>JAOTOL010001604.1:565000-852500 GCA_034440575.1 Imbricaverruca yamaguchii
CGAAATCGGTTTCCAGTCCTTTGTTCCGATTTAACCATTGAATATTTGTGAACTTTATCGCAATAACTTCCATCGGGCCCACGTCGTGTCGCCCACCGCCTCTCCATCCGCCTCCTCGACAAATGACAAAATGCGCCGCTGATACCATCGTACCACCATCCAACGCATCAAACACCATGTTTCTGGACTGTTCGTTTGCATGTCATATGAGTCGCACGTTTGCAATGCAACACTGAAACAGGAACACCAAAGAAATTACAATGGTTTCAGTTTCTTGAAAGAAACCAGCACAAGTCATTCGATCAATAACAATTATATGACGGAACAAATGCACTTGATCGAGCAGGTAAGCACGCACTATGCAAGACAATGGGCACAACAGCCGGTCGCGCAGATTTATAACATCGCACATTTGCACGCAGGTTGTCATCCCTACGATGTTTGTTTCACGTAGGGATTACTGGTCATTTTAATGCGTAACTCGAACATCATAACCATCGTCTGTGGACAGCTCATGGACCTGCATGGTGGTGGCACTCACAGGGACAAACATGTGGAGCTTCTTAGTCCCTTTGACAGTTCTGGCAGCATCGAACCGCGCCTGTAACTCGGTAGCCACCTTTGCTACTTCAAAGCTGGATACAAATATCGTATGGATGACACTCACGGACTTTTCGCTCAGAAACTTGGCCATTGCCTCGGCTGTCAGAATTTGGCCGCTGACAGGGTGCCGCAGGCTCTCTTGTCGCGTGGCACGTTTCACCGTACCCCCGATTTCATCGCACGCTCGCTTTCCATGTGAAGTGGCGAAAAAAGTGTCATTCACATTTCACGCCTTCGAAGTCCGCATCATGATAACATATACGCAAAGTTGAACCTATTTTTGTACTGGGCAGCACAACCATCAGTAAAATAAAATATCTTTTGTAGCCCCGCTACTTTCTTTTTCATCTCGGGTATCAGGCGTCGGAGGAAGGCGTGCACCATGGCCGTGTTGTTCTTCATTCCATCAGATATTGGACAATAACTCTGATGACGTGACACCCCCCCTCCCGCCAATACACCACGAAAGTGTACACGGTACATTGAGATGAATCCCAATAAAATCCCTGAGCAGCGTCCTGAACTACGAAATAATAATTATCAGAAAAGTCATCCTGCACCACTACCTGTCCCTCATCCACGCCCTCCTTCAGTTCTAAAAATAACTTACTTTGGACCAATGTTCGGTAGTGGTGTACGGTAGTTTCTATATCTGATGGCTGAGTGTCCCTACACAGTCCTCACGACTGGCGATCGCCTCCGTAAGTGTGCAGCGGTCAGTGGTGACCCACTGCTGGTAGCGGATTTCATCGTCTCCCTCTCCCTCCCCCGGCTGCGTCATCGCCACGTCGCTGCGGGGCCGCACCCGGGCGGCGCGGCGGCCGGATTTAACGAGCGAGCGGGGTGACATCGGTACATTTAAGGGCATGCGGCTCGTTACTCTTCGTCCGTTCCACGTTTTTTTATTGATTGACCCCGTAGTTCAAAGAATGCTGAATCACATGCAGTCGAAAATTTTCTGGAAAATTAATGGAAAAAATACGTTTTCAAAATTTCCAAATTTTGGGAATTTTTTTGGCCGAACTTCTAAGAGAGGTACATTTCCATTTATGAATCACTGTTAATCTATGCACCTTTCCTAACAACCCGGTATACATTTTTATTCACATACCTTACAGCATAAGGGCGAAAATTGAGCTCTACAATAGTCCTGCACGTTCGGATCGTCAAATTGCCTGAGGCTATAACTTTGAAACCGCTTACCGGAGGAAAAAATAAATATCACAGCCGTGATCAGAACCATCGATTACCCCTGGGAGGAAGGTATCGTCGAAGTCGGTGACATCAGGGCGTTATCCTCTGGTCGTTCTATGCTGGATCCACCCCCATGCCGTGTTCCGGGGTCGGTCCTCACTGACCCATGCCGTGTGCCGGGGTCGGGCCTCACTGACCCATGCCGTGAGCCGGGGGTCGGGGCTCACTGACTCATACCGTGAGTCGGGGGGTCGGGGCTCACTGACTCATACCGTGAGTCGGGGGGTCGGGCCTCACTGACCCATGCCGTGAGCCGGGGGTCGGGGCTCACTGACTCATACCGTGAGTCGGGGGTCGGGGCTCACTGACTCGTCCGTGAGTCGGGGGTCGGGGCTCACTGACTCATGCCGTGAGTCGGGTGGTCGGGGCTCACTGACTCATACCGTGAGTCGGGGGTCGGGGCTCACTGACTCATACCGTGAGTCGGGGGTCGGGGCTCACTGACTCATACCGTGAGCCGGGGGTCGGGGCTCACTGACTCATACCGTGAGCCGGGGGTCGGGGCTCACTGACTCATACCGTGAGTCGGGGGTCGGGGCTCACTGACTCATACCGTGAGTCGGGGGGTCGGGCCTCACTGACCCATACCGTGAGTCGGGGGTCGGGGCTCACTGACTCATACCGTGAGTCGGGGGGTCGGGGCTCACTGACTCATACCGTGAGTCGGGGGGTCGGGGCTCACTGACTCATACCGTGAGTCGGGGGGTCGGGGCTCACTGACTCATACCGTGAGTCGGGGGGTCGGGGCTCACTGACTCATACCGTGAGTCGGGGGTCGGGGCTCACTGACTCATACCGTGAGTCGGGGGGTCGGGGCTCACTGACTCATACCGTGAGTCGGGGGTCGGGGCTCACTGACCCATGCCGTGTGCCGGGGTCGGGCCTCACTGACCCATGCCGTGTGCCGGGGGTCGGGGCTCACTGACCCATGCCGTTTGCCGGGGTCGGGGCTCACTGACCCATGCCGGGGGTTAGGCCTCTCTGACCCACGCCGTGAATCAGGGGCTGGACCTCACCGACCTATACCGTGAATTGGGGGAGGGGCGGAGACGGACCTCACCAATCCACACCGTGAGTCGGGGAGCTGGCATCGCTCCAATCAGTACCAACGGGATCATCACCGTAACGGTGATGTCACTGCTGTGCTGATGATCACCGATGTCCTCGAGTCGTGGCGTCACTGATGCACGTTAGTTGTGACGACACCAGTGTCTGCTCGGTGCTGAACTCCGTGTTGCTGTTGGCCAAGTCGAACCTAATGGATTTCATCGTTCACATTGTGTCCATGCTGTGCTCTGCCACTTCTCAACGTTGGTTCATGCTGATATAGTCATCATTGACTAGCTCCGCCCCAAACTTGGGCTTCTGTTGTTCGATTGACCCGTTCGATGGTTGCAGGCCGGTGCTGAAGTGCACGTGATGAAGCGGCTGAATGAGGCTGTGCGTGGTCTAGAACTAGTGGTCTTATCGTATGGAATTCATGTGGAGTCATGCGACCACCTCCCGGACTATGTCCTTGCGAGGCCTGCAGCCATACGTACGGCCGGATGAGGAGGCACTTGTCTGGCACGCGGCGGGCTGCGTCTGTGACGCTGACGGCGTGTGCCACCGCCGTCAGAGATGTACCCTGGTCCGTCTGGCGGCATGCCGATGATGCCGCACCAGATGATGCCGCACCACATGCTGCCGCCGCACATGGTGCCAGCCGGATTCGCGCCGCCGCCGCTGAAGACTGACGAGGACCACGCCTACGACGAGAAGGTCCGCCGCTTCCTCGACTCGCTGGAGTAAGTGCTTGGGAGATATACGCCGAAACTTGTCTGTTCCGTGAATTCGTTCTGACCATCAACAGGTGCCGATTCATTTGGAGATTAAGTAATAACTAAGCAAACATCAATGTTCTATGTCCTTGGAGTTACTACATTATCCGTAATTGGTGATCGATGGGGAAATATAGTCCGTCCTCCCCCTCCCCCAATGACTTGGTGAGTTCAAATATCCCGATGACTTCTTGGTAAGTTAAAGTTTTCACTGCTGTGAAGGTGCATGGCCTGCGCCTCCTTCACACCGTGCACCTACTATATCACGCGCACGTCCGGGGGTAGATATCTGCCCCCTCTTGTTTTTTCCCTAATTTGCAGCCAAACTAATCGGGTTAGCATGGCCAAACCTCGCATAGCTGCTCATTGGTCTTTTCCACATAGCCTCATACATTTTTAACCATGGGTCATCTCAGGTCAGGTCACCAAGTCAGGCGAAGTGACCCAACTACACTCGGCAGTTCGGGCGCTGCATGACCGATGTAGTCGATGCGCCCCTAAACTCCAATAACCAACCAACACTCGGGAGTTCTAGGTGGCATAACTTCCACAATAATTGAGCGATTGATTTCAAACTTATAACACGTCATGATCTCATCAGGGACCATAACATATGTATACATATATATATATATATATATATATATATATAGTTATACGAGAGAAGAAAAAAAAAATATATATCTTTTTTCGTACCATTGACCTGAGGTCAGGTCGCGGGCATGGCTTCCCCCATTATAGGGCTATGGTAAAATATACAAATGTTTCCTGGTTACATATTTGCGCTCGGAATGACATCACAACGGTTGTGGCTTGTAATTTGAAACTATGCTCAATGTTACCGGTGATATTTTTGCTCAGTGACCCCACCAAAGTCATCTGAGGTCATCTGAGTTCATTAGCACATTTCTGCGCATTATATCGCACTACATCGAGCTAGAAGGCTAAAATTACCGTCATTGTGCTTGTATCACCAAGACGTGTCGATTACGTGCCCTCCCTAGGCTACTTCATGACCTTGACCTTAGGTTATAGTTTCAGTTGACCTGACCGTAATTCACACCGCCTATTGTCGGTAGCGCATTTCAAGGACTGTCGAATAACGTTCTCCGTTTGTTTCTATCTGTTACAGGTCCTGAGATATGTGTCAATATCTGAGTCCCACCTGATCTGGTCGAATTTGACCCATGATGGCCCAGTGACCTGAATGTTGACCTGAACGGAGAATTTCCCCAAACACTTTCGATAGAGCCCGTCACCAGCTATCCAATGCCGTTTTCTGTTTGTCGCTAGCTGGCATAGTTCCAGAGATCTTATGGGGGCAGACATCTGCCCCCGCCCGGACATGCGAAGTTGGCGCGGGCCGCCAGTCGTGCGAGTGACAATGATGGCTGTCCTTTCTGACCCATGCTGGCCGCTCAGCGGTGCCCCTTATGGTCGCCGCACGTGCCCCTCCCAGTCCTAGACTTCTATCGGAAGGCAGCTGCAATGACTCATTTTTGTCATGAAAATGGGTAAATGTGCTACTTATTGAATACTAAATCGACGCCTTTCCAAAAAATGTTTGCCATCGTGTTCTGTATGTTTAGGCCATCTCCGTTGCTCGTGTCTAACGGTATCGTGCTTATCCTTAGCATGCACATGCTCACCATTCCAGACAGCAATGCACTCACAACTCGTGATGTCAAGAATTCCTAGAGTTACGACTACGTAAGGCGTGGTCTGCTTTACATTAATAGCTCATGATAGCAAAGGCATGGTTATTCTTAGACACAAGGGCAATATTGCTCTATACTTCCTTAGTTTCTCGGTTGAGATTTATATAAGTTGAGGGCGATTTAAATGGCATCATCTTTATGATGAACTTCCTCATCCGCTAGTACTTCTTTTGACATCGCACACCTAACGGGACCCCAGCATTTTAAAACTGAGCAACATTATTTCTGTCCCAGACCTTCTCCTCGGCTTATCTCACCTGGATAGCAGGAGGGACAACAGCGTCCCCTTCCCAGACTGACCATCCCACCTAGCCGGCAGGAGGGACAGCAGCGTCCCCTCCCCAGACTGACTCGTTTCACCTGGCCGGCAGCAGGGACAGCAGCGTCCCCTCCCCAGACTGACCATCCCACCTGGCCGGCAGGAGGGACATCAGCGTCCCCTCCCCAGACTGACCATCCCACCTGGCCGGCAGGAGGGACAGCAGCATCCCCTTCCCAGACTGACCATCCCACCTGTCCGGCAGGAGGGACAGCAGCGTCCCCTCCCCAGACTGACCATCCCACCTGGCCGGCAGGAGGGACAGCAGCGTCCCCTCCCCAGACTGACCATCCCACCTGGCCGGCAGGAGGGACAGCAGCGTCCCCTCCCCAGACTGACCATCCCACCTGGCCGGCAGGAGGGACAGCAGCGTCCCCTCCCCAGACTGACCATCCCACCTGGCCGGCAGGAGGGACAGCAGCGTCCCCTCCCCCAGACTGACCATCCCACCTGGCCGGCAGGAGGGACAGCAGCGTCCCCTCCCCAGACTGACCATCCCACCTGTCCGGCAGGAGGGACAGCAGCGTCTTCTCCCCAGACTGACCATCCCACCTGGCCGGCAGGAGGGACAGCAGCGTCCCCTCCCCAGACTGACCATCCCACCTGGCCGGCAGGAGGGACAGCAGCGTCCCCTCCCCAGACTGACCATCCCACCTGTCCGGCAGGAGGGACAGCAGCGTCCCCTCCCCAGACTGACCATCCCACCTGTCCGGCAGGAGGGACAGCAGCGTCCCTTCCCCAGACTGACTCATTTCACCTAGCATGAGGGGAGGACAGCAGCCTCCCCTCTCCAGGCTGACTAATTTCACCTGGCCGGTAGGAAGGACAGCAACGCAGCGCGGAAGCCGGGCCAGCGTGACCACCGACCTGCGCGTGATTATCGGGAGCACTGGGAGCCGCGCGGCGACCCGCTCGAGCCTTACATGGACCGTGGCCAGAGCCGCCGTCGAGACAGTGACAGGTGAGACGGGCGGGGCGGCCTCACGGATCCGTATATCACGTGCCGGGGACATGGCTCAGAGCGGTGACAAGTCGGGTCCGTGGAGCAACAGCTAGACCGGCAGCGTGGCCGGGGTGGTGACTGGTGAGATCCATGGGGCGACCCTGCCCTCTTGATTCGTAAATCACTTGCCGGTAGCTTGGCCGGGGTGGTGACAGGTGAGATCCATCCAGACTAGGTCTATGAGGCGACGTTGGGACCGGCAGCTTGGCCGGGGTGGTGATGGGTGGGACTCATTGGGTGAACTCATGGACCCGTACAACGCTGACCTACAGCTTGGCCGGGGTGGCGGGAGGCGAAGCCCATGGACGACACCCTGCACTTGTACATGCGCCGGCAACTGTGCCGTCGCCCGTCAAAAGCAGAAAACGATAGGTAGGATGGTGCGAATGGTTGGTGCCTGGCGATAAAAAGAAAAACAGGAAAATGACAACAATGGCTCCCTCTCCGGCTTCGCACCTTGGCCCTTGCCTTGGCCTGCAAGATGACTATGATGGCCATTTAACGACTTGTGTTACATTGTCACAAAAACAACGCAATCGAGACAAGCTGCTCTATTATCTTTGGCAACGAGGGTTTCATTCCGTGGGCTGAGTTCAAACCACTAAGCCAATCAGCAGCCTCCCTCCAGTCAGTTGGAGTTGACGAAAGGCCAGTGAGCGGCTCTTAACCACCCTTCATTTCGCATTGCATAAGAGCATGATGGCTAACTTTCCATTTCCTCGGAGCGGGAGAAATTAGTTGTCGGAATGGCATAAACATTATTATTGCCCCCAGTTTGTTTTGCCCTGAAATCATGTAGGTTATGTAATTGAAAGACGCTGTTTACAATGGGAAATTTCTGGTTGTTTAGTGGTCCATTTAACTGCAAAATGTAACTAGGCTTGAGGGATGTTTTGGAGCCATTTATGTCATTTTCATGCGTAAAATCCATGGGATATTTTTATCCATTGATGTATAGGTAAATTGATGTAGAACGTCCCAAGCTTCAAGGAAGCAAAAAGAAATGCATTATTTATAACCTTTGTTGACTGTAGTCTAAATAGCTTCGACCAGAGTGGCAGCTGGAGAGCTTCGAATTCATCGAATCAAAGAAGCGCCGTTCGGGTCTGGCCAGTCTGGGAATGGTGTTTCCCTTCATTAAGCGAGCTGGGAATAGAGGTTTCCTTCACTTGGCTAGTATTTTTTCTTGGTAAACACTGAGTTGTCCACTGGATGGAAAGTAGCTCGCTATAGGCATAACCAACCCTTGGTAGGAGCTACGACCTGACCTACCTTTCACCCTATCAATTATCAATATCTTTGCCATTTAAATTATTGGCTGGGATAAGCTTTGTGAGTTGTGTGATGGGGTATAGTCGGATAATTCAAGGGCCAGGAAATAATTCAAGGCTACTAACTGATCTCGTGTAGTATTGGCCGACGTAGGAAGTCAGGCCCAATTGAGGTTTGTTGAAATTGAATTCCTCTCGTTGGTGTAAACTTCGGCATTTTAAAGCAGAAATATAGCTAGCTAGAATCATGCATGCACAACCAGCTTAATGTTGAGAAGTATGGACAGACATAGCAACATTGTGATTCCTTATAATTTGCATAATTTGCAGGGATGCATATGTGTATCCCTCTGTAGGTGCCCATGCATCCTGTGCCACAACCTGGAGCAGGGTTGTTTTGTAATCTTCTTTTTGGGGGGACAAGTGTTCCTGAATGTTTGCCTTGCCTCCCAAATGACTGAGAATCAAGCGTTTAACATGGAACCCTATGTTGTGTGCCCCCCAATCTATTTCACCCTGCCCATTGCCTTTCATGTGTCCCCCCCCCTCCCAGTAATTTTCATAGATCAACATCCATGACCCAGGGATAGTATTTTCATAAGTGTCCTCTTAATGTGTTGAATTGGGATGGAAGAACCCTTCAGCTTCTTTTGTTTTGTTTTCGAAATAAAGCTTCATTTTCGTTTATAAAAAAAAATCAGGAATAAAGGACTGGTCCCCTTCGGTGCACGCATCGAGTAACTCACGAGCATTGTTGTGCTTTCATGAAATGTTCCAGTAAATTGTGAAGTGCATCCCACCTCATCCCCCAGTCAACTCTATTATACCTGACAACATTCCTGTGCCAGGACAAACCATAACGTGTGCCCACAAATATTTTGGGAAAGCTTTTGTGCTTTGCAAGTTGTGTAGGCTAGTTCTCTATGGGTTAAAATGATGGACAAAAGTTCCAAAAAAGACCATATTTTCAACACTGCCTGTGCACCTGTAACCTGTGCCTTTGTACATCTGGCCTGTGCTTAGGTACACTTGACCCATATTTGTGACTGTACCTGTGTATTCCTGACCTTTTCCTCAGCACCTCTAACCTGTGCTGTGAACTGTGCTTATGTACCTCTGACCTTCACCTCAGTACCTCTGACCTGTAAACCTATGGGTTCTGTATGTGTATTCCTGTCCTGTACACCTGTGTGTCCGTACGCCTGTGTACCTGGGCGCCTCTGACATACCAGTTGTCGCCAGACGTCACCCGAGCCGAGATCGTGACTTGAGCTATGCTCGCTCGGAGCGGCAGAGGTCACGCTCCGACCGCGAGCGTGACGCCTCCAGGGAGCGCCGCGCCTCCAAGGACGGCGAATTCAAGGACACCATGTCAGCCGGCGCTGCCGACGACAAGAATGCCAGGGACGACAAGAAGACCAGAGACGACAAGAAGGCCAGAGACGACAAGAACGCCAGAGATGATAAGGGCGCCAGAGATGATAAGAACGCGAGGGATGACAGGGCTAGCAGAGACACCAAAGAGTCGAAGGCCTCTGACCGGAAACACAAGCGCGAACGTTCAGGTATGCAGCTGCTGTGTTGCCTACACCCCACCCCTGAACATTGGCCGGTCAGGGGTTAGGGAGTAGAGCGACGTTTCACAAGAGCACGTGAATTCCAGTAGCTGCCATCAGCCATGAAAGCAGCTCCACTCTTGTTGCTTCTAAAGAAAGAATTGTAAACCTTTTCATCGCGAAGTAACGGGGCGAGGTCATGTACTGCGCTTGCAGGACGGGGATGCACGGACCGCTTCTAGCCCTCCCCTCCCCCACACTCCCCGAATGGCGTATGCTACTGGTGACGGATGATTTATGTATTGAAGCATATACACATTGTGGTATAAGCATATGACTTGCATATATTAAATGCATGTGTACGCCGGATTTGGGCTTTGTTGTTGTATGTTGGGTATGCTAGAAAAGGGCGACTGGTGCAAGTTAGCACCCTTGTTCCCCAGATTCCACCAAGGACAAGGACGCAAACGCGTCCTCTAGGAAGGAGGGAGAGCGCCACAAGAAAAAAGACGAGGGAAGTGGAAAGAAAAAGGAAAGGAAAAGATCGAAGAGCGACAAGAAGAAGAACGACGAAGAAGATAAGCCGAAGACTAGCAAAGTGGATGAGAGAAAACCAGCTGAGCAGTCTGATAAAAAAACCGAACCAGTCTCCAAACTCGCAGAACAGGAACCGGCAAAACCTGAACTGGTGAAATCGGAGGCCGACCTAGATTTGGACGACGAGTTTCTGTACGGAGACAGCAAGGATTTGATCGACACTGATGCGCTGGATAAAGAAGATGACTACGACCCATCTGAACCCACCAAGTAAGTCCTACATGCATTCGCATGTCACCAGTGCCGTGTTGGCCATGTCGATGTTTGCATCCTCGTTGACATTTCCTCTCCAGAAATGGTTTTGGGGACGAGTAGTCTAGGAGTAATCATCCAAGCGCAATCGAAAATACAGCAAAATACTCTAATACAAATCGAAAATACAAAATACAAGCACAATCGAAAGATTGTGGGTTGGAGTCTCACCTGTCGCTACTCTTCTCCCGCGACCAATCGGCGTGAGTGATTGGCGACGGTACGTGACTCAACGGTGGACGTGGCGTAAAAATACGTTAACGATCATATAGATATTATCACGGGTGCGAATTGTGCACGTTCGGCGCGTACTGGGCGGATATTTGGCAGGTACTGGCGATGCACTTGTATCCCCATTTGTTGTATCAAATCACGGTGTTGTGGACCTGCCCAACCCGACCCTAGGCGTTTCCGGTGTTGTGTGGCACTGTTGCTGTGGGTTGGCATCCAACAGTTGCCGGTACAGAATGGCATTGTGTATGCGCTGGGACTGTCTAGTTGTATATGTGCAGGCTGGCTGAAGGTGAGTGGGACAAGCTGCTGGTCTTCGCCGTTTGGGGAGGTTTGTGTCCGGCCGGTTGATGGTGTGTGTGGGGGCTCAGTGTAACCCTATTCATCTTCGGTTTGCTGTCATTGTGAGTAATTGTTGCATTCTGGGATATTAAGGTGTATAAAGGATGTCAAATTGTATATTTACACTTTCTTTCAAGCTCTTTAGTACAAGCACAACCTGATATAGTGTTCACCATCTCTGTATATGCTTCAATCCGAATGGAATTAATTTTGATTACGTCGTATATATAGTGTATCTTTCGGATGAATTTGAAATTGGATTATGATACATGTAAATGAAGAAGAAAATGCATATGCTGTAAGTATTTAACCAATTGCGTGCCCTTTTGTCAGATTTCTGAATCACACTGGTGGGGTTGGCTAATTTGCGGCGCTGGCTGACGTCTGACTGAAGCCTGAAGGTGTGAGAGGCTAGCCGGAGGGGGACTGGCTGCAGACCTTGTGGCTGGGTGAAGCCTGAAGGCGTGACAGGCTAGCCGGAGGGGGACTGGGTGCTGGTCTTTGAGGTTGGCTGAAGCCTGAAGGCGTGTGGGGCTAGCTGGATGGGGACTGGGTGGTGGTCTTTGAGGCTGGCTGAAGCCTGAAAACGTGTGAGGCTAGCTTGAGGGGGACTGGTTGCTAGTCTTTGGGCTGGCTGATGGAGTGTGGGGATGGCTGAAGCATGACTTAAGCATGCAGATGTGTGGGGCGGGAGATGGTTGGTGGTTGGTGTGACCTGCTAAAAGTGGGTGGGCTGGAGGATGGTTTGCGTGGTACTGGCTGCAGGTATGTGGGGGCTGGCCAATGGTGGGTGTGTCTGGCTGATGGTGGGTGTGTCTGGCTGATGGTGGATGGGTTGGCTGATGGTGGGTGTGGTTGGCTGATGGTGGGTGTGTCTGGCTGATGGTGGGTGTGGTTGGCTGATGGTGGATGGGTTGGCTGATGGTGGATGGGTTGGCTGATGGTGCGTGGGCTGGCTGATGGTGGATGGGTTGGCTGATGGTGGGTGTGGTTGGCTGATGGTGGGTGTGGTTGGCTGATGGTGTGTGTGGTTGGCTGATGGTGGATGGGTTGGCTGATGGTGTGTGTGGTTGGCTGATGATGGATGGGTTGGCTGATGGTGGATGGGTTGGCTGATGGTGCGTGGGCTGGCTGATGGTGGATGGGTTGGCTGATGGTGGGTGTGTCTGGCTGATGGTGGGTGTGGTTGGCTGATGGTGGGTGTGGTTGGCTGATGGTGGGTGTGGTTGGCTGATGATGGATGGGTTGGCTGATGATGGATGGGTTGGCTGATGGTGGATGGGTTGGCTGATGGTGCGTGGGCTGGCTGATGGTGGGTGTGGTTGGCTGATGGTGTGTGTGGTTGGCTGATGGTGGATGGGTTGGCTGATGGTGTGTGTGGTTGGCTGATGATGGATGGGTTGGCTGATGGTGGATGGGTTGGCTGATGGTGCGTGGGCTGGCTGATGGTGGGTGTGTCTGGCTGATGGTGGGTGTGGTTGGCTGATGGTGTGTGTGGTTGGCTGATGGTGGGTGTGGTTGGCTGATGGTGTGTGTGGTTGGCTGATGATGGATGGGTTGGCTGATGGTGGATGGGTTGGCTGATGGTCCGTGGGCTGGCTGATGGTGGATGGGTTGGCTGATGGTGTGTGTGGCTGGGTGATGGTGGGTGTGGTTGGCTGATGGTGGGTGTGGTTGGCTGATGGTGGGTGTGGTTGGCTGATGGTGGATGGGTTGGCTGATGGTGCGTGGGCTGGCTGATGGTGGATGGGTTGGCTGATGGTGGGTGTGGTTGGCTGATGGTGGATGGGTTGGCTGATGGTGGGTGTGGTTGGCTGATGGTGTGTGTGGTTGGCTGATGGTGGATGTGTCTGGCTGATGGTGTGTGTGGCTGGCTGATGGTGGGTGTGTCTGGCTGATGGTGGGTGTGGTTGGCTGATGGTGGGTGTGGTTGGCTGATGGTGTGTGTGGTTGGCTGATGGTGGATGGGTTGGCTGATGGTGTGTGCGGTTGGCTGATGGTGGGTGGGTTGGCTGATGGTGTGTGTGGTTGGCTGATGGTGCGTGGGCTGGCTGATGGTGGATGGGTTGGCTGATGGTGGGTGTGGTTGGCTGATGGTGGATGGGTTGGCTGATGGTGGGTGTGGTTGGCTGATGGTGGGTGTGGTTGGCTGATGGTGTGTGTGGTTGGCTGATGGTGGATGTGTCTGGCTGATGGTGTGTGTGGCTGGCTGATGGTGGGTGTGTCTGGCTGACGGTGGGTGTGGTTGGCTGATGGTGGGTGTGGTTGGCTGGTGGTGTGTGTGGTTGGCTGATGGTGGATGGGTTGGCTGATGGTGGATGTGTCTGGCTGATGGTGTGTGTGGCTGGGTGATGGTGGGTGTGTCTGGCTGATGGTGGGTGTGGTTGGCTGATGGTGGATGGGTTGGCTGATGGTGTGTGCGGTTGGCTGATGGTGGGTGGGTTGGCTGATGGTGGGTGTGGCTGGCGATGGTGGGTGTGGTTGGCCGATGGTGGGTGTGGTTGGCCGATGGTGCGTGGGTTGGCTCATGTTGGGTGTGGTTGGCTGATGGTGGGTGTGGTTGGCCGATGGTGGGTGGGTTGGCTGATGGTGGGTGGGTTGGCTGATGGTGGGTGTGGCTGGCCAAAACCTGACCTAAGTCCAAAGATATGGGCGCTAGCTGAGGGTGTGTAATATCGTGACAATTTCAGCATGGGCACCGGACTGACCGCGCGTCATGAGACGTGGCCGTGACAAGGGATAGCCTGGCAGTCGCACGTGGTGTGTATGTGTGTGTGCGTGTGTACACACGACACCCTCTTCGCCAGGGAGCCGATCATCTGTGCCACGAGCACAAACGGCGACAAAGACGGCGCAACCGAACACGCCGTCGACACCGAACAGGAGCCCAAAGACAAGTAATGCCCGTCCGATGCAGCGGACTGCGTTGATTTAGGCCGATGTTGCTGTTCCGTTCGGCTTCTCCGCGACTATGTGCAGTGTCGTGGTTTTTAGTCGGCGTTCGATGTTGTCACCGGCAGCCGAGCGTGAGCGCTCTGCGCACCTCTGTGTCCGACCACCGTTTGGTGAGCACGGGTCGGCTGTGATCCTTGTGCGACTGGTGACCGCCTGGTGACCGTCTGGGGTGGGGTGTCATCGACAGGGCGGCGGAAAAGGCCGACTCCGTGGGCGCGTCGTCGGACCACGCGGAGCCGGACAACAAGTATCTGACCGAGATCGAGCAGCTGCGCCGCCAGGTGGCCAAGCTCAAGGAAAAGCAGGAGAAGAAGAAGAAAAAGAAGAAGAAGAAGGAGGAGAGGGAGCGGGACAGGAAGGCCCGCAGCAGGAGCTCCTCCAGCAGTAGCTACCATTCCGACCATGATAGGTGAGGAGGTTGTGGGCGAGAGCCTTCCGGCGTTGTCAGTCACTTCATGTTGCAAACCACAAGCGGCTAATGTTGACAGTGGAAGAAAGTGGCAGGTAGCTGCTAGGCAGCTACCTTCGTTAGCTGATGGACGGACTTCCGTTGTTAGGCTAACGCTGCTGCTAACAATGTCAGCTCACAGGCGGCGCTAGTCATTTCACCTTGCCCTGCCGACCGATGGTCGCTTACGTCATTCGCTGCCGTTACCGCGCTTCACTTGGCTTCGTCTCATCTTGCCTGTTCTCTGACGTGCCGTTCGCAGGGCCAGGCGTGAGCCTGAGGCGAGAGAGCGGCGCGCCTCCTCTGAGCGCGTGGTACGCATGAACAGCAGCGAGACGACCGCCGGCGACACCAAGTGGAACCGCTCCGGATGGTGAGCTGGATGTGTCGCCGGCTCTAGCCGAGTCGGGGCGCACGGTGACCTGGGTCCAGTGTTGGATTTTCACTTTTCGGTCTTGGATTTGGAGTGTATAATTTTTTGGCTTGCCAAAGTATGGAGTGTATAATCTTGAGAAGCACTATGTTATATGGTGTATAATTTCCCAGTTTGCCAAATTATGGGGTGTATATTGAAGCACCAAGTAACTGAGTATATGCATTTTATAAATAACGAAGTGTATACATTTTGAAAAATGCTGTGATGTTTTCTGGAATGAAGAATAAAAACCCAGTGGCCTCGGTAGCTTAGATGGTGGAGCGTGGGACTCGAATCTCGCGGCCGGCGGCATTTGCAGAGTCCACCCACGACCAATCGGTGTGATATAGGTTGGCGACGCTATACAACCTTGCGGTTGAATGCGTCGTAAAATATCCCGATAATTTTTATTATTCAAGAATAAAATGCCTTCAAGTCATTTGTTAGGTTCTTATCATAGTGTCTCACAGACAACCAGATGGGGTCCACCACACATCGTCGTCTGAAGTCATCCACGTTACGTGAATGACTTATAAGGCAACTTCCTGAGCAATGGTAGAGAAAATAATCACAAAATTATACTTATTCGATTTCAACCAAGTTCATATAGCAATACCTGCCACTCCTAGGATACCAACACCGCACAACTAATACAAATTCACAACATACCGAGAGAGCAGGACGTTCGTGCACCGGCTGGGTCTAAAATGGGAGGGTCTAAAATGTTACTTCGGGATATGGGTTTCGGAATATATAATGGTTTAAGGAAAGTTATACTAAAACAATCCGTCTAAAATATTTTATTCTCTCGACGATTAAATTTCCTTTCTTTCAAATGAGATAGCTGAAAAATATTCAAGTCAATTCTTATTAATATTAAATATATTTCGATGCACTTTTTGGTTCATGTCTGGAATGCTTAGTGGAAGCAAGGAATGACTTGGAAGGCTGAAAAGCGACTAGACGGGCGGGCAAATTGCCGCTGGAAAACAGACTATCGTCACGGACAAGCGGAAATTAGCGTCTCATTCCGCACCATGATTGCTATGAAATACCAAAAATTGAAAATAAGTTAGAGAAAACTGCCAAGAGAATTACAGGGAACTTTTTCTCAATTAATAATAATCAGGATTATGGGAAGAAATTAATAATTGGATCAGAATGAGGTTTATAAGAGTGTAGAGGATTAGGTCAACACACGTAAATCTGTATTTGTCCGGAGTGGGGAAACCTCGCGGTCGGAGTGGCATGAATACAACTATTCCCGCTTGTTGATGAAATTCGGAAACAATATAAGTCATGAAATCGAAAGAAGGTGAAATTTCTGGTTCTATGGATCTTCATTTTGGAGCAAAGTGTTAGCAGGTTTTAGGAACGTTTTGGTACCATTACGGCAATTTTCATGGGGAAACTCGTCCAGATATCTTTTATGTATATCGCTCCTGACTGCTTAATAATATAAATATGAACGGTTTTATCCATCCCAATTGATGCAGAACATATCATTCTTCAAGGAACCAAGAAGAAATGCATTATCCTTGGCTTTTCGTGGCAATGGTTTAAATAGCTCCGGCTGGAGTGGGAGACGGAGAGCGGTGAACTCATTGAATCCAAGAACGGATCATCCTACGCGGTCGGGCTGGTAAAGGTGAATTCTTATATTTGGTTAGCGGAGCGTAGTGGTTTTTTTACTCAACGAAGGATTTTCTTTAAAGCTCTTCGCCGGAATTGACTGCGTGTTTGGCTCGAGGTATGAGAGTTTGTAATATCTGACTTTGTAGGTACCTACCTACTTACCTATATCAAATATCTTCGCGGTAACTCGAGTTATTAATTTGGATAAACCAAAGCTGTAGGCTTATGTTGTGTGACGGGATATTTTCAGATAATACAAGGAGCAGGACATGATAATATTAATTGCTGCGCTGTTTTGCCCACAAGCGTAGTAATGAACAAAACTGATTGCTTTGATTTTGTCTGGAAAATCCTGTTTTCACTTTCCACATTTTGAAGCGTGAATGTTTTTCTTTCAAAATGGGGGCTGGGCCTCTTCAGTGCACATTGACTGCAGATATTATAGATATGCATGCATTCAAGCATTATTTGTGCATTCATGATATGTTCAGGGAATTGTTAGGTGCATCCTGTCCCCATTCTCCATTGAATGCCATTATACTTTTAACATTTCTGGTCTCTGTCTTTCTGAATGGACAAATTTGCAATTTAAGGTGATTTGATTTCTTGAAATTTAATTTTTGTGCAATGATTATGAATGTGTTCATAATGTAGGTACTTACATGATGCGACCACACATTTTTTTTGGCAAGTGCAGTTGGGTAGCAAAATGACACCAAAAAAAGTTTCTTGGGTTTGGTTGGGAAATATACCATGAAATGTAGTGTTAAAAATGAAGAAAAAGCTGCAGCCTAACTGGATGCAAGAAAGCCTTTTTTAATATAAATTTTCCAAGCAATTTTTTCCTTCCAGAAATCAAAAGTAAATGGCCTATTTTAACCAAACAGCCTATGCTAGCCTGAGTGTTTTTTGTTTAATTGAAAAACTTCTTTTTTATAATCCTGAATTATTCCGAAAAGAATTTGATAAATGGATAACTTACAAAAAAAATATAGCATAACTTAGCCAAAACTAATACCTTTGTATGCTTCATGGAGGTAAAATGTGTGTAAAACGTGTGGAAAAGTAATAGTGCCTATGAAAATTCCTATGCTGTGGCAAAACATGGCTCATATCCACCAGTATTTTGGGGATTTGGGGAAAGTGCTACACTTTGTGGCTTACCAGTTGTGTGGATGCCACTCTAGCTCTTGGTGTTCATCCACACATTCTTCTGGGCACATCTGGACTGTTCTGAGGTTTGTCCACAGATGGAGAACATACACATGAATGCATTGGTGGCTGTTTATTAATTCACCTGCACTCAGCGTTGGAAAAGTGGCCCTTTTTTGGAACTTTTGCAATCCAAAGAATTATACACTCCGGAAAAAATACACTCGTGCATTGCTGGATGAAGACATACTTAACTAGCAAGACAGCTAGATGTCATTATACAATAGTGATAACTTGGGTGGAGAGGAAGATTCAGTCATACTGGGTCCCCTACCACATGAAGTTTCCAGTATAATTGAGGATAATACACATTTGTTACTTCGGGTCATCTGTAGGCACATTCCAAGAGGAGGCAGGAGTGGAGCCGAAAATGGGATGCCAGCCAGATTGGAAGAATATCAGTTTGCTAGCATGCACAAGTACAACATATGTCAATGGATGGCAAAATATGGATCACTGCAGTCTGAATATGATCTTAATGCCACTGAACATTCCATATTTCACAACATTCCATCTTCCATATCATTCCATAACATTCCATTTGTGCATGTGCGATTTCTGGTGAGGTGCAGGTGAATTAATAAACAGCCACCAATGCATTCATGTGTATGTTCTCCATTTGTGGACAAACCTCAGAACAGAGTCCAGATGTGCCCAGAAGAATGTATGGATGAACACCAAGAGCTAGAGTGGCATCCACACAACTGGTAAGCCACAAAGTGTAGCACTTCCCCCAAATCTCCAAAATACTTGTGGATATGAGCCATGTTTTGCTACAGCATTGGAATTGTCATGGGCGCTATTACTTTTCCACACATGTTTTACACACATTTTGCCTCCATGAAGCATACAAAGGTATTAGGTTTGGCTAAGTTATGCTATATTATTTTTTTGTAAGTTATCCATTTATCAAATTCCTTTCGGAATCATTCAGGATTATAAAAAACGTTTTTGAATTTTAAAAAGGACTCGGGCTAGCATAGGCTGTTTGGTTAGAATAGGCCATGTACTATTAATTTGTTAAAGGAAAAATTGCTTAGAAAATTTGTATTAAAAAAAGGCTTTCTTGCATCCAGTTAGGCCGCAGCTTTTTCTTCATTTTTAACATCACATTTCATGGTATATTTCCCAACCAAACCTGAGCCACTTTTTTGGTGTCATTTTGCTACCCAACTGCACTTTGTCAAAACAATGTGTGGTCACCTCATGTAAGTACCTACATTATGAACACATTCATAATCATTGCACGAAAAATAAATTTCAACAAATCAAATCACCTTAAACTGCAAATTTGTCCATTCAGAAAGTCACAGACCAGAAATGTTAAAAGTATAATGGTATTCAATGGAGAATGGGGACAGGATGCACCTAATAATTCCTGAACATTTCATGAATGCACAAATAATGCTTGAATGCATGCATATCTATAATATCTGCAGTCAATGTGCACTGAAGAGGCCCAGCCCCCAATTTGAAAGAAAAACATTCACGCTTCAAAATGTGGTGAGTGAAAACCAGATTTTCCAGACAAAAGCAAAACAATCAGTTTTTTTTCTTCATTTCTACGCTTGTCGGCAAAACATCGCAGCAATTAATATTATCATGTCCTGCTCCTTGTATTATCTGAAGATATCCCGTCACACAACACAAGCTTACAGCTTTGGTTTATCCAAATCAATAACTCGAATTACCGCGAAGATCTTTGATATAGGTAAGTAGGTAGGTACCTACATAGTCAGATAATACAACCTCTCATACCTCGAGCCAAACACGCAGTCAATTCCATCCGGATAGCAGCGCAGAGCTTTAAATAAAATCCTTCGTTGAATAAAAAAAAAACACTACGCTCCGCTAACCAAATATAGGAATTCGCCTTCACCAGCCCGACCGCGTTCTTCGATTCACTGAGTTCACCGCTCTCCATCTCCCACTCCGGCCGGAGCTATTTGAACCATTGCCACGAAAAGCCATCTAAGCTACCGAGGCCCCTGGGTTTTTATTCTTCATTCCAGGAGACATAACTGCATTTTTCAAAATTTATACACTTCGTTATATATAAAATGTATATACTTCGTTACTTGGTACTTCAACATACACCCCATAATTTGGCAAACTGGGAAATTATACACCCCATAACATAGTGCTTCTCAAGATTATACACTCCATACTTTGGCAAGCCAAAAAATTATACACTCCGAATCCAAGACCGAGAAGTGAAAATCCAACACTGCCTGCACTTCACCAGATATCACACATACACAAATGGAATGTTATGGAATGATATGGAAGATGGAATGTTATGAAATGTGGAATGTTCAGTGGCATTAAGATCATATTCAGACTGCAGTGATCCATATTTTGCCATCCATTGACATCTGTTGTACTTGTGCATGCTAGCAAACTGATATTCTTCCAATCTGGCTGGCATCTCATTTTCGGCTCCACTCCTGCCTCCTCTTGGAATGTGCCTACAGATGACCCGAAATAACAAATGTGTATTATCCTCAATTATACTGGAAACTTTATGTGGTAGGGGACCCAGTATGACTGAATCTTCCTCTCCACCCAAGTTATCATTATTGTATAATGATATCTAGCTGTCTTGCTAGTTAAGCATGTCTTCATCCAGCAATGCAAGGAGTGTATTTTTTTCCAGAGTGTATAATTCTTTGGATTGCAAAAGTTCCAAAAAAGGGCCACTTTTCCAACGCTGCCTGGGTCCCGATCGTTGCCCGTCTGATGGTGTATTCAATGCCAGCGATTGTGTGCACCTTTGTGGGAAGTCGTCTAAGGCGATGCATGTTTAGTGGCTACTATACGCCCGCCCCGTGCTGCTGGGCTTTACGGCCTTGACAAGGAAAGCGCGACTGTGCCTTGGAAGCAGTGCGAAGCTCTGCTCACTGTTGCTCTGGCTCTGGCGTGTTGCTCACTCGCGGCACATGTCTCGTTCGCCGTCTGCACGTATAAATGCGGCTAGTCGAGTCGACAGAAGATGCGTGTGTTGCATGGCGCGCCATTAATGTCCGATGTCAGCCGCGTCGTCGCCTGAGAAGGCTGTTGCCCAGCCGGACCCTGGCCGGACTGGCGCTAGTTTGAGAAGGCTGTCGGCCAGCAGAGCCAGCGGTCATCGCAGCCGTACGGCCGCCGGACCCCGGGCCGGACTGGCGCCAGTCGCTGACACTGCGCGCTGCGGACAGTGGCGGTCCAGCCGAGGCAACCGGTGGCTGTATCCAGTGGGTGGTTATCGTTGCCACGGAATCGTGAGCTAAAACAATTAGCTCAAGCTAGAGGCCGAACGCGTCGCCGGTGTACTCTGGCGCCACGTGTCCGACACGGTAGAGATGTTCTTGAGCGGCTGAGCGCGGCGGTGTTTGTAGGCCCGAGGTAGATGGTAAATCATGTGCGGGTGGCAAGCTGGCCGTAGTTCCTACACGTTAAGCATTGCATGGTGACCACCAACTGGAGAACGCTATTCTGCCTCCCCGCGTCACGACAAGCGGTAGATTTCTGCGGCACAGCGCAACGACCTCACGGTGGCCACTGCCATGTGTCGGCCTCCAGCAGCTTTGAAGCATAACTTAGTCGTAAAAATGTCTATGTTGGGTCGTTTCTCCATCTCCCTGGGGACCTGGGCAATCCTGTACGTTATAGTCGCTGCCTGGCCTTTGTATTAGATGTATCCTGTGCTCAATATACTACGTAACGATTGTCTAGGTAATTTTGTGTTACTTTTTTGGCATAGTTTGCAAGTGATTGAAGCACCCTGTTAGCTGTGCAACTTCATTATGCTTTCCTTAAACTGCAGGCTGCATAATTGATAGATGAAAGTGTGAATAAAATGGCCCATGAAATGCCCCAATCCCACATGTTTTTAATGGAATTTATGTGATGCTTGCATTATGCGGTGCATGCAATGGTTACTTTTCAGTAATCGAAGAACCACACACACACACACACACACACACACACACACACACACACACACACACACACACACACACACACACACACACACACACACACACACACACACACACACACACACACACACACACACACACACACACACACACACACACACACACACACACACACACACACACACACACACACACACACACACACACACACACACACACACACACACACACACACACACACACACACACACACACACTCACGTGCACACGTGTACACACACACGTGCACACACACACGTGCACACACACACGTGCACACACACACACACGCACACACGCACACACACGTACACACACGTACACACACGCACACACACGTACACACACGTACACACACGTACACACACGCACACACGTACACACACGCACACACGTACACGCACACACACACACACACACACACACACACACACACACACACACACACACACACACACACACACACACACACACACACACAACCATCACCAGGGCACGGCATCTATTCATATGCGGTTCCGATGCGATACACCTTATAATTTTAACAATGCACGTGTCCTGGGTATGCTCATGGTCCTATTATAATGCGACCAGATGGTCTTGTGCTCGCCGGTGATAGAGACACAGAACAAAGAACGACACGGCAACACAGTAGCGATCTGTGCAGAGCCCAGCTGCTGCTGACTTCCAACCTTGGGCGCCGGCGGTGTCTGACGTCCCGTGTATTCACAGGACCGAAGAGAATGTGGAGGTGAAAAAACGCAGGGATGGCTCAGTGCGGATTGTCAAGACAGAGGTGGACGATCGTGACGAAAACGCCACCAAAATGAATGCCATTTTCGAGGACTACCAAACGTTCTCCGCCGCCAAGTCGAAGCTACAGGGTCTGCAGGGTCTGACGGTGGGAAAGAGGCCAGATCTGAAGATCATGCTCGCTTCCAAGAAGGAGGGCAACGCGGGTGCACCTATGCTGTCGAGGCCGGAACAGGAGAAGGCGAGTTCGAAGGTCGCCGGAGGCAGCGCGACGGCTGCCGGACCAGTAAAGTCCACTGATGGCTCCGAAAAGACTGCGAGTCGTCGGTCGGTGTCACCGCGCACTCGCCGCTCGTGGTCTCGCTCTCGCTCTCGCTCCGGGTCGCGTTCCAGGTCACGCTCCAGATCTCGTCGGCACGAGCGACGCTCTCGCTCCGGCTCTCGCAATCGGCGCTCGCGCTCGCGCTCGCGCGGTCGTCGGTCGCGCTCGCGTGACCGCCGCTCGTGGTCGCGCGATCGGCGGTCGCGCTCGCGCTCGCGCGGACGTCGCCGCTCGCGCAGCCCCGCATGGCGTGGCCGCAACAGCGGCTACAAAAACTTTCCGAGCAACTACACACCGGGCCGCTACGCCAGACGGCCGGGCGGATTTTCGCCTCGCGGTCGTGGATACCAGCCGTCGTTCCGGCCCGGCTTCCATCCGATCTTCCAGGAGCGCGGCCGCGGCGGCTTTCGAGGCCAATTGCGCGGCCAGAACCGGTTCTTCGAAGACAAGTTCAACTTTATGCGACGCAAGTCGCGCAGTCGCAGTCGGTCTCGCGAGCGGCGCCGTAGCCGGTCGCCGGAGGCTCCCCCCAGCGCGTCTCCCGAGCGCGAGGGGCCGGCGCTGCCGCCGCCGCAGCAGATGGGCCGGCCTCCCACCCCGTCAGGCCGCAGTGCCGACGCCGCGCCAGCGCCGGCCCCGGCTGCGGCCGCGCCGTCGGCCGCCGAGCCCGCCGCCCACACCACTGACATGTTCGCCAAGCTGAAGGAGGTCAAGGAGAAGATCGAGAGCGACCTGGCGACGCGGCGTGTATCGGCGGCTGCGCTGGCGGTGGACTCTGCGGCTCGCGCTGCCGCCGCCTCCGTGTCGTCTCGCTTACCGCGCGAGGTGGACCGACTGATCTCTGGCAAGTGGGCCGAGGATGACAAGTCCGAGTCGCTGGAGGAGACGGAAAAGTTCATCTCGCAACGCATGGCCGAGAAAAAGAAGGAAATGATCGAGAGGAACAAGCACCTCCTGAAGGAGAAGTGAGTCAGGAGGTGGTGGTCCGATGCAGAATTGCTCGCGACAGGCTGTACGGCTGGCGCTTGCGTTGCGTCCGACGCCGTCGCCGTCTCGGCGGGCGGCTCCTCACTTCGTCGTGCACGGCTGTTCGACCTGAGATCGTTGTGCAGCGCATCCACGGCCTAGATGTGAGCTTTTTATGCGATGCTTTGCGAGGTCGTGCGCAGATGTCGACGGGAATGCGCCGCGATGCTGAGCCTGGACCCGCGAGCGGTGCGGCCGGTGCAAGTGGCACGGTGCGTTTGTGACTCGGACGTCATCCCGGGGGACGTCATGAAGCAGTATGGCGGCTGCGGACGCTTTCCTGAGTATGTCTAGCAGGCGATAGTTTACTTTTGTAGTCACCTTCATGGAAGTTCGGTGTCATCATCAGTTCAGCTAACCGGGTATTAGTTTGCACGCTCGGCGGCGCGCAAGTGTATGCTGCCGTGGATGCACTCTGTTCTGTCATCCTTACAGTGGCCGTTCGCATTAGCCACATGAACATATTTTCGCCGCTGCTCCCGAAGCCCTACAATGTCTTAGCGGAAAAATAAACTTGTAACTAAGTTATTTATGTAACGATGACGTAATTCGGCCCGTGTCTGCTTCCTGCCCCACCCAGGAGGCATACGATCCTTGCAGATGGTGGCAGTACGGGAGGCCGATGGAAGGGCCCACCACGCCTCCCTGGATGGTGACGGTCCAGAATGAACATGGCGCCCTGAATTCACATCATTTCCAGGAGGCTCACTATGCCTCCGTTGGATGACGATCCAGGGGGTTCACGGTGCCGTCAATACACGACATTAAGGTGGCCTCGCTAGAAGGCGACAATTCAGCATGTCCATGGCGCGCGGAATTCTCATGACATCGAGGAGCCCCTGACAGTCCAGCATGTTCATGGCGCCTTGAATTCCCGTAATTTCCAGGAGGCCCACCACTCCTCCCTGTGGATGACAGTCCAGCATGTTCATGGCGCTCTGAATTACCGCGATTTCCGGGAGGCCCACCACTCCTCCCTGGGGGTGACAGTCCAGCATGTTCATGGCGCTCTGAATTGCTGTGGTTTCCAGGAGGCCCACCACTCCTCCCTGGATGGTGATAGTCCAGCATGTTCATGGCACCCTGAATCCCCGTGGTGTCCAGGAGGCACGCCGCTCCTCTGGAGGGCGCCAGCTCGGGGCACGCCGCGGGTTGGCGCAATCCGCCGGGGTACCTCGCCTCGCCGATGATGTCGGGCCGGTTGCGGTCGGCGTGCGTCCGCCCGAGGTGTGTCCACCCTGGGAGTGCGACAGCCGGGCGGCCGGCCGGGCCGGCCCGGGTGCGTGTCAGCTGCCGCTGCACGCCAAAGGTCACCAGCCGCGCGGCGGCTGCGTGGGCGGCGCTGACCGCGGCGGCGACAGTCGCAGCTCGCCCCCCGGTGGACATGTCACGGCTGCCCCTGCCCGCCCTGCTGGCCGCCCTCGGCCTCCTCGGCACAGGTCAGTGCCGGCCGCTGACCGCGGCGGCGACAGTCGCAGCTCGCCCCCCGGTGGACATGTCACGGCTGCCCCTGCCCGCCCTGCTGGCCGCCCTCGGCCTCCTCGGCACAGGTCAGTGCCGGCCGCTGACCGCGGCGGCGACAGTCGCAGCTCGCCCCCCGGTGGACATGTCACGGCTGCCCCTGCCCGCCCTGCTGGCCGCCCTCGGCCTCCTCGGCACAGGTCAGTGCCGGCCGACGGCCGGCCGGTGACCCGGCCCGGTCAACGCGCCGTTCAGCACGGCCGCCGGCGGCTGGCTGGGGCGCCACGCCGCCGGGCTCGCTGCTGGGCCTGTCTAGCTGAACTCGTTAACGGGGAGGTCGCCGGGGGTCGCTGTAGCTCAGTTGGTGGGACGCTCGACTCTTGGTCGTCAGATCGTGGGTTCGAATCCCGCAACCGGCTGGACTGCCGAGTCCACCCACGACCGATCGAAGTGAGAGGCTGGCGACCCCATATGGTCCAGCAGTCGAATGCGTAGTAAAAGAGCCCACGGTTCTTTTCCTTATTCTAGGGAAGTCGCCACCGCATTGGACTCTTCTGTCGTCTCGAATCATCACCGGTAAGCTCTACACCTTGATGCGGGCTGTAGACTGTGACGCAACATCTACCCAACCTCTGATCCATCGTCAGAACATTGTTTCATCGGTGCTCTCATGGATCACATAACATGAATCTCATGAGTTATCTACCGATACCATAGTTATAGCATCTTGCTTAATGATATTCCGTCCCTATGTCAGAGCATGTCCAGCATCTAATGTTCTACGGTTTTGGGATCCGTCCAGAGGCATATACATGAGTTGTCCCAGGATGGAGCTGATTTTGTGAATTAAAATTACCTAACTTAACCTCACCTGAACTACGCCAACAACTTTTCAAGTCACTTTATTTCGAGCACTTTATTTCGAGAAGGGCCCGTTTTATTTCCTAGGAAAAATGTTTCTTTTCAATTTTTTCCTCTTCTAGGCACGGATCGTAGGATCTCTTCCCTCCTGAAGGTAATAATCACTATTATAGCTCAGGAATGCAGAGCGTCTAAGCTTGCATATAGATGCAAGACGAAAACTTAATTAGAAAAGACGTCGATTCAGTATTATATTAGAATCACTCAAGGGCCCGACGAAGAAACCAAGGGCCTCGGGCTAACGGAAAGGGTCCCGAGGCGATGAAGACCGCCCGGGGTTGACGGAGGGTACCCTCTGTAAGAGATTGAGGTCTCTGGGCTGGGAAAACGTGAAGGACTTCCAGGTCGACGGAGGGGTCCCGGATCGTTGGAATGGCTCCCGGACTAACGGAGAGTTAGTTATGGTTTTAGGGGGCATCAACTGGAGTGGTTAAACAGCGCCCTTGGAGAGGCCCAAGTTAATATGAAGGGCCTATGATCTGATGACGGGGCCCAAGCCCTAGGTCGTTGAAGGGGCTCCGGACAGGACGGAAGGGAGTCCTAACTGCCGGAGAGGACCTCGAGCCTTCAGAGAGGGCCTTTGTGCCGAAGGATGGGGCCCGAGCCATACAAGGGGCCCTGGCCTGATAGAGGATGTCGGAGCTTGTGAGAGAGGGCCTCCGGCCTGACAGAGGCCCTGGATTACCAAGGAGGGCCCCTGGGCTAACAGAGAGGACTCCGGACCATTGGTCCGGAGTCCTCTCTGTTAGCCACAAGCTGGGATAAAAGGCCCCAGGACCAAAGTATGGGGTCGAAGTCGCACAGGAGGCCCCTGGCGTGACAGAGGAAGCCAATGCTGTTGAAAGAGACCCCGACTTGGACATGCATGGCCGCATAGGCTTTGGCTTACGCTGATGGGAGTGGTACAAACCCGACGAGTTTCAAGCCTATGGAGGAACACTTGATTGCTAAAAAATGGTTGCGTAGCCAAGGGATGAAGAGCAACCCGTACGCAATCCCCTGGCCAGTCCGAGGGGCCTTCAGGCGACCGCCTCGAGTGGCCCGCAAGTGCCCCTCAAGGCGTTGGGGCTGAAATATTAGCGAGGAAATACAAAATGCATCCAAGTGTGTGTGAAATGGGTCATCGAGACCTGAAGACGTCCAAGGACCTGAAAATGTCACCCGCCAGGCTGACAAGGACTGTGAAAACAAGAGAGCCAGCCAGAGGGCTATGCCTATGCCAGCGGAGAGAGTAGTCTCCGGTGGAAAGGGCCCTTAACAGCTAAGGAATAAATAGAGCACTGAGAGCCCTGAGGTACAAACAAAACGCCTGAATGTTAGGTATGTATTGGATGCTCTTGGGATTTGACAGGACCCCTGGGTATGAGCAGGACCCCTAGGTGCTGAACAGGACTAACGAGTGCCCATATCAGTGCTGAAATGCCCTCGAGATGACAGCTATACAGGGATATTGAGGACTGCGATGAGCCTCTAAAAGCAGAAGAGGGCACTGAGGGATCTAGAGGATCTCTGGGAGTCATATAATAGGAAACTGGTGTTCTCCTGAGGTTGGCCTGAGAGTGGCCCCTGATGTTTGGTTAGGCACAGTTCCCTGATGGCTTTCTTCCTTTTAATATTCGAAAAAGATCTCTTGTAGGCTGACGATTACTGCGAGGAATAGGCACTGAAGGAACACAGGATGTTATTGAAACTAAGACAGCTATCGAAAACTGTAAATGCCCCTATGCAGCTTAAAAGAGCCCTTGGCGGCTAACAGAGCTCGCTGAGTGCTACTTGGATAGTCCCTGACAGCTGAGGCTAATGATGGTACTGAGGGCTCGCCTCGCTAGAAAGCCCAAGAAGGTAGAAAGACTCATTGACGTGAATGGCCCCCAACAGCTGGAGATGGATTGAAAATGGTCACTGAACGCCAGAGAGGACTGCACCGGGATGTCCAAGAGGCTTAGAAGGGTTCCTGATGAGAAGATCATGGCCCTTGAGATTTAAAGAGAGCCCTTAAGGGAAAGCAATGGTTGTAAGGAATACCGATTGCCAGTGTAAAGGCTATAGTATCCTTGAATGGGAGGCATGCACTTAAAACGACACAAGCTTACAAAGTTGGAAATGTTTGGTCATGTCGCGATTCTTACCATGCTTCATCGTCGGCGAGTATTTTGACGTGCGAAATTTGGGTTATCTGTGGCTGATGTCACCCGTGACGTTTGACCTTCGCGCACTGGTCGGCTGTCACCCTCTCCGGTCCAATTGTGCGAATGGTGTTCATCTCGGTGACGGCCGGGCCGGCCGTCACCGCCAGTTCAGTCGGCGAGACATGGTTAGAGTCACGTTGCGTCCGCCGCCAACCATGGCTGTCACTTTTGGAAATTGACTGGCGGGATTTGTTTTTGAGGACATTTTTATGCAGGACACCATTGGCTGAAAAAACTCGTTGAGAGAGGACGCTGACACGCTCGAGCGCTCTGGGAGAGCGCTTCCATAACATCAATGGTTAAGCTTCGGTTTAATTGGAGGGGGAGCAAATCAATGATTTGGGGTGGCAAGTTATTGCTTGGGGCAGTTTTCCCCCTTAGAGCATGCAAAGGAACACTTCTGCTTGCAACCACAACCAACGCGTGCTGCAGTCACGCATTTGCGTTAGATCAGCAGCACTAGCTCATGTCACGAGTAAACCTAGCGATGGGGAGGGACGGCCATACAATTAGCTTATCCAGCCGGCACCTTCGTCCATAAAATTTGGTTCCCATCGGCGGATGGCTTAGTGTCATTGTCATGCGCCAATCGGTGTATGATCCAAACGAAGATTCCGGACTTGCGTATTATTAGCAGTGGTGTCCATTCATGAAAATCATCGGAGGTGCAGCGCCCTCGACTTAGGAATATCAGTTGTTGCCGACGACTACAGTCAATGTGTGTTGAATCTGATGGCCACAGTCAATGAATCTGTGTGCTCGTTCTTCGATAAACCTTTCTTCTGTGGCCGACAGTGTAGCATCATACCTACAAGTGGTGGTCCTGATATAGCAACAATTTGGCCCTTTCACAGGTAAATAACCTTGGCGTTGCAGTGGCGTAACCAGGATGTGGTCCATGGTGGATGAACATCTGAAGAGAGCTCCCTATCTACTTAACCCCCCTACACCCCCCACCCTCCACACACATACACATACACATACACACACACACACACACACTATATATATATATATATATATATATATATATATATATATGACTGACTAAGCCTAATCGACAGCATCCTGCAATTTGTTTCGTTTTCTTTTTGCTTAATCGGTGTCACCCCGATCCAAGGTGACGCAACTGGCACAGCGGGAGCAGCCGTTATCGCAGCCATCGCTGGACCGTTTTTTCGTCATCGCTGGAGCGACCGTAACTGCTGGAGCAACTGTGGTTAGGCTACTAGAAGAACTGTGACCGCTTGGGCGATTATCACCGCTTAAGCGGCCGTGGTCACATAGGCGGTCGCCGCCGTTGAAGTGGCGTTGGCTTAGCTGGCCAGAACTCGACAGCATTTGTGACATTCAAGGATATTTTCCCTCTGGTGCTGGCCCACAGTATTTCTCGCACCCATCGCCAGTTCTTATGTATTCTTCACCCTCAAGGGTCCCGATCTCTCGGGTGCACATTCTAAAGCTCTGAAACATCCCAGTCCAGTAAGCGATTTCTGACTTGCGGGGACATATCCATCGGTCCGAACGCCGGCCCTGTTCGTCTCATAGGGCACTCTTTCCTCTGGGGATCCTAGTACAGGCCTCTAGCGCTTAGTAACCATTTTCAATCTCAGGGGCCCTCTCCAGCTGTTAGGATCCTTGCCAGTCCTTGACAGTTTTGCTAGCTTCAAGGGCTTTCTAGCCCTGGTTTAGGCCCTCATTATTCCTCACAGCCATCGATAGACTTAGGTACTATCCTTAGCTCACGAGCGCTTTGTTAGGCATCAAAGTCTCTATAAGGCTACTAGCGGCCCTTTCCAGTTATTGACAGCTCTTGTGGTTTCAAGAACATTATCACTCACGTCCGGCGGTCCGCGCCAGCTTCGCATGTCCGGGGGGAGCAGATGTCTGCCCCTCTAAGATCTCTAGAACTATGCTAGCTAGCGACAAACGGAAAACGGCGTTGGATATCTGGTGACAGGCTCTATCGAAAGTGTTTTGGTCATTTTTCGCTCAGGTCAGTATTCAGGTCACTGGGTCATCATAGGTCAAATTCGACCAGATCGGGTGGGACTCATTGACGCATATCTCAGGACCTGTAACAGGTAGAAACAAAGAGCGAACGCTATTCGACAATCCTTGAAATGTGCTACCGACAATAGGCGGTGTGATTTAAGGCCAGGTCAACCGAAACTTTTACCTCTCGTCAAGGTCATGCAGTAGCCTAGGGAAGGCATGTAATGCATCAATCGACACGTCTTGACGATACGAGCACAATGATGGTAATTTCAGCCTTCTAGCTCAATGCAGTGCGATATGATACGCAGAAATGTGCCAGTAAACTCAGGTGACCTCAGTGGTAACATTAACACCATATCCTTGGTGAGGTCACTGAGAAAAAAATGTCCGCGGTAACATTGAGCTTAGCTTCGCTTCCAACTACACGTCACAACCGTTGTGATGTCATTCCGAGAGCAAACATGTAACCAGGAAACATTTGTATATTTTGCCATAGCACCATAATGGGGGAAGCCATGGCCGCGAGCTGACCTCAGGTAAATTCTACGAAAAAAGAGAGATATATTTGTGATGGTCCCTGATGAGATCATGACGTGTTATAAGTTTGAAATTAATCGCCCAATTATCGTGGAAGTTATGCCACCTAGAACTCAGAATGTAGTTGGGTCACTTCGCCTGACCTGGTGACCTGATCTGAGATAATTCATGGTTAAAGATGAATGAGGAATTGCGGAAAAAAACAATGAGCACCTATGAGAGATTTTGCCTTGCTAAGCCGATTAGTATGGCTACAAATTATGAAAAACTGCAGGGGACAGATATATGCCCCCGGACGTGCGCGTGTTAAAGCTCTCAGACTGACACCAAGTATTCCTCACAACAATCGGCAGCCAATAATTTTTTTATCTCTCAGGTGACCTTTTTCATCAATTAGGAGCTCCCTCAACCTTAGGAGATTCCCAGTCCAGTCCTCTCTGACTTTTTGTCCTTTTGTCCCTTTTTATCTCGATCTGTTTTATCCCTCATGGCCCTCCCCTGCTTTTAGGAGCCCATCGCGTCTCCAGTAGCCCTATATAGCGCTCATCTCGGGAATTTCAGCTCTGAGATGGAACTGGAGAATTTCAGCCCTTAGGGGTCCTTTCCTCCCCCCGGGGCCCTTTTAAGACAAAAAAACCCCCCCCCCCCCCCCCCCCCCCCTCCTTTTTTTTTTTTTCTCCTCTCAGGGGGGGGGACACCCCACACCCCCCCCCCCCCCCCCCCCGCCAGCCCTCCCCTTCCCCCCCCCCTTCCCTTTCTTCCCCCCCCCCTGGTCGGTGGTTTGGGCGTCTTTGGGTTTCATTTTTTTTAATACCTCCTTTCAATAATTTTTTTTATTTTTTTTTTTTTTTTTCTCTTTTTTCCCCCCCCCCGCGTGGTTGGGGTTTTTTTGGTTTTCTTCCGGTTTTTTGGTTTTTTTTTTCGGAGGTTGATATTTTTTTTTTCCCGGGGGCTCCCCCCCCCCCCCCTCCTCAACGTGAGCAAATACCGATGAAGTAGCCCAGCACGGCCCCCCCCCCCCTCCAGTCAGCTCAGGGGCCCTCTTTCACGGCTCCGGACACTCCGTCCGGCTGGAGTCCCCCATTAAATATATAACATGGGCTTCCTCTATCAAGCACAGGATCCCCTGTGCAGCTCCAGCCCCCATCGGCACAGGGGCCTCTCATCGGCTTTGGGTTCTCTCTGATGGTACGGGATTCTCCCAGAGCTAGGGGTCCTCTGCCGGTGCAGGGGCCCTCCTTAGCGATCCAGGAATTCCTCCGTCAAGCTGGATGCCTTCTTTCAACAGCTTGGGCTTCCCCCATCAGGCCAGGATCCCTTGTACGGCTTGGACCCCATCCGCCGACCCGAGAGCCCCTGCTGACGGCCAGAGGTGGCGGCTATGGTCCCCTTCGTCGTCTCAGGGGCCCTTTGACGATGCACGGCGTTTTCCGACAAGCCAGAGGGCCGTTTTCTGACGTCTGAGCCATGCTAACCAGTTCAGCAGCCATATTTTCTGCTAGGTTCCCGCCATCAGTCCAGGGGCAGGCATTTGATATTAGCTTGGAGCCCTCTCCGTCAGCCCGGGGATCCTTCAGACGATCTGGAGCCCCCTTCGTCGACCTGGAAGCCCTTCACGTTAGTCCATCCAATGACCCTCACCATCTTCCCGAGGGCACTCACCGTTGACTAGGGGCGCTCGGCCTGGGAACCTTTCCGTCAGCCCGGGGCCCATTTCGTCTGTTCAAAAGTGAACCCGAAAGTGCCAAAAGGTCGCGCCGGGACCCTTAAAATCACGCTGGGCGCCTGCCAGGTCCCACCGGTGTTCCAAAAGTCTCATCGGGTACACCCAACAAATGAAGCTGGGGCAACCAAAAAAAAACAGTCCGGAAATGGAAAATAATTATGGGGGAAAATCATCTAAAATCATCATTCAAGTCAGCAATGCCTTCAAAAGAAGCAAAAAAAGTATGGGCCTCCAAAGACGTGTCGAGGCCACTAAAACTTGCGATACGCATCCCAACTAATAGCGGCAGGGTCTAAAAATCACACTTAGACCCAAAAACGTCCCATTGCTGCTCTTAATAACCATACTGGGGACCCAGAAAGTCGTGCCGAAGTCCCACAAGTCACGGCTGGCGTCCTAAAAATAAATTCCTACCCGGAATGTCAATCTGCGGTCCCAAAGTAGATGAGCCAAAGACCCCAAGAACGCCTCGGAACCCCGAAAAGAATCGCTTTCAAGAACCGAAAAAAAAAATCACTGGAACCCGAGGAATCGTAATGGGGCCCAAAAGTATCGCGCAGGAGGCCTAAACAAATAGTCGACAAAAAGGGACTCCATCAAGACGATCCGAGCACCGGAAAATTCAGAACAGGTCCCGAAAGAAAGTTCTCCTAGGGGCCTTTCTATTCTGAAGTGCTTAGCAACTCGTTGGGCTCCTTTAGTAGCATACCAAGGAGGCAAATCCCCCTTTCATCCTGGAGAGGCGGTCCCCAAGAATCCAAGAATGGCGCCTGGTCCCCGAAAATGGTTCTGAGGCCCCATAAAGTCTTATCGTGGCCCAGAATTAACGATTATATATGAATACAGCGGGCATCAAGAACTTGCACTGGGCCTGAAAATTTGCAACCCGGGTAACGCACTTATTTTTCAATGCAAAAACCATTGTGGGATTAACGGCACTGCATTAATTTGGCTACAATCATACTTACATAATAGGGAACAGCGTGTTAGGGTAGGAAACAGCATATCATCGCCAATTACCATAAATGCGGATTGCCCACAGGGTTCTGTCTTGGGACCCCTTTTGGCATCCATATATTTATATGGCTTGGCGGACATGATTACAAATGAAATACTTTGTTTAACTGATGACACGTCGCTTTACGCTTCACACATACAAGGCTCACTAGAAGCCCAACAATCGATTGAAAAAGATCTCGATATTATACACGAATTTGGAACAACATGGGACATGCAATTTAATGCGGCAAAAACGATACAACAAACATTCACATGTAAGATTACCAGTAAACCCCTAAATCTCAGAATGCGAGGCCAGCCAATACCAATCTTAGGAAATAATAAACACATCGGCCTTACATTTTCTTCTGACTTAGGCTTCCATAGTCACATAAACGACATTATCCTAAAGGTCAATTGTGCACTAAGTCCCCTTTATCCTGTTGTAAGTAAGATTCCAAAGCAAATCCTCTGTAACTTGTATAAAATTTGCATTCAGCTTCTGTTTGACTATGCAGATACTATATATGACGGACATATAACGATATCGGATGCGCTCATACTTGAGAAATTACAAAAAAGAGCACCTAGATTAATCACAGGTGCACTATATATAACATCAATAAAAATTAGATCGGAATTTGGATTGGATGTGCTAAAACACAGCGAGAAATTCATAAACTTCTTTTGATTCACGAAATCAAGCAAGCAGGTCCGGGTCTACCGACTTATATTAGAAGATTAGTTACTGAACCACGGCAGACAATTACAGGAAGGCGTCTCAGAAAACTACACTAACAGCCCCGCCAAATAGAATCGCCTCGTTCCAAAAATCGTTTTTCCTGGCCACAACAAAGGTGTGGAACAATCTTCCTGATAATTTGAGGCATGGACCAAACATCAATAAATTCAAGAGGGAACTTATGGGTCGCACAAGTGCCACGATACCGCCACATTATTGGTTTGGTACGAAACCAGGCAACACGCCGCATGCAAGGTTCAAGATGCGCCCCACTGAAATAAACGCAGACACCTTTGTCGTCAACCCTCTACATGACCCTTCATGCTCATGCGGTTATTCCAAATAAGATGCAATTCACTTCATATTTCACTGTCCTCTTTATGTTTACTATGGAAATATCATATTCACTAAACTCAGAAGCACTACGGATATGTTCACTAACTTAACTGAAAAGAAGATTTCACAAACGCTCGTTTTTGGAAATGGTCTCGGTAAGCACCTTCAGCAGTGTGTACCTTAGCATTTCAGACGTTTCTTATCAACACAAAACGCTTTAACACAACAAATTAACATACAGAACTAACCAGGTGCTGCCGGGTGCGGGCGCAGTATGAGTACCACACATGAGTGCATACTTTGTGCCGATACAAAGTATGCACACAAGTCACAAGTCGCGCGGTACACAAGTCCAACGTGCAAGGCGAACTAGCGCCAAGCCCCCTCCCCAAATATCGCGATTGGAACCAAAAATTCCTCTCGGTGATTTATTATGGTCGGGGCATCACAAAATCCCCTCGTGGCTCCCCAAAATTGGTGTCGATGGTCCAATATTAGCACAGTGTGGCCCAAAAATTGTATGGGAGTTTAGGGGTGGCGGCTCTGCCGTCGGTGGGGTGTCCGGGGTGGTGGCGGGTGTGGGTGTGCGGGATGTAGTGGGGGTGTGCGGGGTGTGATTGGGTGGGTGTGTGCGAGGTGAGTGGGGTGCGGGTGTTGGGGTGAGTGGTGTGTGGGTGAGTGGGTGGATGTAGTGGGGGTGTGCGGGGTGTGATTGGGTGGGTGTGTGCGGGGTGAGTGGGGTGCGGGTGTTGGGGTGAGTGGTGTGTGGGTGAGTGGGTGTGTGAGTGAGTGGAATTTGTACGTGTGTAAACCGTGTGTTTTAGCTGTTGCTAACCTCACTTAAACTCGACTCGAGTGGTATGGGTGTGTGAAATGTATTTTAGATTTTGCCTAACCTAAACTAAACTGTAACTGGTATGGGTATGTGAAGTGGGTGTGTACATGTGTAAAATGCAGCCTAAGCTCGACTGGAACTGGAACTGTTTGAACTGCTGAACTTATTGAGGGCTTGACCTAACTCACTCCTTTGTTCGTTGTGCCTATGTCAGTGGTGCATTGTGTTGTTTTTCACTGCCAATTCCACCACACATCCCCAAACCCCAGCCGGCGTGATGTTGGTTTGAGTTGCCGTCCCTAACACGAATTTATATATGTGCGAGGTCAAAGTTTTAGGAACACCATATAGGTAAGTGAGAGTCTTTAGCCAGATTATAATTAATACGTTGCATTAGAGAATTGATGGTAATGATATTTTCCATTGGTTTAAATGACATGTCCCGTGTTAGGACTTTTTGGACGCAAGTAGTAGTATAATTTTGTGCAATGTACCGCACGAAATAGGTGCTTGTGTTGAGCCCCAAGCGGCTTCCGCTGATCCTTAAATCTACCTACTCACGTTCATTCTCCTCATTCACTTCACATTCGCTCGCCCCATTCGTGCTCTCCTTCTTAGTTAATGAATTGCTTGGTACCCAAATTTAGCTCCCGACCCCTCCCCCCCCCTTCAGCTGTACACAAAGACATAGATCGACAGACCAATGCTCTAATTTTCATGGTATTATCGGGCCGAACAAGTAAACCTTTCACTGCCAATCATGGCTGGCCTAGCCATTATTAGCAGCGTTTCTCGCCTGGACAGTCTTAACTGCAACGAGGGGGCTCATCGTACTGACTCCGAGGGCTGATACAAGTGCTCTGATGTCTTTGACCGGCATACCTAGCCTTAAGTTCGATCGAAGCCGGGCCGGGCCTTATTCGTCGTACACCTGCGACCAGGTCTGACGTATCCCACGGGCGGGCACGGATCTCTACCACGTTGGGCACGTACCCGGTCGTCGTTATAACCTAGCCTGCCTTATGAGTTTTCGCCTCGGGGCTTATGGCATGCCAAACCCGTCCATGTGCCCCTCGAACTGTCTGCACCAACCGTGCCCACGTGCAGAGTTCTGGGGTGGACAAACCACCGGGCAGTGTTTTGCCTATACCCTATAGTCCGGCGCCAGACTTCCGGCGAACGCAATGTGGTGGCCCCTTTATCGGCCCCTCCCACACGCATACCATGTTCGCCACCTCACCTGCACCTCTAGATCGCAGAGGCCAGCGCGATTTTGCGGTCAAAGATCCAGAGCAGGTGAACTAATACCCCCGAAGTGTCCGTTCATCGCACCCTCTCGCAATCAGGCGTTAACCAAACGCGCGTCATATATATAACAGCAATAATATTCTAGGCAATTTAACTGGCTTCAACAGTCACCACCACCGTCCGGAAACGTTCAGTCCATAGGAGGACGGCTCGCAGGTCGCCTGCTTCGCTGATAAATTTACTTTATAGTATAAATTAATATCAGGCACGATCCAAGCATAATTGTGTGAATCCTTCCACCTTGCCTGGAAGTACTCATGGTACTATCTCCGTGTACGGGTCGGCTGTTGATGACTCGGTCAGAGCGAGAAGCGCGGCGGGCACCCCTCATCACCCGCGGCACGGCCGCCAGTTCAATTCTGGACATAAATATACTCCCCTCCTCGCGCCTGGTCGCTGAGGTATTTACTACGCGGGCACCGTTTCAAGAGGGTCGTAGTTCTCACCTCATTCATTGCTGCACTATGTCATATTTTATCCGGCCCTGTTCTACCGTTCCTCCTGGCCGTCACTGCCGAAATGCCACTACCGGTCTTTGCTGATGCCACTAGAGAATTTATATGCTTAATCTAATATATTTGCCTTTACATACACCGCATCGCAGTACATCGCTCATATACTTTTCGCCATCTCCGACATCTCCGTCCACCTCCTCCCCATCCTGAACTTATCCTCTTCGCCCCCCCCCCCCCCATGAGACGGGTCGCTCCCAGCAATGAATTTGGCGAGAAGGCAGAAGCTGCGGAAGAGAATTTAGGTTGGTTCGGAAAGGTTTGGGAAATAGGATGACATGCCAGAAGTTTAGTACTCACATGTCGGATGGTGAGTGGCGAGTGGCCTTGGCTGAATGCTTCTTCTCCTCCATCCGAAAACTCAGCCATCTGGCCACCGCTGGACGCCCCTGAGGCGTCGGTCCGGCGTCCACCGCCGCGCGTGTTCCAGACCCTTCTCTCGTCTCTCTTCTCCTCTCGTCTGTCCTGGTCTGCCCTCTTGAATTTTATTTAGCCACGCCTTCTTTTTCTGATGTACCCACTCTCAGGGCTTCGGGGTGAGTTCGCGCTCCTGATTGGTTTTGGCTTTTGCCGCCTGGGGCCTTCATAACTTTTTTTTTCTGGCTTGGGTGACGACGTCTTCACGTCCGGGCCACCGACCTCACGGGCCGTTGACCCTTCTTCCGGAGGTGGTCCAGGTGGTGTTTGCACCTCCGGTGGCCAGCTGGAGGTTCCGAGCCGTTACTCGCATTCGCCGCCTGTTATTGTTGGACCGCCCGTTTGATCTTGGGCGCCGGCGCCACTCGCATGTGCCGCTTGTTGCCGGAACCGCCGCTTTGATGTAGGCGCCGGCGCCACTCGCGTGCGCTTCCCGGGCAAATGTTTGAAAGGGACGGGTAAGGTGGCCGGGAGCTGGCTGGAAGTCTGGTGGCCCGTTCGGATGGGAAAATTTAAAAATTTTGGTGCCGAAAAAAAATGTAAGCCTCCTTACAGGAACCTGACAATAATCAAGCCGAAGCTCTCCAAAATAGGGGTTTCTATAAATATATGTCCGAGCCAGGAAAATCGCTCCTTGGCCAAAACGTACCATCAGATGCCTGAACAAATAGCATACGGCACTAAAAAACGTACCAGAGTTAAACAAAATTGCGGCGGAACATAAGGATACCGCCGGAGGCTCGACAAATCAGGTCGTAATTCGTACCTTGCATAATTCAGAAGTCATGCAAAAACCCGTCCAGTACAGAAAACTGGTTTCGGATCCGCCCGGAGCCACGCACCTGGGCCCGAAAAGTACCGACGGGACCCCGAGAAATTGTACTAGGTCCCATAACACCGTGATGGGGTCCCACACATTTGAGCGAGGAACGCCAAATATACACAGCGGAACCATAAGAACACAACTGGATGACAAAAATTATACGGGCCCTCCAAAGCGTACCTAGTCAGGCATAAAGCGGCAGGGGCTTAAAACATGCGTTGCAGCTCTAAATGACGACACAGGCAGTAGAAAAACGCATAACGGGTTCCTCAATGCACATCGAGGCCTTGAGATCGCATGGGGGCATCACAAACAAGTTGGGGCCCTCAAAAATCATTATGATCCTAGAATGGGAACAAAATGACTGGACACTAAATAAACACTTCGGGTGGGCGAAATCGCACAGATACGGCAGCTAAAATTGGCTGGAGCCCTAAATCGCATCCACAGACAAAGAAAAACGGAAAGGTCCAAAAAAGAACTCTTAACTGGAGCCTCAGTTCGGTAGCCAATCTGGAAGCGTGTCTTTAAATTAAAAAAAGAAAAAGATCAGGTGCATCAAAGCTCAGCGGTTATCTGGATTTGTTAACCACCAAAAACGTGCGAAGAAGAGAACTAATCATGAAATTACATTCATGATGGGACCTTGTGGCTCTTCAGTCTGAACACGCTATGACTTCATGAGATGCCGTGTGTTGTCGCCTGTCAGCTATTTTGCACTGAATTGTTGTTTCTCAAAATAAGCTCTTCCATTCCGTTTCAGCCGGGTGCCACATGATGTAGTTGTAGCATTTCGTTTCAAGAGCGGATATTCTAAGGTGCACGATATGTAGCACGGATATGATTGAGGGGACCGATCACCTCGCCGGCCACCTGCTGGAGTTAGCCCATGAGTACTAACACCATACCATGCATTTCTATTAACTGCGTTTGTCTGTGCCCCAGTCTGTTAATCTACCAATCTTGGCCTGTCACACATCGGATCAAAAATGTTCGACCAGCAAGCACCCGTCTTTCCTGTTTCTCATCCTCTCCAGCGTCAGTGATGATACTTCTTTTGCCATGGGCCAGCAATTAAGCTACGTGCTTCCTTATTATTTCTCTTCACTAATATTGGTGAATATTTACAACGGGGGGTATCCTGAAGACGTAATGTACTATATCATGGAAACTAGGTCACACCACATACCCATGAGAGATGCTGTAAGAAACTTGTCACCTCCCCCCCCCCACACACACTCCGGTGTCCGTCCGGTGGTGTATACCGAGGCCCGATCCATGGACCTCGGTATTTTGACCAATAAAAAATGCGTTTTTCGGCGTTTCTCAGTCAGCAGACGAAGTTTTATCATGGACCTCAATAGTCATGAAATCATAAATTTACCTGTGTGTGTGTGTGAATTTGTGTGAACTCGGAATCGGTCATGCGTGTGTAAGTTTTTGTTCTCCTGGAAATAATGGTGACAAGTCTCTTGTTGCTAAGATCAAAGTTTCATGAATACAACTCTAAATTAGGTTAGTATTAATTCCTAGTTTATCAATAAACATCAATGTTTATATCAATAAACATGCTTATAATACTTATGGTTAAAAAAGTTGGTGTTTGAAAATGTAGCTTACGATTGATATCACCCTCTCTATTTTCTTCCGCCATCACTGGTGTAATTGATTTCTTTGTACCTATATCTATGAAAATGTAATTGCATTGAAATCAGTGAAATAGGGCAATAGCATGCAATGGCATAAAATTGAAGGACAGGAAGTGTGTGGGGTTCCTACCTACATTTTGACATGTCAAGTGGGTAATTTGCCAACATAGCCGATGATACCGTTGTTGACAGGTACTAGATATGCGAAAATCTGATTCTTTCTTATATTCGTTCCATTTCTACTGTTGCAACTTGTTCTTTTTACTTCAATTCTTTCAACTGCTGTTTTTTTCACTTGTATTTTGTTTAACTTCTATTCCTTTAACTTATACTTTTGACCTTTTTAAATTTATTCTTTTAACTGATGATTTTGACACATTCCTTTGACGTGTTCATTTCACTTATTCTTTGAATTATTCTTTTGATATTGTTTTTCATTTCTATCCTTTGAACTTTTACTCCTTTGACACTTCTCGATTTGGTCAGAGATCTCCTAAGATCATGTATTAAAAAATTGTATTCTTCCTTAATTGTATTCTTTACCTTTATTCTTCTTGAATTTTATACTTCTTTTAATGATATTCCTATTTAATTTATTCTTTTTTAATTGTATTCTTCTTTAATTTTATTCTTCTTTAATTTTGTTCTTCCTTAATCCTATTCTTCTTTAATTGTATTATTCTTCCACTTTATTCTTCTCTTATTATCTTCTTGTTTAATTTCATTCTTCTTCAATTTTATCCATATTTAATTTTATACTACTCGAATTTTGATCTTCGTTAACTTTATTCTTCTCAACTTAAATCATTTTCGACGTCTATGCTTTTCACCTTTTTCCTAAGGACTTCTTTATCATCTTTTTGAATAAAATTGAGGTAGAGGTCAGGAATAAGGTGTTCAAATTTGCTAATAATATGAGATTGGTAAGAGTGGCTAACAGTAGTGATCAACATAATAATAATCCACTAAACATGGAGGACCAAAGAAGTGGGCTTATCAATGGCAGATGTGTTTCATCTATGGAAAATGCAAGCTTATGCAGGAGGGGTCTGGAAGTAAGACATCCAGGAATACTATGGAAGGTAGGAAACTGGACGTTATTGAAGAGGAAAGATATTCAGATGTGTAAGTTTCAAATGACCTAAAAGAAGAAAAAAGGTTACTCATCTTGGAACAGAGCACGCAGAATGCTGGGAATCATTAACAGAAGTGTGAGGTATAAATGCAAGGTGGTCATGATTAACTATACTTAGCCTATATACTACCCCACTTAGAATATTCTGTACAGGCATGGAGCCCCTACTAGTTGGAGGACCAGTTTGGCATGGCAGAGCTACTTTCTAACATTTGGTATGAGCGCGTGCATGCAACGAAGGAACATGAGTGGACATCCTTTTCTGGACATGGCAAGCGTTGGGTGCTAATATCATAGCACTGGTCAAATCACTCCTCAATCCAAATATCTAACCGAACATACTAAGCACAACAATGTTTCATATCTTGCAGCTGTTACATCTACGATGTTTTATCTTGTCGATTGATTGTACCACATGTAAAATTAACTTAGCCCAGCTTAACTTAACCCAACACACCCTGCCAGAATATGCACTCAACATTGTTCAACAAGGTGTTTTAAGAACGTTATAGATGTAACCATGGAACTTTAAAAAACATTCAGCTGCACAAAATAAACATGCAAGTGTTGCAACGTTGTGTAGGCAACACCAACGTCTTACCGACTGCTTGTGATTTGTTCTAGCATCTTTGCATTCAACAATCTACATGGGAAAGTCTTGGTGTTTAGTGATATAATTGTTATATCACGGTTATAAAATACTTCGTAACCAGGGGTGTTGGGTTGCCTACTTTTAAGGGTGCGCGTCTCCCCTCAATGTCTCAATGTCGCGTCTCCCCTACCCCACAATAATTTCAACTTTTGGCATGGGATCCTATTGAGTATGACACAATCAATCTGTGCCCTCCCAGGCCCTTCACGTATTGTGTTTTTACCAAATATTTTTTAAGAAGCAAACAGTCGTATTTAGAACCATGTGCTTATACACTTGTGAGTTTCCAAGCTTTACGCGTATCCTGAAAGTACAGACTACTTTTGTTATGAGTAGCATAACTTTGAAGCAACACGGATTTGCACTTATAGCAATTTGGGCAGGTTGTATCTTACGATTGGCTACAATTATGGAAGTATTATGTACATCAGCTCGCATGTAGAGCTTTCCGTTCAGTTGCGGGTGCATGGAAATCCCGATACAAAAATGCATCCATATCTTCAGTTGTGTATACGTAATGTGGGGTCCATGTCTTGGACATCGTACTCCAGAACATGATCGTACCTGAAGTATTATCAGATCTTGTATTGCTAAGGAATTTAAAGAAACTATGAACATCACTGGCCACAATAGTAGCTTTGCTAAGGATGGACAGACGAACATGTGGTCATAACTGGAAGCATAAGTGTAAACACAGTGCCAGATCCCGAATGCAAAGAAAATGACTGTACCTGGAACCACGTCAACCTCGTGGGGATTATCTTTCAAGACCCATTGCCTATTGCAAACTACTACACAAACGCAATGTGAGGGAGGTTGGGGAGGGTTTGTCCTGCACTGCATCAATCGATGTACAGGCATATGAGGTTTTACCAGTCAACGCCGACGCATTTCCACTCAAGCAACCTTTTCATCTCCAGCAGAGGACAGTCCGGTGGTGTGCATCCCATTGAAAAATGAAACCTTTTTGCCTCTGCATCAGCTGCATTGTAAGCATGTCAATCTTTGATTCAGAATACTACTTCCTGTAATGTCTCGACATTATGGGTGCTAAGCAATCAAACCTTGTCGATAGACCCTAAAACTCAAGTAGCCAACCAATGTCTCGAAATTCAGACGAAACTCGAAAATCCTCAACAGGAAGTACTTCAACCCGTGCTTTGTGCCACTTGGTTTGGAATGAAGTCAACTTGACCCAGGAAGATGCATGAACCGATCAAATTATTTTGTAGGTGTATCTGATAATTATTTCCATGGACAATTCCCATTTTATTGTATGGTCATAGGAACTAGGGTGCCAGTTGGGCATATCATCACATCATGTTGTAACCAAACAGTTGATCATGTTGGAATTTGCAAGCTTATCTATCTGTCTCCGTAATGAAGGCGCTTTATCTTTGAACTGAAAAATACGCATGCTCGAAGAACTCCGTAGGATAGAATGGGGACTGGGGGCGCTTTTTCAAAACTAGATTTTACGTCTACAAATCATAGTTGCGAGATAAAAAAATACGCAGTGAATGAATGCATTTTGGACTGCAGTTCTTGACGACGTTGGAAGGATTTGGCCATATGTACTTGTCAATAATTTATCCTGCATAACATGCGAGGATAAATTAACATGCGAGGATGCGAATATGCTCCTGATGATTGGTCTGCACTATAATTAACTGATGGTAATAGAAACAGTCCAACACGAGGGTGTTCATGCTATGGGTGAGCCATACTGTTGTCCCTTTTCACACCGTCATACATCCGTGAATACCAGTACGGAAAAAAATATCTGCGAAATATGGGGACAGGAGTAAGTCTAGCAACAGCCCTGACCACCTACGCCGAATACACAGCATCCTGCAATTTTTTCCTGACTGGCGCCACCCCGGTGCAGGGTGACGCAACTAGTGCCGCTGGAACGGCCGTAATCACATCAAATGCTGGACCGTCTTTTCCCGCTGGATCGACCGTGGCTTCTGGGGAAATTGTGGTCATGCCATTGGGACGGATGCTTCTGCTTCAGTAGTCGTCACCGCTGGGACTGCCGTCACCGCTAGGACGGCTGTTATTGCTGGACTGTGACCACAGGGACGGCCGCCACCGCTTAGGTGGCGGTGGCTGTTGGACGGCCGTACCTACTGAGATGGAATTTCTTTGTTCTAAAAAAACAAGACAAGAGCCGCAGCAGGTTCCGGCACTTTTCAGGATGAATGTGCACCATAGCGCGAGCGTTCAGATGATTCTCGCCTATTTTGATTCTCCGTATTAATCGCTTTCCCTCCTTTTGACAGACATCTCTGACATTCTGGCTCTGTTTACCTTAATGGCCCTCCCTGATTTTTCAAGGACGTTCGCAGTCCTCGTCCTCGGCAGTATTTATGTATCTCAGGGATGTTTTAGTTGTGAAGCGAGCCACCGGTATTCCTTACACGCATAGCCAGTTCTCAAGCACACGTTTATATCTCAGGGAGCGTCGATCTATCGGTTGCCCATCCCAAAGCTCAATGGCATCCCAATCTGGTCCTTTCTGGCTCTCAAGGGCCCTATCCATCCTCTAGATATCATCTCCATCTTGCATCTGCCATTCCTAGTTCTCGACAATCATGTTTAGCATTCTGGGACATCGAGCTCCTAGACGGACCTCACACACACGCAGGCCACATACACAACAAACATCGACAGGTCTCTGAATTCTTACCAGCCCACACGTGGCTCTGTTTATTCTTCTCAGTTCCTCCCAGCCTCCAGGAGCATCACCGTTATAGTTCTCAGGGACCCTTCACAGTCACCGACAACATTTGGGGCCATCAAGAACATTCTAATTGTGACATTGGTCCTCCGTATTCCTCAAAACAATTACTAGCCCTTAGGAACCCTCTTTGGCTCTCCGTGAGGCCTGCTCGTCCCATAGGGGCGCTTTCAAAGCCTCCTAAGCATTCCAGTCTAGTCTTCATTAGCGACCAGTGACCGGTTCCGTGAGATTCCCTCGTCAGCTGTTAGGGGCCCTTCCTAGTCCTTAAAAGCCTTACTAGCTTCAAGGGCATTCTAGCTCTGAAGTCACCGTCATAACTCCTCACAGCAGTCGTTAGATTTAGGAACTCTGTTCAGCTCTCAAGGAGCTCTTTTAGCTCGTAGGGGACTTCTCAAGTTTCTAGAGGTGTTTCCTATGTGTGCAATATCATCAACGAAATGGTCGGCGCGCCCTCATACCACAATAACCAAGAGGTACCTCCTAGTTATTAGCAACTCTTCGTTTCAAGGACATTATGATATGAAGATAGCCCTCAAACTTCCTCACAGCATTCGTCAGCACACATATATTTGTATTCGTATTCAGCGACGAGTTCACCAGAGGCGTATCTGTATTGGCATCGGGATTCGGGGACGGGTGTATGCTCGTTCGAATCAATTAACACTGAACACGCTTGAAGAAACTACATAGGTCTCGCATTACCACTTTGACGGTTAAGGTTCAATGTAAGCTAGTTTCTTCGGTCGCCTCCAATTTTTTTTTCTCGCCCAAACCTGCCAAGATTTGGTATCAAGTAATAGCCTGTGGTGAACCATACTGCAACATTTCAAGTCGGTACAGGTCAAGGTCAGACTTCTAGATCAAAGGTCACGTTCATTTATGAGATGTCGATATTGAAGCGATATCGACCGAACGCGAGGTTCGGTTGCTATCGCTTCAATTTCCATCAAATGAGCGTCATTCGACGTGTCTTGCTAGGCAGTATCAGAAAGCTAAGCAACCGAATTATTTGTCAAGGACAAAGGCCAAGCTGATACTTCGATCACCGAGTTTTTCCGTTCTATCTCAAACTTATCCAAATTTGACATCCAGCAATAACATTTCAAACCGGTACATGTCAAGGTCAAAGGTTTGATTAAGTTCTTCGATGTTATCGCGTTGCGTCGCTATGGCGTCATTTGGTATAAATGTATGTCATTCGTGTTGTCGTGTTGTACAGTATCAGAAAGTTGATATTTACAAATATTCTGGACGAGTCAAAATTCAAGCTGACTTCTTCAGTCGCCTCACATTTTTTGTGGATTTCACCCAAGCCCACCCAGCTCCATTTCAAACCGGGACATGTCAAAGCGAAAAGCTTTATTGAGTTCTTCGATACCATCGGGTTTCGTCGCTATGGCTCCAATTTGCAGAAAATGGATGCCATTCGTGACAACGAATGGACAGTCGTAACAATGTATGTCAAGTGACAGCCCATGGTGAACCCTCGAGTAACATTTTGAAACCTGGATATGTCAAGGTCAAACATGGTCAAAGGCTAGTTTGAATTTTTCGAAGTCTTCGCGATTCGTCGCCATGGGTTCAATTAGCACCAAGTGTCATTCGACGTGACTTGTTCCGTATTATATTGTTACCCAGTATAACTAATTTCTAAGGTCAAAGTACCAATTGATTTCTTTGGTCGCCTCGCATTTTTGTCTTCGCCCTAACCTACCAACATCTTGTGTCAAGCAATAGCCCGTGGTGCATCTTGAGTAACATTTTAAACCGAAACATGTCAATGTTACTCAGGCAAATTGTTCAAAATCATATTAATTGTCAAAGTAAAAGGTCGAACTCATTTCTTCGATCGCCCCGCGTTTCTTCGTTTTCTCCCAAAACTGCCCATGCTTGGAATCAAGAAAATGGCCGTGGGCAACCCTCGAGTAGCATTTGAACCCAGGACATGTCAGGTCATGCTTCAAAGTGAAACGTTCGTCGAATTTTCCGTCCTCGCGTTTCGTGGCTATGGCTTCAGTTTGCATTATGTGGGTGTCGTTTGACGTGGCTTGCCGTACGGTATCATAATGTTGAAATATTGAAATATCTTCAAAAGTGTCGGAGGTCCGGCGTCTGTACAATGGTTGAGTGTGATAGGAATGGGAGGGTCAATTTTTTTTCTCAGCCGTTTTGATAGCAAGCATTCGTATCCTATATGATTAGGGGCTTCTCAATGAAATCCGTCATAACCTGATCGGACGGTACTCTCATCGCTTGTTTTTAATTTACACTGCCACATTGCTGTTCCGGACATATAAAATATACAAATTTTTTCTTCAAATTGTCCTTTTTCTCTTAATGGTTCAACGAAAGTTGTCAATTTTGCAAGATATGCCACACCTGAATGCGCACAATTTAACAACTAGGTGGAGTTCATAAACGCGGGAGAGCAATGTTGTAATCAGGGGTAGATCCAGAAATTGTCATGGAGCCACTTGTCTGGAGGGGCGTTATTCCTTTGGAGCGGCGCCACTGCGAAAGCACCTGGAGTGGTGCCTCTGGATGCAAAATTCGAGGGAGCGGGATGCACTCGGAACGTCCTGAAAAATTCGGCCTTTTTATTTAATAGGGGCGCATCCGGCTAAAAAATCGAGCGGGTACACTGGAACCTTTATGGGGACGCCTTTTCCTCGCCTTTTCCTCGCCTTTTCCTGGCCTGCAGGATGCCATCTTCCACATGGGGGGGGGGTATTTGCCCTCGGTGCTGCACCCTTTATCCACCCTGGTTGCCATTGCATCGAAATTGGTGCCAACAAAACAGGAAATCATAGGAAAGATGATAATTGTAGGTCCACATTTTCTACCATAAAACCATCGTCCAATATTTTATGTTTTTCGTGCTCCAAGAGGGCAACGTCTAACATACAGCAATGCTCTATGGTGATCGTGAAATCGGGTTCAGCCCATACTACATAAAGCTAGATGTTCAGTGAAAGTACGTAAGTAGTGAAGTTTGTTAATTTTTATATCCCCTTTAAAAAATATCCTTTTTAACAATAGTGAATCTGAAAAATCGTAATACATTGAAATTGAATTCAAGTAGCTGAAAATGACATTGAAAAAGTGGCTGAATTCCAAGGACTTTTTGGGGGGGTGGCAGGCTTCTCTATCCTGTTCAAACTTACCGCGTCCCTGATTTGTCCCCCCTCCAATTTTGAATCCGTGGTTACGCCCATGTTTGCAGACGTATGTGCATTTGTGTACTTATATGTATATGCATATGTATATTGTATATAGATGTATATATATATATATATGCATATGTACATATATATAATATGGACGTACACCAAACAGAAATAGTTTTCGGGGAAGCTTTGACCATCAAAAAGTTCATTTGCCGCACTGCCAATAAACTTTATAAAGTGCCACCCGGGCTTGTTCCAAGGAAGGAGCGGATTTTGCAAAGGGGGTCTAGACTAAACCCACAAAGTTCAAAGTCCCCAGAATTCGTTTCATTTATTTCGAAAAGGGCCTGTTCTTTAGTTGCAAAAATCAACTTTTCTTTCGTTCTAAGAGTTTGTTCAGAAAATGTTGAAGAATATTCAGAACCAAGATCATCGGACACTCTTCCCCTTCAAATTGTAATTATAATTGCAATTGTAAGTGTGCATGTCACTTTTCTAAACAAAGAATGCACGCACCACTTTCCATCCCACCCTCCCCCACACAGCGGCGGATCAAGGATTTGTCATGTGGCGTGGTGATAATTTTCCTCTCAGTCTTTGACTGAAGAGCGAGGGGGAAGGTGCACTCAACCTTACCTGGAAGGAACACCTTCCCGGTCAAAGGGGCGCCACATTTCCATAGGAAGGCACCTTCCCCCAGTCTCCTACCCCTTCCCCAGTATCTGCACCTGTCCCATCCCCTGTTGAATGCAATTTCCGATTAGATTCCCTGATTCAACACATTCACCACCCATAAATATATCTGATTGTGCCTTTGAATTGGCACCTTCACCACCTATGACACTCTCTTATGACGCGGGGATCCAAGAATTGCCATTAGGGCAGTCGACTGAAGTGGCGCCACTGCTATCAGCTGCCAGTAATAACCTAAGTCAGTCTCGCTTTTCATAAGTGAACTCTACATCCTATCCTCCCCCCCCACACACACAGAGACAAACACAATCGAGTGTTCATAGATCGATATGCCCACCTGCCGGAGGTGTACCGCCCACGTATTCTGGCATTAACTAATGCATCCTAATCCAGATTTAGGCTTGAAATTTAGGCAAGGTTTTCTAGGTTAAGTTTTAGGTTAGGTTATAAATTTAGGTTAGGAATTTCAGGTTTTTAGGCTTTTAGGTTGCAATTTAGGCAAGGTGTATTTATGCTTGTTTAGGTTTTCTAAGTTAAAAAAATGTGAGAAATATGTTTTTGGGTTTTCAATTTCTCGACAAACAAATCTTTTTTTATTCCATGAGAGTTTAGGCCAGCTTTGCTTAGGTTAGGTTGTTTATTCTTGTTCTTTGACATTCTTTTTATATTGTACTGCCCTAGTTAAACACATTTGTTCGTGTTAGTTTTCCTGCCAGTTGAAATGTAAGCATTTGCAGTGGAAATCAGTGGCCACATCATGCTAACAACATTCATGCACATTGAATTGCAAAAAGAAATGCCAATAATTCAAAAACTATCCGAGAGCACAAATTTGTCATATTCAGGTAACAAGCACAATAACACCAAGAGAGTGGCCTTCAGTTGGGTGGCATATGGGGCTTTGATATAAATAATGTGGCATGAAGATAACATGAAACAAACAAAAAACATAATATAATAAACCATTCACAAACCCAGCCTGTGTTAAAAAAATATCAAGAAACAATGTTACGTTTTTTATTTCAATCTCAAATTTTGTAACTAAAGATCCTAACTGGGGCGGTCCGTGGCACCCAAGTGAGGTTAGGCAGAACACAATTCTCCGGATTTTGACCAGTACTTTTCATAAGTACCCATTATTATTTTATGTTACGATGAGTATGAACAATTGTATTTGGCGCTGCAAGGCGCCAAACCTATCACCATCGTTCCGAAGTCAGAAGATTTCAACCCTCTCCCCGTATTGAAATGCTTCCGAAATTTCCGGGAAGTTTTCATATATAACATATCATTGACGTTTTCATATATTTCCATGTCATAACCCGAAATGGCTGGCATGCATACACACACACACACACACGCACGCACACGCACACACACGCACACACACACATACACACACACGCACACACACACACACACGCACACACACACGCACACACGCACACACGCACACACACACACGCACGCACCCACGCACGCACCCACGCACGCACCCACGCACGCACGCACGCACGCACGCACGCACGCACACACACGCACACACACGCACACACACGCACACACACACACACACACACACGCACGCACTCGCACGCACACGCACACACACACACACACACACACACACACACACACACACACACACACACACACACACACACACACACACACACAAACACACAGTCTTGTGAGCCGTGAAAAGCGAGCCACATGACTGTACGGTCACAACCGAGGACCACCATTTCTAAACGTGATGGAACGCTATGACGGAAGCACATCGTTGCCACGTGGTGCTCGACCGTTACCAAATGTTGTTTGACACGATAAATTAGAACATATACGTTTTATGGCAGGTTGTACTTGCGAGGTCCAAGTGACAACAGAGGTCCAGTTGTGTGAAATGGGCAGATTATCGTGTATTTCTAGGACAAAGTGTGTGATGTACATGTAAAACCGAGGCCCATATTGACTGTTGGTACCTGCATTAGTTTGGACATCTCCAATGTGTAAACTAGTATTATTTATGTTACTATGTGATCTACTATCAGGGCACACTTATTATGTGGTCAAGGATTGCGGTTACGTTGTACCCCACACTTCAATGCTGATTTGTGACGTACTCATGCTGCGCTGTCATGACACCATCTGGCTGTTGTTGATCTACCTCTCGATAAGACCTCTCGATTGTTTAAAGAAAAGAGCTAGGTTGATTAGTCTAACAGGATTGGCCCCTAGACAAGAGGTCAATAGTATGGCATTGGCGGGTGGTTCACCAAGCACTGAGAAATCTGAGATCTGAGAAAGAGAGAATTAACTATCAGGAGAGAGAATGGCCTTAATCGTTTTTTCTTCTTTGCCCCACTCGCATTCCTATATATCATTTTTATGTTTTTCCGCTGTTGAGCTACCGGTTCCGTAATGGTGCATACAGAAGTTACGCCCGACAATTTCTGTGTGCACCCTTACCCTTACGACAAGAACCGTTCGACAGGATTTGAGAAGTGGTGCAGCAAGTTCTAGGGGTCTGTGATCCCATTTCCTGTATTTTGTTCGGGGGTGAGCACTCAAACACCCACGAGGGCCGTTCATAATTCGCTTCTAAGTGAGGTTCTTTCAGGTGCTGGAAGAACCTCGTGAATATCGAGAAAGCGTGAAATATCGAGTATCGTCATTGTCACACCGCTTAACTGGCAACATTTAACGTCTGTAGCTTTCACGCCTCCTGCCCTTACTCGGCACTTTTGTGCCAACGCCGTATGAGCACTTCGGTGCCGTCCCGTGTATCGCACGAGGCTTACTGAATACTCATACATTTACCGATTGCTGTGCGCTATTATTACACCAATTGCGGTGCACTGTGTACAGCCGAGATCGACTACCTTCAGGCCTGGCAAGCCCCGGCCTAGAATACCACTATTAATCTGTCCCGCTGTATTTTCTGCCAGCGGGGCAGACCAAGAGCGGTCTACCCCGCTGTGGTCACTATTCAGCGATACTCGCTGACCTGCGAGTGCACGAAACATACAATTCACGGAACGTTACCTACGTCCGCCCTGTGTGCTTTTAGCGGGGCATTCTGCAGCGAGCATAGACCGCGTCGGGTGGTTGTTAGCGCCTGGAGATGCTTCTGTGCCGACCGGAGGGACTGGCCGGCTGCTTCGTGAGTGGTGTGCACTGGCTGTGCAACGGGAACCTGGTCGCATTGCTGATTGTCGCTGGGGCATATGTGGGCTCCAAGTCCCAATACTCAAGGCGTGAGCACAGAGAGAGAGGAGAGAGGTGGGGCTCGGCCGTGAAGGGCCACTGGATCGATGAAAGGGCACCTGGCTTAAGGAGATAATTTTGGAGTTTAGGAGAACATCGACTGCGTCTGTCATGCAGCCTCAAGCACGTTGTCCCTGGCTGACGAATTGGGCTCCGAACCAATCTAAAGGGCCCCTGGGCTGATGGCGGTGCTTAAGACGAAGGAAGTCTCATGATTTGATGGGGAGGTCGAACGCTTTTGAAAATGGACATCCCGCCTCACGGAAAAGGCCCTGGATCGTTAATGACGACCCGTGAGGCTATGGAGGGGCTCCAGTTGCCGAAGATGACCTCGTGTCATCCGAAAGGGCTCCTGGGCCAACCCATAAGGTTCAAGCCATGCGGGAGCCTCTGCACTGATGGATGGAGCCCAAGCCGTTGAAAGTGAGGCTGCTGTCTGACAGAAGAGGTCCTGTATCTCTAAGAAGTTTATTGGTTGGTTCACGACACACTTTATGCACAGTCACGGCTAATGACGCCGCCCACACTGTTTCGCCGGTGGGCCGCGGGATTGGGAAATGTTCTGAGTGGCGCTAGAGTCGAACCCTGGACCTTTGGTACCCATAGCCAGACACCTTAACCACTCGGCCATCTCCGCCCCGATTTCTAAGGAGGGCCCCTGAGCTGAAACCTAGCTGCGAGAGGACCCCGATCCATCGGAAAGGTTTCGAAGCCGGTAAGAAGGGGCAGGCATATGGGTGAAGCAGAACATGGGATCCTGGAGGGATGAAGGAGGTCCAAGCTGCTAAAAAGAAAGAAGCTTCTGGCAGTATCGAATGTCCTAAGGCCTGAAAGAAAGCCCCCTAGCCGAAAGCTGACGGGACGTGCTGGGCCGCTGGGTCGGCTTCTGGTCACGCTGATGGAATGGACCCAGAGCTGACAGCGTTCCTTAGGCCGATAAAGGTACTCCACAGCCATACACACTATCCGGACCAAAGTTCAAGGCACTACGTCAAGGGACTCTAAGCCCATGGAGGAGAACTGAACTGTTCAAAAGCGTAGCCAATGGGTCAAGGGACACCTGCACCCATCCCAAGGCGAGTCCGAGAGGCCCTCCGGGCGACCGCTTTGTTGGAGATGCTCTTGATCGCGCTCCGAGATGGACCCTGAAGGCTGAGGGTCAATCTCAGAGCTGCAATTCACCTATTGTGAGAGCTGAACAAGGCTATTGAGGACTGTCATGGCCCCTTGAAGGCAAAGGGACCCTGAGGGTTAAGAGGGCCTCTAAGCACGAGAGGAGATTGGACTGGGATTCTCTTCAGATTGATCGGGGCCCCTATTGGATTAATAAGATAAACAGATTCAGCAAGGGGCCCATATCAGATTAACAAGGCTGGGAGAGACCCAGAAGGATGAACAGAGCCACTTACGGGCTAATAGGAATTCCGAGAGCTGGCGATGTTTGTTGTGCATGTGGCCTGTGTGTGTGTGAAGCCTGCCTGAGAGCTCGATGCCCCTGAAACCTAAACATGATTGTCGAGAACTAGGAATGGCAGATGCAAGATGAAGACAACATCTAGAGTATGAATAGGGCCCTTGAGTGCCTGAAGAGACCAGACTGGGATACCCTTGGACTTTGGGAGGGGAAACTGAGGGATCGACGCTCCCTGAGAGATAAGCGTGTGCTTGAGAACTGGCTATGTGTGCAAAGAATACCGGGGGCTCGCTTCAGAACAAAAACATCCCTGAGATACATAAACATTGCCGAGGACGATGATTGCGAACGTCCATTAAAAGTTAGGGAGGCCATGAGGGTGAACAGAGCCAGAGTGTCAGAGATGTGTCCCGAAAGGAGGGGAAGCGATTAATGCGGAGGACCAAAATAGGCGAAAATCATCTGAACGCTTGCGTTATGATGAACATCCATCCTAACAAGTGCTGTCAACTGTTGCGACACTTTTCTTTTCTTTAGACAAAAAACTCGATCTCAGTAGGTACGGTCGTCCAACAGCTACCGTCACCTAAGCAGTGGCGGTCGTCCATTTGGTCGCAGCTCAGCGACAATAGCTGTTCTAGCGGTGACGGAAGTTCCAGCGGTGGCGACAATTCAAGCAGAAGCATCCGTCCCAATGGCATGGCCACACCTGCATCAGTGCCCACGGTCGAGCCAGTGGGAAAAGACGGTTCAGCAATTGCTGTGATGACGGCCGTTCCAGCGGTACTAGTCGCGTCGTCTTGCACCGGGGTGGCGCCGGTGAAGAAGAATAATGCGGGATGCTGTGTGTTCGGCGTAGCTGGTCAGGACTGTTGCTAGACTTTCTTCTGTCCCCAAATTTTGCACATATTTTTCCGTACTGGCATTCACGGATGTATGAAGGTGTGGAAAGGCGCAACTGTGTGGGCCCACCCATATTATGAACACCCTTCTATGAAACTAATTTTCAATGCACCAATTATGAAGCACTTATGCTCGGGGAGATAAGGAATTACTCTTTTACCCGAGCTAATAATACTTATGTCCTCATTAGTTATGTCTTAATTTCCACTCATGGAAAAAAATACAGACCATTCTTGTGATTCCGACGGGAGCAGGGGTCCGTGTTGTATATGCATGTGCTTAATGGATCGATGATGTATTGTCGCACTGATGTTGTGGATGCTCAATGAACTGGGGTGGAGCTTGAACCTTGGACCTCGAGGCGGTCTCGCGCCATTCAGGTATCACTTTGCATTTTATGAAATCGTTGGGAAAAATCAACATTAAACATGTTAAGATCATCAGTTTGGTAGCCTACTGCCAAACTGACCACCTAGAAATTGGCTGACCACCTGGACAAAGGCCAGTTTAAGATAAATCATTGCTGACGCAAATCATTGCTGATCCCTCTAAATTTAATGCTCACTTATTTTCCTGGTCATTTCTGAACCCAATTCTCCGACCTCAGTCATGATAAAGCTGCTCGGTGTTGCTTCAATGCTACACTACTCGTAACAGTAGTAGTCTGTAAGTTCAGGACACGCGTAAAGCTTCGCACGTGACAAGTGAATGAAACATATGGTTCCAAATATGACTGTTGGTTTCTCAAAATGATTTGGGAAAAACACCATACTTGAAGGCATTGGGAGGGCATTAAGAGATTAAGAGTCAGACTATATAGGGTCCCATGCTACAAGATTAAATTATCATGGGGCAAAGAACATTGAGAGGACACGTTCATCCTTAAAAGTAGGCAAAACAACACCCCTGGTTGCAAAGTAATTTAAAACAGTGCTATACCAATTTTATTACTATACACCAAGACTTTCCCATGCAGATTGTTGAATGAAAAGATGCTATGAAATTCACCAACAGTCGATAAGATGATGGTGTTGCCCACACCCCGTTGCAACACTTGTCTATTTTATTTTGTGCAGCTGGACGCATTTAAAGTTCCATGCTTACATTTATTACGTATTTTACTTATTTCCTTACGCTTATTACTTAGGGCACCTTGAACAATTTTGGCTGCATATCTTGGCTGCATATTTTGGCGGGATATTTTGGGTGAAGTTAATCTGGGCTAGGTTATGCTGGACTAAGTTAATTTTGCATATGGTACAATCAATCAACATGATAATACATCGTAGATGTAACAGCTGCAAGATGACACATAGTTTGCTTTGTATGTTAGGTTAGTTAGTTATTTTAATTTAGGGGTGCTTTGATCAGTGCTATCATATTAGTACCCAGCGCTTGGCATGCCCAGAAAAGGATGTCCACTCATGTTCGTTCTTTACATGCACGCATCATGCCAAATGTTACAAAGTAGCTCATGCCAATCTGGTCCTCCCGCTGCTATGCCAATGCAATAGATCGATAGTTACGCACTAATATGATTGAAGGAGACTAACATAATAATGTTAGGAGGAAATAAACATCTCAGAATCGAACTCATCCAGAGCCAGTGTACTTTTTAACGCGGGGGTGGAGGGGACATAGCTACCTGGTCTGAATGGGAATGCATGGAGTTAGAACATGAATCAAGAATGTATATGATTTCTAGACAACCTGTTAAATGCATTCGAAATGTTGTCACCTTTTTCTAATAGCATAGCAGGATTTCAATTATCATGCGTACAATTTCTGACGATTTTGGATACACTGAGATATAAAACGGTTATTTGGGCTTTGGGTTGCATCGACCACTGATCATACAGCGTCCCACTTTATGCTATCGTCAGTTCATATATTCCATTTGATTATATTAGGGTAGGTTGGACAAAGTTAATGGAGGGGGCACATGTGTATCTATGAGTTCCAGCAACATCATATGGTTATTACTTTGCACTGATCAAACATTAATAATGAAGGTGCAAAAGGTGAGGGCCTAGGTCATTAATTGCAGTCCATTTCTTCTCTGTCAGATCCTCACACCCCGTCTCGGGGATGCGGGGGTGTCGATAGAGACCACATCTAATCTCCAAACCAAGAGTCGCACGAAAACTAAGTAGGTATCATCGGAAAGCGCTCGACGAGTAGGGCCAAACACCACGGCACATTATGCTTCACCCAAAAGTGACGTAACTATGGGCCCTAGAGTTTCACGACTTACACTATGTTTGTGGCTCTGGGGGTAGGGTTCAGTTTGAGGGAGGCTTGAAAAATATATTTGGAATCAGAAAAGGAAAGAGAAATCGGCCAGGGCCATACAATTTTTGTCACCAACAAATCAGCTTTTTTATTCAAGAATTATTAGTTCAAAGTTTTCCTTAATTTTACTTTTTTAATGGGTAGAAGAGACTGAAAAATGTTATTCGAAGTCAACTTCACCTCATAAAACATTCTTAATTCAGCCAGAATTTTCAATTTAAACACTAATTGGCAAATATGGAAAATTGATAAGTAATTAAAAGCGAAAAAAAAGTGAAAAATACCTCGTACGTTTCGTTGCATCCCTAAAGATAAGCAAACGCTGAAAGTTTCATTAAAATATCTTTATCCGTTAACACGCGCCCTGGGGGAGGGGCGAAATCCGCACACCCCTCCGGTTTTTCGTAGATAACTCCAGATTTTATCGGCAGATATACGCAATTGTTTGGGTACCTACTTAGAAATGACAGGCGTATCGTTTAAGGTACGAAAAATGAAAATCGGCCGACACTTCTTCGACTTGGGGGCCGTTAAGGTTACAAAATTCGCAGCGCCGGACCACAAAAATGGGCGCTGGTGCGCTTCCCGTATATTGGCAAAATGGATGTATTCTTAACAACACCAGCGACTCGTTTGATGCATATTATTATGCTACATGATTTAAAAGTCATGTCAGGTCGCCGAGGGCAAGTTAGGTCAAGTTAATGACAGGCTAATGGAACCAAACTTGGTTAACTAAAATGTTGTCATAAATGCAAATGACTGTCATGCGAGTAATGTCACTTTCCATGCTACTCCCTACACATCCGGGAATCTACTGTTTGCCATTGTGTGCCTAAGCGTTTCCATGCTGTATTCATGTATTTCACTCCTTTCTTCGCGAAGACGATTGTGCCGAGCCGCCTGACAGAGCAATCGGGTTGACAGCCCGGTTCCGGTAACTGAAGCAGGTAATGACTTGATAAGGTGTTCCTATATGGGTGACCTGAGGTCAAATGGCGGACCTGGCAGCTGTATTGCATCATTAGCAATGTCCAAACCATCATTAAATTGGCGGTGCATGACGGAAGCAGTCGATGCGCTCCCTAAGCCCAAACAACCAACCAACTCGGCCTTAATAGGAGCCGAGATCTTAGTGGGCGGAACCCGTCCCCTCCAGTGCGTGTATTTTCAGAGGCCCTCCAGGGCGCGTGTTAAAGTGTGACTAGTTCAACTTCTTGGAGGTAACCTTACTTGCCCTTATTCATCTCGTTGACCCTAGATGACCGGACTTTTTTGATGACCGGATTTTGACACGACATGCCAAATTGATGTGGGAAAAGGCATGCAAAATTTCGGCGCGCTGCCACGCGTCGTTCTTTCACTATCCGCGGAAAACATTATGGGGGGTTTGTCAATGACCCCCTCGAGACGGCGGCGCGGGTTAATGCAACCACATAGTGTCGATCTAAAAATATGCTGAAAAGTTGGATGGTCATGCCCAACTGGACACAAATGGTACTTATATGCACGAACAGCTTACGTGAACTAGTTACAGAATGCACCCAGGCAATACTTGTGTGCATGCCCACCCCCAGAGGTAACCTGATGACAGGAGCCTCATCATTATACTATGATTCCCAGAGTTAAGTTGGAAATGACGCTTAACCAGGAATATCTTCTTTTTTACTCCTAGTTCCCAATGTCACAAATTTGTCTTCTCAATGCCACTTCCTGCTTTTACCTCCCCCCCCTCATATACGAAGCAGTTAAAAACATTCAATAATTAGGAATTAGCACCTATAAGGGAAATTATTGGTTATAACCATGTATGTAAGGTAATGTAACCATAACCTTGGAGAAACGGCGCTCATCACCCCACCCCACCCACATCCCTAATACCCCAAAACTCCATTCACCAACATCCAACATAACCATTAATGCCTATCTACCTACCTACCCATGCTCCATCGTACTTAACACTTGTGGCTTGAGTGCCCTATCAATAATTTTCAGTGTAATTTCAATGTACAGTGTGCCCCCCTTAGCATAAGTATAAGCCAATCCACTACAACTTAGAACTAATCCACATGTTGCACCAAAAAAAAAAAAAAATTATATTTTAAAATTAACTGAGGTACTCCATAGCATCAGCAGGCAGCCTTGACACTGATCAATAATGTTTTGACAGTGACCTGTTGTTTAGCTGTTCTACACCTTGATTTGTCTAACCTGAAGTGATGATCCCATGTGAAAGTTTAAATAGAAGGGTATCATTAACATTGACCTGATCTAGCTATTCAATGATTGAATGCCTTTCAATCGTATTACCCCTTAATCTCCTGTACATCACTGATTACTTATCTAATGCCTATTATAAGTTATCTAGTTCACTTATGGTTCTAATGGCTTTGCGCTGCACTCCTTCAGGTATATCTTCTTTTTTTCTAAGTGGGGGCTCCATGCCTGTACGTAATATTCTAAGTGGGGTCGTACGTAGGCTAAGTACAGTTTTTCATGACTACCTTGCTTTTATACCTCACCCTTCTATTAATGATTTCAAGCATTCTGAATGCTGGGTTCGAAGCTGAATTACCACTTTTTTACTTTTAGGTCATTTTACACCAACACACCTGAAAATCTTTCCTCATTAATACCACTCAGTTTCCTACCTCCCATTGTATATCTGGAAGTCTCACTGCCAGACCCCAGTCGCATAAGCTTCCATTTTCATAGTTGAAAGACATCTGCCAATGATAGGACCACTTTTTAGGTCCTCCATGTCTAGTTGAATATTACTATGTGGACCACTACTGTTAGCCACTCCTACCAGCCTCATGTCATCAGCAAATTTAAACGCCTTATCCTTATCCCCTATCTGAATGTTATTCACAAAAATGATAAAGAGAAGTGACCCTAGGTGAAATGGTTAAAAGCATAGAAGTTGAAAAGAATACAATTAACGAAGAATAAGATTGAATAAGAATGAAGTTAAAGTAGAATACAAGTAAAGAAGAATATAATTAAAGAAGAATATAATTAAAGAAGAATATACTTAAAGAAGAATATGATTAAAGAAGAATATAATTAAAGAAGAATATAATTAAAGAAGAATATAATTAAAGAAGAATATAATTAAAGAAGAATATAATTAAAGAAGAATATAATTAAAGAAGAATATAATTAAAGAAGAATATAATTAAAGAAGAATATAATTAAAGAAGAATATAATTAAAGAAGAATATAATTAAAGAAAAATATAATTAAAGAAAAATGTAATTAAAGAAGAATATAATTAAAGAAGAATATAATTAAAGAAGAATATAATTAAAGAAGAATATAATTAAAGAAGAATATAATTAAAGAAGAATATAATTAAAGAAGAATATAATTAAAGAAGAATATAATTAAAGAAGAATATGATTAAAGAAGAATATAATTAAAGAAGAATATAATTAAAGAAGAAAATAATTAAAGAAGAATATAATTAAAGAAGAATATCATTAAAGAATAATATAATTAAAATAAGAATATAATTAAAGAAGAATATAACCAAAGAAGAATATAATTATTAAGAACATAATTGCTGGGGTCGCTTTACGACCCAGGGTTCTATGGCTAAACAGAGCTTGTTACGTGAACCCTGGTCCCACTACCTGATGCATGAATTCCAGTTCAACGGCAGAATTTTGATCAAAAGTTTAACGTGCCGTCAATGTACCGACACGGCCGCCCGGTAGCTCGTCCCCGGCCTTATTGGGCCAGCTGCCAACAAACTGACAATCCCGGCTGGGGGTTAAATGCGAGCGCGCGAAGCGACTCGAACCCTGTGTTGCCAGGACAGGGGAGACCAGTCCTGACCTGACGAAATCAGTTACCGGGGCGGCGTAAGTTGATAACTTGTTCCTATTTATCTCAGTATAAGATAACAATGGGTACCTATGAAATATACTGATCGAAATCCGGCTACTATTTGTATGAGTTTTGCTTGAGCCACCTTGCAATCCGTTTGCTCCCGCATGCAAAGACCAGGTCTCATTCCTCCCCGGTAGCTCAGTTGGTTAGAGCGCTGGCCTGCACTGGTCTCCCCTGTACTGGCAACGCAGGGTTCGAGTCGCTTCGCGCGCTCGCATTTAGCCCCCGGCCGGGAGTGTCAGTTGGCAGCTGGCCCGATAAGGTCGGGGACGAGCTACCCGGTGGCCGTGTCGGTGCATTGGCGGCACGTTAAACTTTCGGTCTAAACTCTGCCGTTGAACTGAAGTTCATGGATCGGATGGTTGGGCCAGGGTTCACGCAATGAGCTCTGCTTAGCAATATAACCTTGACTCCTCAAGCCACCCCAGCAACAACTCTGATTAAATGTATTAAATAAATACAAATTTGCACGCCACTTTTCACGCTACTCTATCTGGGATGTGTGAACCCGAGTCTTAATCACTGAAAGAGGCTTACTTAGACCTCCAATATCAAATCCAGCTCATGAAATATAGGTGGTTCTGCTGTTGTGGAAGGGAAGGCGTTGCAAACGGTAGGAGCAGTCCCTCCTACAACCTCAAAACGCTATAGTTTAAAGTTGTTGTTTCCTTGGCTTTTCAAGCACACATTTTGAGACATCTGGATAAAAAGCTTGAATTTTCCCCTGCACCAGCCTTGAAGGCCTGTCCATAGCACTGACCATGAGTGTATCCCAGAGTGAGGCAACAGGGTGACCAACTCCCTCCCTGAAGTGAGAAAACCTCAATTGGAATTTACCTTAAATTGAATACTCAGTGTACTGAGGGTTATAATATTAGCAGGGATGTACACAGACAAGTTCCAGCCCCTTTTTCCACACAATTTTTGAATAAGGTAAAACCACACATATGATTAATGCTCCAGCATTACAGCCAGGTATTTGTACCAAATGCTGACATTATTTGCTATCAGAAAAAAATACACCTTACTTGGCAGAAGAAGCTGTGGCTTAGTGCTTTATTCATCTTTTTAAGCATGGATGGCCACAAATCCTCTTCTTAAAGCATCCTTTGCACTGTAGTTGGACCAACTTTTCTCCAAAGTGCATTCAGTTTGACTCTTCCTTTAGGGGTCATGTGTCCTTGTGAACCAGTTGATGCACATAGTGCACCTCAAGTTACTAATATTTACAGTCTAGGATGTGACCATGGAGAAATAATGTTCCAATGAATATGCACTCCGGTGAGAAAATTTGATTAACTATGCATGGTAATTCATAAGCAAATTGAGTTCACAAAAGCATCATAGGTGGAAAGGAGGATATTTCCATCAAAATGCACATTAATGCTGCCCTTAAAGCTCTGGAGTAACTCCGACATGCATACATTGAAAGAGATAAAAAATTAACAATTAATTCTGACAACCTGCATATCAGATACTTCCAACTTATTCTACAAAATACCTTACCTTCTTATTACTTAGCACAGGGCTAGAGAGCAGATAATGAGGCACATTTCATGCCAAATAAACTTACATTTTAGTGCCAGCTAATGGTTTCCATATGCTGGGCAATGGGTATTTAACTAGGGTTATGTCTGTCATAACATGTATGTTGCTTTCATCTGGTGTTCACTGCACATTCAAGATTATAATATTTCAAGACATAGGTAGCAAAGCTTTTTCTCCAAAGGGAGGTTGGGATAGGTTGGATTAAGTTATGCAGCATTTTGTCTACATGTCATTGAATGTTCTACTACCTAAATAAGTCATTTTTGTTGTTATTTTGCATACAACCTGAAAAGTAAGCATTTGCACAGAACATGAACGATTCAATCTTAGTCACCTTCATAAACATTGCACTAGAATTATAAATTCCAAGGATTCATAAAACGAATTAAAGCATACATTTGCCGGTAAGCCTAGGCTCATGTTTGATAAATCCAGCTATGGTTCTAATTTCAGTTCGTGAAACTTTAAGCGTTATGAACGGTAACAGGTTGAAGGTTGTTGTATCCCATGAGCTGAAGAAATTCTCCACACAACTTAAGAGCGTGTTCAATAACCCACGCACCCAAACAATACTCCTTAGCCTCATATACCCACGCCAACAATCAGAAGCACCGTATGCCAAACCACAACACTCTCATGTCTACTCTGTTGCTCTGGGCTGTTGCCGTGACCATATTCAGAAACTACCGAACTAAATTCCACCAAGCCTTCACCAATCGATTCAGTTGGATCGATTTTTGTGGGACTTTTGAATATAAATATAAAGTATTACGCAAAGCTATAAAATTACCCCTCAAACTTGGGGCGACAATTTTGAAATCATTTTGAAAGTGTTGCCGTGCCCATGCTCATAAACCGCTGCACCGAATTGAACTAAACCTCCACCAATCGATGCAGCATAGTCGATTTACTTGGGACTTTAAAATATGGTGACCTTGACCTTGACCTAAGGTCGCTGATTAAGTACATCTTTATTTTGAATTGTTGCCGTGACCATGCTCCTAAACTACTGAACAGAAGTTTATGAAACCTTCACCAATAGACGTGACATGGTCGATATACTTGGGACTTTTGAATATAGTGACCTTGGCCTTAGGTCAAGGTCATCAAAAAAGCACAAAACCATTTTTAAAACTTTTAACCACGCCCATACTCTGAAACTACCCAATACAATTTCATGAAACCTTCACAAATCGACGTAACGTGTTCGATATACGTGGGGCTTTGAATATCGTGACCTTGACCTTAGGTCAAGGTCACCAAAATCCACGACATCGTTTTCTTGCCTATTTGACACGCCCATGCTCCCAAAGTACAGAACCGAATTTGATGAAACATTCACCAATCGACGTGGAATGGGCGATATATTATGGAGTTTAAATATGGTGACCTCGGCCCTAGGTCAAGGTCATACAAAATGCATAAAACTCATTTTAATGGTTGTTGCGCCGCCCATGCTCCGAAAGTACGAAACCGAATTTCATGAAACCTTCGCCAATCGACGTGCCGTGGTCGATATACTTGGGACTTTTCAATATGGTGACCTCGGCCTTAGGTCAAGGTCATCAAAAGTGTATAAAACTCATTTTAATGTTGTTGCGCCGCCCATACTATGAAAGTACGAAACCAAATTCCATGAAACCTTTGCAAGTCGACGTGACGTGGTCGATATACTTTCGGCTCTTGAATATGATGATTGTCATTTATATCCTTTACATAACGCCGACCAAGCCATACGTTGTTCCCAGTAACTACTTTACAACAAATTTATATAACATGATTGACCATCACTATTTATGGGCTCCCAAGGTCAACGTATTTCCCTTGCATCTGCTGCTGTCTTCTAGGTGCGTGGTCGTGTTAGGCTGTGCCCGCATTTGCTATTTTATGCCATGTATGGTACTGCAATACGTTTATATTTCGGTCGTTTGGTGAGCCGTGGTATCCGTAATGCACTTCGTCTTTTTCACTCCTTGCTTGTTCACTTGCTGTTCTAGTTTAAGGAAAGTTTTCTTACCATGGGTGGAGGCAAGACTGTATACCTTCATCAACATGGGTGGAGGCTTTGAATGATTGCTTACCTATATTCGTACCAATCACCATCACATTTACCAGAGTTTTCAGTGTCAGTTCCCACCCAATTTTACCATTGAATTATATAGTCCTGATGTTAAATTTCACATATTGTGTTGCATTGATAACACCAAATGTACATAAAGTCCCACTACTGTTCCCCAACTGAGCACAATGTCGGGTAGGTATCCAGGTACCTATAAAGGTACCTACCTAGGTACCTAGGTACTTACCTACTTAGGTTTGGTATTTTTCATGGAATTGGTTGGAGTATGCACCACCTACTGAAGCATGAGAGCCTTCCCAACAAATGGATAAACATCATGCTTCTTTTTGTGTGTTTATGAAGTCTTCATGCCTCATTTCTGGCAGTGTATTCATGGGTAATTAGGGATCATGCTTATGCTCACAATTGCACATTCTGAAACATCAGTATCTCACAATGTCACACTGCAAGGTGTGGCACTCGCTGAGATCTTGTCTGTGCAGGGTGGGTGGCCAGTGGTACAGCAAGGAGAGAAAAAGACGAAGTGCATTACGGATACCACGGCTCACCAAATGACCGAAATATAAACGTATTGCAGTACCATACATAGCATAAAATAGCAAATGCGGGCACAGCCTAACACGACCACGCACCTAGAAGACAGCAGCAGATGCAAGGGAAATACGTTGACCTTGGGAACCCATAAATAGTGATGGTCAATCATGTTATATAAATTTGTTGTAAAGTAGTTACTGGGAACAACGTATGGCTTGGTCGGCGTTATGTAAAGGATATAAATGACAATCATCATATTCAAGAGCCGAAAGTATATCGACCACGTCACGTCGACTTGCAAAGGTTTCATGGAATTTGGTTTCGTACTTTCATGGTATGGGCGGCGCAACAACATTAAAATGAGTTTTATACACTTTTGATGACCTTGACCTAAGGCCGAGGTCACCATATTGAAAAGCCCCAAGTATATCGACCACGGCACGTCGATTGGCGAAGGTTTCATGAAATTCGGTTTCGTACTTTCGGAGTATGGGCGGCGCCACAACATTAAAATGAGTTTTATGCACTTTTTTATGACCGTGACCTAGGGCCGAGGTCACCATATTGAAAAGTTCCAAGTATATCGACCACGGCACGTCGATTGGCGAAGTTTTCATGAAATTCGGTTCCGTACTTTCGGAGCATGGGCGGCGCAACAACCATTAAAATGAGTTTTATGCATTTTTATGACCTTGACCTAGGGCCGAGGTCACCATATTGAAAAGTCCCAAGTATATCGACCACGGCACGTCGATTGGTGAAGGTTTCATGAAATTCGGTTCCGTACTTTCGGAGCATGGGCGGCGCAACAACCATTAAAATGAGTCTTATGCATTTTTGATGACCTTAACCGACGGCCAAGGTCACCATATTCTAAACTCCAGAATATATCGCCCATTCCACGTCGATTGGTGAATGTTTCATCAAATTCGGTTAGGTACTTTTGGAGCATGGGCGTGTCAAATAGGCAAGAAAACAATTTTGTGGATTTTGGTGACCTTGACCTAAGGTCAAGGTCACGATATTCAAAGCCCCACGTATATCGAACACGTTACGTCGATTTATGAAGGTTTCATTAAATTGTATTGGGTAGTTTCAGAGTATGAGCGTGGTTAAAAGTCTTAAAAATGGTTTTGTGCTTTTTTGATGACCTTGACCTAAGGCCAAGGTCACCATATTCAAAAGTCCCAGGTATATCGACCATGTCACGTCTATTGGTGAAGGTTTCACGGAATTCGGTTCAGTAGTTTAGGAGCATGGTCACGACAACTATTCAAAATAAAGATGTACTTAATCAGCGACCTTAGGTCAAGGTCAAGGTCACCATATTTTAAAGTCCCAAGTAAATCGTCTATGCTGCATCGATTGGTGAAGGTTTCGTTCAATTCGGTGCAGCGGTTTATGAGCATGGGCACGGCAACTCTTTCAAAATGATTTCAAAATGACCGCTCCAAGTTTGAGGGGTAATTTTATAGCTTTGCGTAATGGTAAGAGTCCCCATATTCAAAAGTTCCACATAAATCGACCCAACTGAATCGATTGGTGAAGGTTTGGTGGAATTTGGTTCGGTGGTTTCTGAATATGGTCACGGCAACAGCCCAGGGGAACAGAGTAGACCCACCCTGTCTTCACTGCGCCACAACTGAATCTTAACCATGTTTTAAAACGATTTTGAATGTTTACGTGACGTCACCAAATATACAAAATTCCTGGTAGATTATAAATCTAGCACATTTCTGCGTACATCACTCGGGCTGGAACTAGAAAACCTACTAGGTTCCGTTGTACCCTTTAGTCTTAGTACCCAGGTTGGAGTGCTTATAGGACATAACAATTGTTCAGCCCATGTGACGTCACCGATTGCCAAACGATATTGGAGGGCCGGGCCTACCCTGCGTTTGCTATGAAACTAAAACTTACTTTTTGGCGATATGTGCCAGAGGCTAGCCCAAGGCTATAGAACACCAGGTAGAATGCTCCGCTTCCCAAAAGGGAGACGCTTGAGAGCACCATAAATTCTATAACCTTGAGCCAACCAATCAGCGTTTGGTGACCTCCGCCGATCGTGGCGTTAGTATAGGCAGCAGGTCAAATTTTGTCAAAGGTATTATCCATATAATATTCAATTGTTCGTGCTAATTTTCTACAGCTGCATTCTTGCTACTTTAATCTTGATCTTTAATACTACTTTATCACAATGTCACCGCTGATAGAGGAAGAAATTGGTATTTGTGTGGATATCACCGTTTTTTGCCGCACTAAAGACAAAAGGTGTTTGTTTAGACTGACTGAGGTCGTCAGACGCTCATTGGTCGCCTCAAACGTCTCCTTTTTTATTTGACCACAATGCTGGAGCGTACCCCCCTGGGCTATTCTCTGCCGACCGGTGATAGAGCTGTTTGAAGCTAAGATGTAAATGGTGTAAATGTAAATTAACTTAAATTTTCACCATAATTATGATTCACCAATGCATATTTGTTTCCAGTTCTTGAAATAGGCTATTCTCCAGCGGATGAAAACATCATTTTATGAAAATAACACACACAAAATTATTTCCAGCTCTACCCAGGTGAGGCACTGCCTTAGTGCTATACATGGGCCGACCGCCCCTGATATTTTCATAACATAACATAAGGTGTGAATATCCAACCATATGTTGCATTACATCAACTCATGAATTAGTTGCGTTGTTGTAAGGTCATGTCGAAGTGTGCATGAGTTACAAATGAAGAGTTATAATGCGATGTGTAATTTTTACTTAGGTATGGATTACGGGCAGTTTTCCACATATCCAAATGTGTGCATGCTGCTTATTAAGAAGCTTAAATGCCTCCAAAGTGGGTGTGGGGCAGCTACCGCTGTTGGCCCTCCCACTTAAAAAAGTGGATGGGACATGGGTCCCTGCCCGTCCTCCCTTGTTCTTACGCCTATGGTATCATGTATCATTTTGCATACTTCTAGAGGGAAGTTTGCCCTCCAATGATGAATTTCCGATGTCAAATGTGTCCACCCAAAGCGGAGTTATAAAAAATGTAAAGTGGATCTCCTTGCTGGATGTGTTTTCCTCTTAGCAGCTCACACAAGTCCTTCGAAGTTCCAACACCTTGAGGTGTTGGAAGGGAGGGTGAGGCACTGTATTGTGCGGTCGTCGGGGAGGGGAGGGGTAGTTGATTCTTGGTCTTTCCACACCGGCTTGGGACTGGGCTGCTGGGAACTGACGCCAGCGGATGGTCTGGGTTATTAAATGACCGATGTGGTTGACTGGTTTAAGGTCGATACACATATGTCTATTGGCAAGGTGCTGAACGATATGCAAAATGTATGGATTATTAACCAGTCCGGTCTTGGGGGGTGGGGGGGGCCTTCAACCGCCCTCTCAGGTTTTTTTCGCGGATAGTGGACGAACGACACGCGGCAGCGCGCCCAAATTCGGCATGCCTTTTCCCACATCAATTTGACATGGTGATTCCAAATTGTTTGGTCAGGTCATCTAGGGTGAACGAGTTAGTCAAGGTCAAGTGAGGTCACCCCAAAAAAGTTAAACCTATCGTCACGCTTTAACGGATACAGATATCTTAATGCAACTTTCAGCGTTTACTTATCTTTACGGATGCAACCAAAACGTAAGAGTGGATTTTTTTTCATTTTTCCTTTTTTGACTACATGTAAATTTTGCGTATTTGCCAAATTGCTGTTCAAATACAGGATACTGGCTAAAGTAAGCATTTATTATGAGGGCAAGTTCACTTCCAAGAACGTTTCTCGGTCTGCTCTACCCAATGGAAAAGGAAAATTAAAGGAAACTTGAAAACTCAAAATTTTGAAATTTTCAACAAATTTTGTTTTTGGAGGGGGCCATAAAAGTATACCCCTGGTCAATTTCGCTGTCCTTTTCTCATTCCAAATAAATTTTGTTTTTTTCATACATCCCCAAAATTAACTCCCCAGAGTAAAAAAACATAATGTAAGTCGTACAAATTCGTGACAATCTAGACCCCCTGGTGACGTCACTTTTGGGAGGAAATTGTTTTGGAGGGTGGACCCGGACCCTACTCGTCGAGCGCTTTGCAATGACACGTCTTTCGTTTTGGTGAGATGCTTAGTTTGGATTTTAGAACGGGGTCTTCAACCCCCCCCCTCGAGACGGGGTGTGAGGATTTGACCAGAAAGACGGCGCGGGTTAAGCTTGAAATCATACTGCTCGCATGCATCATGCAGCTAGTAGAACATCTAAGCCAATTCATGAAATCGGTTACCCATTTTGTATGGGCCGCGGTAATTCAAATTCCTATCTTAAATAGCGCAGATTCGCATTTGCCGTCCCCTGAAAACGTTTGCCATACGTTAGTAACTTCGAATTCAGTGTGGGCTGAAATCCTGTCCCCAGGATGGATTTTCGCAATGGGAACGGATTTCGTTTATATTTACGGTGAAAAAACGCGACTCATTTCCGTGCCGCGTTATACGAAAAACTCATCTCCGTGCCGCGTTCACTTTCTTGTGGACATTCCATAGTCAGAAAAATTGGAACAATCATGTATATTTATACCTTGAAATCCATCTTATTAACTACAAATAAAACAAGAATTAGCTCATTCAAGCTGTGGTGATCGTTCAGGAAGTAACCTGATATCCGTACTACTTATTGAATTTTTAGGTTTAACGAGGTGAAGTATATCATTGATGTAGGTACTGTGATGCCAGTATGGGAAACTGCCACTCCAACTTGAAAGCTAGGAAGGCAGTGGCCTGTCAACTTCCAAATACATGCTTGATTTTACAGTTGGGAAAAAAATGTTTTAAAATACCCTATATCTAAAGCAAAGCGGTCGAAGTCAGGTTAATTTTTCGGATGTGTGGGCGTACTTTAGGATAGCATCTACTGTACTTATCTGGTGACGTCGCGTGATAAGCTCATGTTCCTCTCTCTCGCTACAGCCTTCTCACCTCAAGCGCAACAATTGTTGCGCTTGAGATGAAGCAAACTGTAAAGACGTCATTGTTGCAATCATTGCGGTAATACCAAGACCGTGCTGCTACCTAGCGAGACAAAGTTGAACTTATCCTCCTTCGACATCAGAATTGAGAGTAGATCTTGTGTACATTTCCAGAAGTAGATCTTGTGAACACTTTCTTCGAGTAGATCTTCTGAACAATCCAGTCCCGAAAGTAGATCTTCTGAAGATACCGAACCAAGAGAAGATCTTCTGAACATTCGGGGCCAAGAGTAGGTTTTCTTAAAATTCAGTCTTGTGAACGCTTCCATCCTCCGAGTAGATCCTCTGAACATTTCCAGTAGTAGATCTTCTGAACATTTCCAGCAGTAGATCTTCTGAACACCTAAGGCCGATTTGTAGATCGTCTGAACATTCCAACCTGAGAGTAGATCTTGTGAATACATTTTTTTTCTGAAAGTAGATCCTGTGAACACTTTCGTCTTCGAGTAGATCTGAACAAACCAGTCCCAAGAGTAGATCTTATGAACATTTCCAGCTTTCAGTAGGTCCTCTGAACATTTGCATTCGGGGGTAGATCTTCTGAGCACTTGAGGCCTATTTGCAGATCGTCTGAACATTCCGACCTGAGAGTAGATCTTGTGAAGAAGAAAAAATCCTCAAAGTAGATTCTGTGAACACTGTCGTCTTCGAGTAGATCCTCTGAACAATCCAGTCCCGAGAGTAGATCTTGTGAAAATAGACGTTCTGAAAGTAGATCTTGTGAAAATATATCCTCTAAAAGTAGATCTACTGAACGTAGGTCTTCTGAAAGTAGATCTTATGAGCTTTCCCCTTTTAAATATGTGTCCAGGTCAGTGGTGCTAGGTCAGGTCAAGTATTATGTATATATATTCTACAGTGCCGTCCTTTGTGTAGAGTTTGGATTTTGTGCGCGTCAGCAGCGGCGACGGGCGACATTGTACCCGCAATGTCGTCTGATGCCGAATGCTACTGTTCCTTGTGAATTGAAATTTCAATTTGGTTTCAGGGCCAGCGAAGTAGTACACCATGACATTGTGTGAACAAACAACGATCCGGGATAACCGGCTCCGTATGACTGGACCTTAATATGTGAAGGAAACATAAAGCATATAAAGAACAAATATGTATAGAGGTGCAAGATGTTGGACAGTAGGAACACATGGCATACGAAAGGAGTCTTCATATAGGTGCGGGGGACACGAAGATAGCCACAAGGGTACCGCACCCATAATAACTTCTGGTCGCGTTGCTCTCAGTACCTGTTATCATTACCTAAGTGGAAATAAGGTCAGTCTCGCTGCCGACAATTTGTTTTTCTGATGTCATCAATATTCATTGCTCGAAATGCACAACAAGAGCAGCTGTGTCTCCAGCAGATTCAATGGCTGTGGCGAATTTGGAACTATTAATGCATGGGTGACATTGATATCCATTAATGGTAAGGTGAACGGCAGAATGCGGAGAAAGTGACAACTAATGCATACAAAACTGTTCGGAAAGCTGATGCAAAGCCGTGACTAATCCCGCACCGTTCACCTCGACTGGCCATGGCTGTCGAGTACATCCCGTCTATCAGGGTTGGATCTCTACTTTGCAATCCTAGACGTGGAGAGGACAATTTCTGAGTTATGGAATACGGATGGGATATTTTCCTTCAAACATTGCTATCAGAATCTCACTTTGTAGTTTCAGGTGAATCTTGAGCACTTTACCACAGGGCAATTCGTTGTCGAACAACGGCATCCGACATCCAAATTGAATACATATGGAGGAAACAACATGGAGGATAATTTTGTGAAGAGGATAATGCTATGGATGGCAAAATTATAGGAAATGCCTGTTTTTCAACCCTGACGTCCACTGTGGCCGTCCAAGGTCGCAGAGCACACCGTCTACTGTAGCGGACCGGGGCTGTGGAGTACATATTCTACTATGGCGGACCATAGCCGCGTAGCACACCATCCACTCTGGCGGACCGGTGCCGCGGAGCACATGGTCCATCGTGACGGACCGGATTCGCGGAACACACCGTCCACTGTGGTGGACCAGGGCCGCGGAGTACATCACCAAATGTGGCAGACCAGGGTCTCGGAGTCCTCCACCCACTGTGGTGAACCGGGGCCGTGTGGCATACCTACTATGACGGACTAGGGCTCCGAAGCATAGCATCCACTGCGGCGGATCACAGCCGCGGAGTACATCATCTATTCAGGGGTAAAAAAACATCAAGTTGGTCGCCGACCAAACCGAAGCAATTGTGCGTGGTCTCCTACCAAAAATCGTACAAGGAGGTAAATGAGCAATATGAGTATGTGGCACCTTGTCTTCGAATACAAATTTGTTGCTGCTCTTTGGTTGTCCTGCAACCATGAAGGACCGTACACACTTAAGATAAACCATGCATTAATTCCGACCAATACCCACTAGCAGTTAAAAAAAAACACGTTAAATTGATTATGACAAAGGGCCTTCGCTAGGCCCTATCTTATTGACTATAACAAAAACTATCAACATATGGAATGTCGTGCCCAGCTAAATCCGTCTAAGAGGGCTGTAATAAATTAACTCAGAAGTTTGGCATTTTCACTCTGGGGCGCCAGGACGCTTATCAGGGACGCCTGGGGGGGGGGGGGTGGAAGTAGGGCGCCGAAGTTGAAAAATGCTGTACAGCATACAGCCTGTGTGCTTGGGGAACCCCAGACGGGTTCTGGAGGAGCTGGAACGATTTTATTTAGCACTGGGGCGCCTCCAATAGGTAAAGGGGTAAGCACTTAGTTTTATACCATGTGAATTACTGTGCCAAAAATTCCATCACGAAATATTATGATGAATTCAAACACAATTGGCATAAGTGGTGGAAAAGCACCTTTTTCAGAGTGTTATGGGTTCTACTAAGGTATGTGTTGTGGGCCATTTGAAAGTTAAACAAAAAGCTTGAGACCCAAAGATTGTGCAGGATTATTCAACCACGGAACCATAACAAAATAAGCTGCACCGAAATTGATCAGCACCTTATACATCAAGTTGGGTCACACTTTTTTTTGGCAATTTGGGTTACCTAACCTAACCCAACCATAGGGCCACAGGGTGAAATGAGCACCAAAGGGACAGAGCATGTTTAGCTGACTATTGCAGATAAGAAGAATGTGGTGCCACATATGTTGCAAACTTCACTAATTTGGAGGAATGGGTTATTTATCCGTCACATTATGAGGCTTAAATTGTATGGCAACTGGTACATCACAATTCAAAGTTAAACAAAAAAAACTTTCATAAACATAACACGACACACTTTTCAGGAATGAAGTGTCCTGTTTACTGTCGGTAATAAAATGGAAATTTATGGAAACAGTGTGGTTTCTAAATTGCATGTCTCCATAGTCTTCAAACCTTAGAAACAGGTGAACCTAATACTGGATAACTACCATTGTTGCGATATTCGGCAACACTGCATTCCACAATTTTTGCAAAGAACAGATGAATGCACAGGCGCTGGAAAACATCTGGACAATCTATACATACCTGTGGACCTGTGCACTGCCGCAGATGTGTGATCAGCGCTGGATGGACGTGCTGAGGCGGTGGTTGGCTGTTTGCTGTCACTGCATGCAGCGGTGGGAGCCAATGAGGGTCCGGGGAGAGCAGCCTCCTCTTCCACACAGTGAGCAGGGCCACAAGATGCACTGGAGCAACCCATAACACTGAAAGAGGTGAAACTAATTCCTGGAAAACTACCATTATTGCAATATTCAGCAGCATTGAGTTACACAAATTTTGCACAGAACAGATGAATGCATAGGCACTGGAAAGCATCTGGACAATCGATAAATATCTGATGATCTGTGCACTGCTGCCGATGTGCATTCAGCACTGGATGGATCCAGTGAAATTGTGGTTGTTTGGTCTGTCTGTTCACCGTCACTGCACGTCGATGAGGGTGTGGGCAGAGGAACCTCCCCCCTTACACAATGAGCAGTGTCACCAGATGGGCCTGCTTGAAGCACAAATTATTGCAATCAGGAACAGTAAGAATAAAATTGCGCAACTTTATATTTATGTGATCAGCCAGTGGTGGATCCTTGGGGGCCAATTGGGTCATGGCCCCCCAAAAGCAAAAGAGGGACCCAGCCCCTCTTTTGCCCCACCCCAAAGGTCATCAGTACTTACATCTCCAGACAGCATGTACCACACTGCTCCCTCCCCATCCCAGGATCAAAACATGGAATACATGTGGCCTAACTAGACATCACATTCCTCCCAGGATTGGACCATTTAATACCAGTAGGGTCCCATCAGACATCACTTCCACCCTAAAATGACATCGGCTGGGACCCCAGCACAGCATGGGCACACCTAACCCAAACTGGGTCCCCCTGGGTGGCTTTCTGGATCCACCTGTGACCAGCCATCCCAAAATAATTATGCCTAGTTAAACTTGGTAGCTAGGTTGTAAAAGATCAGTAGTGCCACATATATCCAAACCATATCAATACTAGGAGTCGTTCATTTATATATGGAAAGAAGCATAGCCTATTTAGATAGGGAAATAAGCATCCTTTGTATTTTGCCACTTTTCCCCCTATGATTATATATATCGCCATTACTTTCAATTCTGGCCCATTAGTGGGAACATACCTGTACCCCTCATCCATCTAGACCACTGGCCACTTGCCCCCAGCTGGCTCTCTGATGGATATGCCAGGTTCTTGGGCCCACAACCACCATGCTGCTTTTTTGTGTGCCAATAAATGTTTTATTCAGAGCCTGCCCATGTGCACCCATCATACCCCACTTGCACACCTTATCCTCTTTTTTTGCTGGCTTCTCACCATCAACAGCATTCACTCTCTGCTATTCTTCTGCAATTTCAAAGCCCAACTTTGTTTGCTTCATTCTGTAACAATTAGGGGACAATGTGAATAAACTCATGCAAGATGTAAGATGGAGCAAATAATGAAAACTGGAGCCCACGCCTTCCAGGAGGGGCAGGGGAGGGCAGGACAATGTCAATAAATGCACGATTTTTTGGTGGGAAGCAAATGGTAACCATTGACATTGTAATCTCCAAGGGCCACTCATTTGGCCTCTTATAATTACGTATGAGACAAATTTATTTGCATTATGCATTAATTGCTTTATTTTGTATTTTGTCACATTTATCAAACATTCTGACCCCATCCTGGACTCGTACAATTTAAGGACACTTGGATGGGGCCCAGCATGTGACGCTTCGCTATACACAAATGATCCCAAATTGGAGCATGGAGAGCCCTACAGCATTCCTGAAATGTCAATGATGGATAGCTGGAACAAGTCCCCATTGGGCAAAGCTTAAAGGAAATTTGAATGATTTTCTTTAGAGCAATCCACAGTATGTCCTCACAAAACTCACTCATGATGTTTTCTTGCTATTCTGGCTATTATGAGTACATATGATTTTGGTGCTGCTGGCATCCATACTTTGACCTGAAAACTGTCAATAGCCATCTGGTCATGCACAGTAGGTCTTCAGCGCATGTATTTCATACTTTTATTGTGTTAAACAGCAACGCTATCAATGTATGGGAAAGTGGGGCAAAGTGGACCACCCTCTCTCCTGCCATAGCCTTTTCCCTTTGTAAATTATATTTGTGAAGACATTTGTAAATATTAACAAGTAGGTAAGACCGATTTTTGTTTGTAATACCTATGCTCTCTAAAATCAACATTTGAGTGCTAAACAAGCTTGCAGTAGCTAAGAGGCACCCCCTCATACCTTACAAAAATATTCCCAAGACAAATCCCAGATCCCCAAGCTTTGGTTTGGGGCAAAGTGGACCACCCCTTAGGAAGGAACCCATTGTTTGCAGTGACATATCCAGTTCCATTTTGTGGGTGCAAAGGTGGTCATAGCAACCCACGAAATATATTACATTTGTCCCAGATTGTTATTCTGGGATTTATTTCAGATTGAGAATCAAATAGTAAATTTATACCTCCCTGGACATGCCTATGCCATTAAAGTGCAGCTTCATTTGCTGAAATTGCTTGTAGCTCCTATTTCTAATACAAGCTACCATACGCATGTCACAAAATATGTCCCTTGACATTAGCACTTAACACAAATGGAGTGCAATTCAAATGATCCACTTTGCCCCACAATTTTTGAAAAAACACAAATTGATGTGCCCTCATTGAGGAAGGATTTCTCACTTTTTTATATAAAATCTAGACAAAATCTACCCCTTAAAGAAAGGATCACAAGGCATTGGGCTCCATCAAAGAATTTGTCATACCTCCATATCACATCTCATCTTAGACTTCCAGGATGTCAAACCTTGGGTGGTCTGCTTTGCCCCACTCTTCCCTACCCATGGTTTGTGAGCCTTAGAAGTATGGGGTCTAGAACTGTTGTGAATTTAAGCCAGCTTAAATAATAATAGGCCACTGTCTGGCATAAATTCAATTTAAGCCTGCCTTTTCCCATCCATATGTTGAATGTCGCCATTAATTTGGCCTACTCTTCCCTGCTCATTTACACACCTGTCCAGAAACTTTAACCTGGGGGAATGACTATGTGGAGCATAACTCATGCATTTACATGGTGAAATAAGCATAACATGGGGAGAGTTGGTTAAAACTTCATGAAATTAGTGTAAGTGGGTCAAACTTTTCAACTTTGAAAACTTAAATTTACCCACAGATTATGTTGCATTTGGATGTGTTGATCACCAGTGGTGGATCTACAGGGCCTGTTTAGGGAGGGAAAATGTTGGGGAGGTAAATGTGCAAAACTGACAAAAGTGCCAAAAACATATTGATTTTGAAGAAAAAAAAATTATGGCAGTTTAGTGAGGGGTGGGGGGCAATTGCCCACTTTGCCCTAATATAGATCCACCACTGCTGATCACAAATATGTCTTCACTTAAACGACTTTCAGCTACATCAAATCAACCTTGAAGATTATGCTGCATGGACAGCTTTTCCCATTTACTAACATGGTAGGTGGATGGTGCAACAATGCACCAGACACTGTTGTCAGCACCAGAGATAGGTAGGCTCAGTGGCAAACTGTACCTGGTTTGATATGGGGGGGGGGCAAGGCTGGCAAAAATTTCAGAAACATGTGAGAAAGTAGGTGGAGAATGGTTGGCGGGATGTTTGACATGATACAAAGATGTTAGAACTGATTCGCTGCAAATATTATTTCTTTAGATCGGTTAAAAAGATAACACCTATTGTGACTGGTTTATATTATAAGTCATTATCAAGCACTCAAGCATCAAGAACTGTGCTTGGAAATTATATATAATAGAAACCAGTCACACTAAGATTTCTCCTTTTAACCAATCTAAAGATATAATATTGGCAGAAAACCACTTCTAACATTCATATCATGTCGAACATAGTTGATTTTTTTTTTCTTCATATGGCCTACCAATTGGGGTGGATAGTTCCGCCCCCCCCCCCTTCCACCAAATTTTATGTAATGCCTGGCGGGAACGGACAACAGGTAATGCCTCTTTCTTGGATCATTCCTCATACCAGAGGTGATCTCAATGAATTTGAATGGGCGAAAATTGAGCCCAACTGTTTTACTTGAAGTTCACCAAAATCAACATACATATCGCCAGATTATCTACGGAGCGTTTAGAGTTGAACGGACGCATTAAACCACTTCAATTTCAGTACTGGCACATGCTTTTGCCACCTTCAGGTACCTACCTACCCCTACAAATGAAATCATGAAAGGTCGAGAAAAACAGGTTTCCACTCCGATCGTACCCATTCACTAACAATTAGGCAACCATTTCTGTTCGTTCCACAAACGTCCGCTACAACAATTCCCTCCTCAGTCATCATATCATTCACAATCAGAATCTCTTCCTTCCCAGCTCAGCTGCCCTTTTCCGACTATTTCCTGTTGCTAGTTCCTACTAAGACCCGGCGCGGCGACCAGCCTGCGACCATTTGTCGGTGATTCTCGCCTTTTTTAGCCCATTGACCTAGCACGGGTGGTCTCCTTGCGACCACCAAGAAACGCCGACGAGCCGCGGTGGCCGCCGTGGATATCTGGTATTTTTGGTACCGTAAATCTGGTAGATTAAAAATATATGCTAGATTGTTAAGATGTACTAGATTAGTATTTGAAGGGCAGCCTTTTCACGCTAGAAGCACACTTACAACGGGGCTGCCTTCATGGGCTGCAGTCTACGGAGTTTGATCGGACAGAGCCCAGAAGAGGTGCCACTTTTTAAAGTATAAAAATCCGGCGAATGGAAGCAACATAAAAGCACGTCGCGAACCTTGACTTATTGGTTTTGCGTGTGTTAGTCTTCGCTGTTGGTCTCTCAAATCAGCTTAACCTTAGTGTGTGTGGTCTCCGACGACGTCGGCAGATCGGCAACTTTTTTTACCCCTGCATCTATTATGGTGGATCAGGGTCGCGAAGCAAACCGTCCACTGCGGGCGGATCACGGCCGCGGAGTACATCATCTACTGTGGTGGATCAGGGTCGCGAAGCAAACCGTCCACCGTGGCGGATCAGGGCCGTTGACTACACTGTCCATTGCAATGGACCGGGACTGCCGAGCACACCGTCCACTGTGGCGGATCGTGGCGCAGAGCACATCGTCCACTGTGGCAGACCAGGGCCGCGGAGTACACCGTCCATTGCGGCGGATCATAGCCATCAACATGCCAAATTATGTCATGCCATGGCAGTGTCGTATATAGGATTTGTGAGAGAGGGCAAACTGATTTGGAAGATGTCCACATATTCCAATTAAAAAAAGTCCGCGGATTTCCTCCAATAATTTTTCAAAGGTGTTCTATATATTTTTGTCATGTAATAATTAGTGGCTAAATTCACTGTCCTGTGGAGGGGGCCAGATCTACCACCATTCTGAATTACCGGATTTCAACCATAACACCCCACATCCTGTTTCAAGGTTTTTTTTTGTTTCCCTTGAAAAGTCACCCTATGCTGCTGAAATTACACCTGAACAAATCACTCAAAAATGTAAAATTTGTCAATATCAGGCATTCTAATTAATAACGCCCGGTCCCCAAAGTGCCAAAGTTCGTGAACAGGTACACCCGCCTTGCGCAGTCGGTTCGTTCGCCACTCTACGTGCGCACCTACGGTTTCTGTTAGGTCTCCCACATTTTACTAATTACTATCACATCATAGTCTTGTGTCACCTTTGACATGTAGAAAGCCTGGTATGGCGACTCGCCTGAAAAAAAATCAATAAATTCAATTAGATGTGTTAGTTCTCTTCTTTCCGCATTTCACCTGATTACGAAATCCAGAGACACACTGAGTCTCTGGACACATGCATCTCATCGCTTTGGTTAAATAAATTCTCAGATTGGCTTCCGAGCCGTGACCCTACCTAAGTGTTCGCATGTTTTACCCGTTACGTTTTTCTCCTTCTATGTATGTGTTTTAGAGCTCCAGCCAATTTTTATTAGGAGCCCGGAACACGTTTGAGACCCGCATTTTTTTTAAGCAGCTTTGTTGCATCTCATACACCGATAGTATTTTTAAGGTATCGGCGCGTTTTGGAAGAGGTTTTTAAAAAAAATGTTTCATCTATTGCCCGGAATTTTTGTTCCCTGTGTACGATCAATTCCCTTTTTGAGGCCCCGTGCGGTCTCATGACCCTAATGTGCCTTGAGGGCCTCCGTTATGCTTTTATTTAGCGCCCGCGGTTTGTTTATTTCGAGCTGCAGAGCATATTTAAGGGCCCTGTCGCTTTTTGCGAAACTCGATATTCCTTAGATTACCGACAGTAATTTTTGGGATTACCGATGGAATGTTGAGAACTCTTGGTAGAGGAGGTTCAGCGTGACTTTCAGGGGTTCCGGCCCGCCTGTTTGTAGCCTTCGTCGTGATTTTCCTTATCACCGGTACGACTCTTTTGAGGCCCAGCGTGGTTTTCCGGGGGCCAGGTGGGAACTTTTGAGATCCCGGCGTCCTTTTGAGAAGTCCGCGCGCGACTATCTTGACCTGATGTGATTTGTCGAGGCCCCGGTGCGATTATTTGGGGTTCGAGTCCCACCTGTCGCTACTATTCCCCCGCAGCGAAACGGCGTGAGAGGCTGGCAACGCTACATGACTCAACGGTCGACGTGTTGTAAAACCAATATTCAACCAACCAACCAGCGATTATTGGGTCCGAAACGAGACTTTTAGGGAGACTAGCGCATTTTTTCTGGAGCTCTACGCGAAGCTTGCGGGCCCCACAACCTGTCAGGGGGCAACTGCCACAATATTCCTTTCCCATTCGGCACGCTACTGCGCCATGTAATTCTGCAGCATAAGCATCCAGGAATAGCTCACCAGTTTCATGGTGAGCTATTCCTCATCAGCGGTCACCAGCATCACATCTCCAGCAATAACCGAATTATTAGTTGTTGAGAACATCCGTATAGTGCTTTCGTTGACACCATCACACCATAGTGTTTAGTGTGGAATGTGGACTCCCCCGTAGGCAGATGGTTTACTTCGAGGTATCGTCTGAAAATAGTAAACCGTCGTCATTGTGAAGTTATGCTTGGGTTCTAACACGCGACAAAAAAAAATCACACATGTATTATTTAGGCATAGTGTGGCACCAAAAACAAGCTTGTATGTACATAGTCATACCGATGAGCGGGTAAAACGTTTGGGTTTAAGAGTCAACAAACTAGTTTTGCTTCAAACTGATCCCGAAAGCGCTACACACGTTCTGAAACATTTTATAGAGCGTTACCAAACGCACAGATCATACGACAGACCAGGATCATGGCGTCATGCTCATTCGCGCCGCGACCACTCTTTCCTTCTATCTCCATTATTGAATATTTTGAATCCCAATGTGGCAAAGGTCAGGGAAAATCAATTTGTCAACACTTTGTTCACGACAGGAGCTTTCCAAATATGTCCAATGGACACATATCGCCATATTTGGTTTCAAGCTGACCTACACTATGTGCTATACAACATGGCATTATACACGACTAATGCTGTCGAAGGTCAGGACAGTACTATTTTGACCCAGTGTGACATAGGTGCCTAGGGCAAGATTAAAGCGTTCCTCCAGACGTTTTGTGACATGCTTCTTCGCGTCGTGCAAACTATTTTCTTCTATCTTTCTTGATAATGATCTTGAATCCCAACATTTCAACGGTCGGTCCAAAAGACTTTGAACGGTCCGTTGGAAAGGAAGTTCCAACGGATTTGTATTTGCACAAACGTCCCTTAGATTCACATAGAAACAACATTCAGTTGCAATTTAACTCACATTATATGCTGCAGATGATGACATAAGTAGTCTCCCATGTTGTCGGGGTTCAGATCATACGCTTGCTTGCCCTCAGTGACCTGGATGCCTTAGCCAAAATAAAAAACTTTGCTCCAAAAGTTATACATGCTGTGTGAGAAGGAAAACGTGAATCATTTCCTTCTATCTACATCATCAAATATTTTATCCCAGTATGGCAACAGGCCGCAAATATCAAGCCTCACAGACCTTTAATATATAAATGCTCTCAAACAGTTAAATCCATCAATAAACATGCCATGTTTTGCTTGATGCTCTCCAAAACCACAAGCTACAAGATGAAACCATTAATGACCTGCATTGTCGCAGGCCAGATGTCATGAAATATTGTACCTCAGTGAAATGTGGATGCCTCGGACGAGTGAAGCCGTTGCTTCAGACGTTTTATAACGTGCTCTATCAAGTCGCGCAAACAATTCACTTCCACTGTCATCTTGCCTGAGGTACCCAGATCCTACAGGAATAAACTTGGCCATGAACTGACCTGCGACAACATATGCAATGAATGGTATTATCTTATAAAGCACATGTCGTGCTTTAGCTTCAAGCCAAATATCGTATAACTATATGTGCTTTTGAGGGATTCACAGCATTTATGTATCAAAAGCATTTCAGGACTGGAGACTTTGGTCAGCCGTTGCTATCTTGGGATTCAAAATCCTTAACCCGCCCCGTCGCGGGGGTCATTATAGTTTTCTCCCCTAAGGTTTTCCGCGGATAGTGAAAAAAAAACGGCGCGCGACGGCACGCCGATACTTGACACCCTTTTCTAACTTTAATTTGGCATGTTGTATGTAAAAGGTAAGGCCACCAACGGTCAATTAGAGTTATCCAAGGTCAAGTAAGGTCACCTCAAAGAAGTTCAACTAGTCGCCACGATTTAGTGGATGAGGATATTTGAATGAAACTTTCAGCGTTTGCTTATCTTTATGGATGCAACAAAACGCACGATGGGAGTTTTTCTTTCTTTCTTTTTTTCATGACGTTTGGTTTGCATATTTGTCCATTGGGGCTAAAATCAAAGATTCTGGCTAAAGGAAGCATTTGTTATCATGGCAACCTAACGTAAAACAATGTTTCACGGTCCGCACTACCCATTAGAAAAAGAACATTGCAAGACAATTTTCGATTTCAAATCTTGGAAAAAAATGTTCACTTTTTGTCCGCAAAAATTGAGGTGAAAAAATTTCACCTTCGTTTTCTGATTCTAAGTTTTTATTACAATCTCCCCTAAAATGAACTCCCAGAGCCAAAAACATTTTCAGTCGAGGTCGCATAGATCCGTCGTGACGCCAATTTTTGTGACACGATTTCGTGGGATACAATTTTCGGGGTAATTTCGGACCCTACTTGTCGAATAATTTCCGATGACGCTACTTTCGTTTCCGTGCAACGCTTAGTTTGGAAATTAGAGGTGGGTATAAGTGGGTATATTCACATTGGAAGATATGACTAATCTGCAGCCGTATACCACAGTTCAGTGACATGTGATCGGATAAACGATGATAATTTCATTGATAGTGATGTTTTCAATCATATCAGGAAAATAAAGCCAAACAAGGCAGCAGGACCTGATTAAGTTTATGCCAGGGTGCTGCGGGGAGCTAAAAGGGAACTGGCATTTCCACTTAGTATAATATTTTGTAGATCAGTTTCACAAAATGAAATTCGAACAGATTGGAAAAGGGCAAATGTAGTTCCTATTTTCAAGAAAGAAAAAAGAAGGAAAGTTGAAAACTATAGCCCAGTGAGTCTCACATCCCTAGTCTGCAAGGTACTCGAATCAATAATCAAGGATAGAATAGTTAGTCATCCAGAAGGAAACATATTGATTCAAGATACTCAACATGGGTTTAGGAAAGGACGGTGGTGTCTCACAAATCTCTTGGACTTCTTTTAACTTCGCCACAGAACAATTTGATCAGGGAAATCAGGTTGATGTAACATATCTTGACTTTAGTAAGACCTTTGACAAGGCACCCTATAAACGGTTAATGATGCAGCTTCAGGTCCATGATATTTGAGGTAGCATCCTAACATGGATAGAGTTGTGGCTTTCAGATAGACAGCAAGGAGTGATGCTAAATGGTACAAAGTCATCATGGCAAAATGTTCTTGGTGGAGTACCCCCAGGGCTCAGTACTGGAGCCACTACTGTTCATTAGGGTGTGTCGCCTGAACGGTTTTTCTTATGCATAGTGAAATTATCGTGCAGATCACCTAAAAATACCCTGTGGTCGAAACCAAATCGAAATCAAACAATAAACAAAATATGCGACTGGCCGATAAAGAAACAAATTTGCCGGGCGCCCGGCGTTGAAGTCTCCAGTGATGGCGCTCCGTTGCGATTGGCATCTAACACCACGCGTCGGCCGCCGTCGGAGCGCCGCCGCGGCGCTGTGACGAAAAAGGCGGCAGTCTCTGCTGTGGATGACTTATGAATGGATTCTGGTAATTCAAAAACAGATCAGGGGAGCCGGGATATATCTGATTGTAAAGATTAAACTTCACTGAAAGACTGATCGCTCCACTTTCCTTTGTCAGTGCTCCACCTTTCACAGTACTATGAATCATCATTCGAATAAATTGCGTACGCACTAACGACACAAAATAGCTTCGCATGCCATACATCCCTTTTTTATTTGTCAATCCAAGTCTCCTGTTCCTTTTCGTTACTCAAGTTTCAAAGGAAACTGGGATTATCAGCAGTAGGGACAACCTATTAACGAGGGCGACACGAGTCGGCGGCGATCGTCGCATGGCGCGGGGGAGGGGCTGGGATGGGGCGGGAGACGGCCGGCGCACGGTGAGGGTAGAGAACACAAAGAGCGAGACAGAGCAGGGGAGTGGAGGGGAGACAGGGGAGGGGAGGGCCGCCGAGACAAGGCCGTCGGCGGCGGAGACCCGGCGGGACGGCCAGAAAAAGAGTGGTTTGGTGTCTGCAAGTTGTGCCCACTGCCTATGAAGTGTGATATTACCTGCGTCGGTGTGATCGGGGTAAGAGTTCGAACATGAAGACCCGCGCTTCCACCAAAGGGCTTTTGGTTCCTTCTGAACTAAAAACAAACCGACTGCCCACGAGAATTGACGTTCTGAATTACTTGAGTAAAGTGAATAGAGACTCATGCGTTGCGAACAAAAGGTTGAAAGAGTGGCTAGCACCCCATATAAAGTTTGTCGCGGAAAATGTGATGAAAATGTGGTGCTGCGAAGGAATACTAATTGTTGGGAGGGCCCGAGTCGAACATATGGTTCGAGAATGCCGCGATCACTACTGGCGATACATGAAAACCGCTGGAAAGAAGTCGGCATCACCAGGTGTACGTCCGTCCGGTGATGAGTGGTTTGGAAAATTGTTTGATATAGCCCGCTGCAAATGTGCTGACATCGATAGCTGCAAATGTGCGATGGCCGACAAAGTGCCACAAATGGAGTTTCCCTTTGTTCAAGACCAGAGAGGACCTCGCCAAATGCAAATCGGCAGCGCAGATATCCGTGAAACCACTCGTCGACGCGCCATGGACGAAAGGAGGCGTCTGACCGCCGAGAGAGTCACATCACCACAACCGGGACCTTCTGGAATGGCCCAGCTAGATTCTATCAGACCAAGATTCCGCCACAGATTCATCATCGCTCACGTCTGTAGTCAATGAGTCAGAGTATATGGTGAACAGTAACACAGACGAACTGCTAAATACGGCTCTGGCAGCAGATCGGTACGGAGTGTCTAATCGTGCGTGTGTTGCGATCATAAACGGTTTCCAAGTGGACATTGTTCGGATCACTTCTGACGATATGGACTGCATAGTGGATAGCAAAAAACGTATGGCGAACAAGGGATCGGATTAGAAGAGAGGTAATAGCCCAGAGCCATGAGGATCATGCAGGTCGTGTATCTGGTCTCTACTTCGACGGTAGAAAAGACGACACGCTTATGACAGCCAGTTTAAAGAAGACGGAAGAGCACATTGTGGTTGTATCCGAGCCAGACAGTGCATATTTAGGACATTTTACCCTACAGACTGGGAAAGCGGAGGACATTTTTCAGGACCTGAACGCCGTGGCATATGAGTTTGGTGCGGATGTTTCTGTGCTTGGCTGTGACGGCACGAGAGTTAATACTGGCCAAAAGGTGGTGTTATCCGTTTGTTTGAGCTCGGAAAAAAACGTCCCGTCCACTGGTTTGTGTGCCAACTTCATGCAAATGAACTTAATCTTCGTGCAGTATTTAGCCAGTTAGATGGAGTCACAACAGGACCTAAGTCGTTTAGTGGGCTGATTGGCCGGGCTGCTGCAGGCGCAGTAGAAACCTTGCTAGTGGTCGATTTTGAGCCAATCGATGGCGGAAATGTTTCAGAAATGACGCAGGAGATTCTCAGTGACCTAAGTTCAGATCAGGCTCTTCTGTACAGTCTGGCGCGTAGTGTCCAGACTTTCGCAGTATCTCAGATAGAACTGCGAAAATGAAGATCGATCCATTAAACCACTCCAAGTGGCTGACTCTGGCGGCGAGAATTATCCGGCTCTACATATCAACCGAACAGCCATCAGACAGTCTGAGAATGCTAGCGGAGTTCATCGTGTGCCACTATACTCCCATGTGGTTCTGCATCAAGAAGAACTGGAAATGTTCTGACGGTCCTGGCAATGCGCTGCACAGCGTGCAACTTCTCAAAAGTTTGCGACCTGAGATAGCGGCCATGGTGCAGCCGGTAATACAGCGCAACAGCTACTGGTGTCACCCTGAGGCAGTACTGCTAGCAATGGCAGCGGACCAAGATCAAGCCACACGGGAAAGGGCGGTCACTCAAATCCAGCAGTGTCGCAGAACTCAAGTCGATAGTGATACTGACGAAGTGCGGAAGTTCAAGCTTCCAAATTTGCACATCTGCGAATGACACATTTTCATTTTGCTGCCAATATGACATTAAAAATAAATACGAGTGCTACTGTTCCTTAACGGCCACAGTAATCAGTCATTAACTAATGCAATCTAATCCAAATTAATGCTTGGAATTTAGGCATGCTTTTTAGATTAGGTTTTAGATTAGGTTAGGTTAGGAATTTAGATTATGAATTTCAGGTCTTTAGGTTGGAATGAGGCAAGGTTTGTTTAGGTCCGGTTAGGTTTTAGAAGTTTACCAAAATTTAAGAAATATGTTTTGGGGATTTTCCACTTCAAAACACGTTCATTGCGTGGGAGGTTAGGCTAGGTTAGCTTCGGTTCGGTTGTTGTTTTTTCTCTTCTTTAACATTCTTTTTATACTGCACTACCGTAGCCAATCAACTTTGTTCGTGATATTTTGCCTGCCAGTTGAAGAGTAAGCATTTGCAGAGGAAATCATTGGCCACATCATGTTAACAACATTCATACACATTGCATTGCAAAACGAAATGCCAATTATTCACAAACTACCTGGAGCACAAAATTTCTCTTTTCAGGTCACAAGCACAATAACACCAAAATAACAGCCTTGAGGGGGATATCAAAGCATCAAACTTTGACTTAGATAATGCGTCATTAACAGTAACGTGAAACAAAAGTACATAACATAGCAAAACAGAGCTTAACCTCCCTATGAAGTAATCACATCCCCCACCCGAAACACAAGAAGTGCAAAAAAATCAAATAATTCAAGATAATTGTTCTCAACTTTTTCCAACTAAAAAATACCAAAACCTAACCTACCCTAACTTAACCTCATCTAAATCTGCGTTAAAAGTATCAATACAAATGTTGGGTTTTACATAAATCTAAAATTTTGCTGCTGAAAAGCTTAAACTGATGTAGCCTAAGCCAGTTGTTCGTTTCATGGCGGAAAATGTGTGTAAAGCTTCTCATGCACACCTTAAATGACAATAATACCAAATGAGCCAACCCACCCTAACCCAGAGAATGTCTTTCATTTTCTATGCAAGCTCTACATCTATCCCAGCTCGGTCTTCCATGGCACAGTGCCAGTCATGAACAAATGGTGATGTAATGAGCTGATCCAATGGCTACATAATTGTCATAAAGCCATAACGTGTAAAAATTGATAAAGAGCCATTGTGGCCCATCTAGGGTAGGCCTATACAACTATCTGGTAGCAGCAATAGGTGGTGATAATATAAGTTCTAGAGCTGTTTTTCCAGCTAATAAATTCGGTATTATTGTCTTAAAAGGTGGTTTTTGATCTCTCTGGGAATTCTCTTCAGAATACCATGGTTATGAAGGTGACTATGATGATGGGACCACTTATTTTCGGTACACTTAAACAAAAATTGTGCGAATTTGTTTTTGATTTTATTCTTTTAAAAAGTTTAACTAAATAACCTTAACTAACCCTAACCTAACTTATCCCAGTTGTTTGCTTGATAGAGGAAAATGCGTGTATTTTTCTTTTTTACTGCCCTAAAGCACAATAATACCGAAGTTTTCACAAAATGTTCACAATGTTTTTCATTTGATTTATTTTCTTCAAGATTATCTTAGGTTAGGTTACGCTAGGCTTGGTTAGGTTCCTTTTTAATTTTGGGAATTTTCAGAAAGTAAATTGTTCCACATTTTTCAAATTAGATTTTTGGATTTTCTTCCTCCAAATATAGGTTATGCTAGGTTAAGTTGGGACATGCTCCGTTTTGAGAAATACTTCTCTTTACGCTATGTTAAAGCCCTGTATTCAAAGCCCCTTTCTGACATGATTTTGTTCACAACCTGAAAAGTCAGCATCTGCACAGAAAATAAATTGCCCTATCATCTTAAGTCACCTTCAGAAACATCTTACTGCAAAAAAGTATCCCCCCAAAAAAAACATGTTTTAAGGTAATTTTACCATAAATTTTAAGCAGCACATTACACCGCCCAAAACCACTATCGGAAATGAAGTTGTATCCCCACATAATAAGCTGCAACTGGCATAGCCAATTTAGCTATTTAGTGTCTATAGCTGAATAATGATGCCATAAAATGTTAATAAAGTTTGTTTCCCAAGAGCAATAGCACATATGCCTTGTTAAGCCTGCCAGGTATGACATGTTGTCAAGCTCAGGTATGTTGGTTATTTTAGCTTCAGGGTGCATCAACTGCGTAAGTCATAGAGTGCCCGTAATTTCAGGGATGTATGCAGCGAGGTTGGCAAGATACTGACATAATCATATTTACACCATGTGGAAGCACATTTGGTGTGAAGACACACCCACCTTGTACAGACTATGACTGGCTTGTGACTGTATCTAGAGGTTCTCTTGATCCCAGAGTGACTTCTCTTTTTAACTGAAATCTGGCCGCACGACTGCACCGATCCGCACGCCATCGTATCCCAACCCAAAATGGCCCGAAAGTTCACAGTTGTGTCGTCAAGCAGCGCTAAGGTGCTAATGTTCCCACCATTTTTACACGCTGCTCATTTTAACTACCCAGGTGCTAACTGTGATCAGCCACAGAGCGTGCAAACTCGCGCGAGAAAAAAAGAACGAACTGTAATAGTGCTAGATATAAGCAGTTGAATTATTCTGGACTGCTTGACATAACACCCATGGATGCTAGAATCAAGCATCCTCATTCTTGCAGTCTAGCATCTGCAGGCTATAATTAGCCCCTTCCAGCCCAATAGTACATGTGGTGCTTGTTATTGCTTGAATGGTACTCGTTACTAGCATCCTTAGCGAACAACGTTGTTGGAAGCAGTCATTTAGCATGTAAGTAGCAGCAAAAGTGCTGATCATTTTTCATAGTGTAGTGGTAGTTATTGCTTGAATTGTGCTTATTGCTAGCATCCTTAAGGGCCAGCGTTGATGGAAGATGCCATTTAGCATGCAATTAGCAGCAAAGGTGCTTACCATTTTTTTATAGTGTGATGGGAAGACTTTAGCCATGTACTCACATAATTGGGTCTAAGCCAAGGACTCTAGGTACTTAACTTCGTGACATATTCCCAGATTGAATAGGATAAATGACAAATTAGCATTAGCCGGGTACCGCACCATGGAGGTCTGGATAAACTCCTCTCCCCCGGCCGACTCGGGATCTTCACCGATGGGTATGATTATATCTTCACTGTCGTTGCAGCTCCCCTTACCTGTCTACGTTACGTGGTACCTGCCGTAGTGTTTCTGCTGAGAAAATGATCAGTTCTCGCCTTATGTGCAGCGTACACTTGAGAACATACTTTTCTTCGGTTGGCTCATACTCGTAAGATGGCGGTAGCTGTGCTGCGTTCGTTTTGCTACAAGAGACTATCATTGACCGACCAGTACCAACGGCATAGGGTTTATGGGCATAATCTGCCTTTGGACAGATCTTCTGGTCCGATGGCATGTCCCAAGAGCACGCCTTGCCTCCTGGGACCGGAACAGCCCTCTGTTCGCCCGAACCGATAAATCGTGATAGTCATACCCTGTGCACAACTTACTATAATAGGGAACCGGAGAGCAAGTGCGTGTCCAGGATTGCCCTGCGAGGGTGCCGAAAACAAAAATGTTAGCCGTGTATATTGTGTGCATCAGTATGTTTGATACGCCAACGTCTACCCGCACACAGAGAATCTAAGATTCTGTGTATGAAGAAACGTTCTTGCATGTGCAAATTATGCTCAACAATTTTGCAATTGCGCAGTGTATTGCTTCGTTTGCTTGTCTCCCCATCGCCACCGGAAATTATATTTTGTTTGCACACCAAAATGACAGTTTTATGTTCACACACCATTGTGGGTGCCGCCGTTTCTAAGCCCACTATCACCGCGGCCGCGCTTCCGTTGCGAAGAGTCAGATTCAGTCGGCACAGGACACAAAGCCATGGGAGGTCAGACCTCGCGGCGCAATGCCGTGGGATTGGGCCTCTGCCTCCAATCACTTTTATAGCCGTCGAACGCGGGCGTAAACCAGCCGTGAATTGCCGAACAAACCAGACAGAGGGGTAGACGCTGCACTTGAATCCCCGAAAATGTGTTAGAATTGTGTTCATTCCATTGAACACTTTATCCACGGATGTTTACCGTATGCCAAATGCCGGTTTATCGAGCTGCGGGGCTGCATGTTGTCCCAGAGGGAGTCCCCTTGCTGTCGCCCGGTCGCCGGCCCGAGCACGCGCTAACCGTCGCGCGATCGGCAGGGTGCACCTCTACCCATCCAAAGAACCCGCCGCTGCCTAGCGACGTCATCTGCTGCGTCATCGCTAAGCCAGTTCCGGCGGCCTACCTGCGGACGGCCAGTGGGTCATTCAAGCAGACGCAGCTCATCTGCCTGGGCGAAACGCCGTCTCTGAAGTACACTATCTTTGCCGGGTATGGAGGCGAAAAGCGTTTCGGCTCCGCCTGTTGTGTGGTCGCGTGCGTGAGGGATTTTGTTTTGTTTTGTTGAGCTAGACACTTCGGCCTCCTCAGACTATTTCGTGCCATATGCGGGAGGGAACGCCACGCTGCACGGTTTTGGATTTTCGTACTTCTGTTTTTATACGTCGCGCTGGAGGTTTGTGGTAATTGTAGAACTGAAGAGTACATTATGCCAAGAGAAAGTTACGACTGACTTGATGAGCTGTGTCAGGGTGTTACTCATTCCAAGCTAACTATGCATCAGTGGCACTGTGAAGTTCCCTATGATACTTTAACACGTGCCCTGGAGAGCCTCGGAAAATTACGCGCACTGGAGGGGGTGGATTCCGCCCCCCGTACGATCTCGGCTCCTATTAAGGCTAGAGCAACGAAATTCACAGGGTGGATGGGCACACTAGTGATATATATTGTGTGTAAATTTAATGACCTTAGCTCAATATCTTCAAGGTGAAATGTGGTCAACATAACACAATTTTCCAGTTTTGCGTGGCTTGGCTTGTCATTGTTATGGATCGCTGTGAATGTGTTTGAATGCTCCAAAATTGGCATAAATGATGTTCGAGACATTACTAATGATGCAATACAGATGCCAGGTCCGCCATTTAACCTCAGGTTACCTATATAGGACACCTTATCATGTCATTACCTGCTTCAGTTACCGGGACCGGGGCTGCCCACCCGACTGCTCCGTTGGGCGGCTCGTCACAATCGCTTCGCAAAGAAAGGAGTGAAATACATGAATAAAGTATGGAAACGCTTAGGCACACAATGACAAACAGTACATTTCGGGATGTGTAGGGAGTAACATGCAAAGTGACATCAATCGCATGACAATCATTTGCATTGATGACAACATTCCAGTTGACCAAGTTTGCTTCCATTAGCCTGTCATGAACTTGACCTGACTTGACCTCGGCGATCTAACATGACTTTTAAATTATATAGCATAACAATATGCATCAAACAAGTCGCTAGTGTTGTCAAGAACACTTCCCTTTTGCCAATATACGGGAAGCGCATCAGCGCCGATTTTAGTGGTTGGGCGCTGCGAATGTTTTTTATTTTAACCGTCCCTACCCTGATAAATATTCGGCAGATTTTCATTTTTCTTGTTTTAAACAATGCACCGGTCATTTCTAAGCAGGCACGCACAAAATGGCGTATATCGGCCGGTGCAATATGGAGTTAGATACGAAAAATAGGATGGGTTGGCGGATTTCGCTATCTCCCTTCAGGACGTGTGTTAGCCTGTCATGAACTTGACCTGTCTTGACTTCGGTGACGTAACATGACTTCGAAACAATAAAGCATCACAATATACATAAAACAATTCGCTAGTTTTGCCAAGAACACTTCCTTTTTGCCAATTTACGGGAAGCGTATCAGCGCCGATATTTGTGGTCTGGCGCTGAGGAACGGTTTTTTTTAAAACTTTAACGACCCATAACTCGAAAAATGTTCGGTCGGTTTTCATTTTTCTTACTTTAAACAACGCGCCGGTCACCTTTAAGCAGGTGCACAAACAATGGCGTATATCAGCCGGTGCATCTGGAGTTATCTACGAAAAACCGGAGGGGTGGGTGGAAAGTTAAGTTACGCATATTCACCTGAGATATGTGGAACAGAACGTACCTGTCCCAATCAGCCTCATGTATAGCGACGAGTTGTGCATTGTTGTGCTTCAGCGTGGTAGATAAGCCAGCAGTACCGGGCGTGCTGTCGCGCTAAAGTTGGGAATTGATGAACATGCCGCAGTCCCTGGTGGCAGTGATGCAGCCAGTGTTTTCGTAGTGGGCCCGACCATAAAAAGCAGGAATTAAACCAAGAACGCTTTCGTTGCGCGAACAGCGCCGAGTTGCGTCGTTTGGCGTGGTGGCAATCCACAAATGTATTGTTAATCCAGTGTATTTTGGAGGTTAGCGACTGCGAACCCCCTTGGCTGAACCTCTTCCCGGTGACATGCTGTGGTCTCGGTCGTGAAGTTCCTGAGGCCGTTCCTGTGCTGCAGCACAGTCTAACCAATTTAACGTGGGCACGGTCTGAGTCCGCCTTCCCCCCACACTGCTCGCAGGCATGGCGGGCAATGGGAGTGAGTCTAAAAAAATAATGAACATCTCACATATACCGTTTCACACACACCATCTCACAGACATTGCCGATCTCGGCAACCGCTAGTTCGATCTCCAAGAAACCTTCGCCAAACGATCGAGCGTGTGCGAAATGCGTGCGGTTTGAACTTTCGTCACTTTGGGTCACGTCAAAGGTCTCTAAATCGTCGAGAAAAAAAATCAATTACAGACATCGCCGATCTCCATCAAGCGATCGGCATTCGCCAAAGATGTGCGACTTAGGGTTTTGTGGCCTTGGGTCAGGTCAAAGGTAACAAAATCGTCGAAAAACAAGATTTTTTGTTTATATACATGACCGATCTCAGCAGTCGCAGGCTCGATCTTCGCAAAACCTTCACTGAACGATCAGGCGTATGCCAAAGGCGCACGGTCCTTCCTGACTTTGGGTCGGCTCAAAGGTTACTAAATGGTCGAAAAAAAACAAGACATCGCCATTGCCTGGCAGCGATGGTCTACACTTGCACGATAACTGGTTGAAAGTCGAACAGCCTTTACTACCTTTGATTGACCTGGCTGATACCTATCCAAACTGCAACAGCTTGTTATACAACGGTTTCAACATCAATTGAAGCATATACCGACGCGTGGTTTTACAAGATTCGTGTCTGAAAATATTCAAAGACATCAGTGACGGATAACCGCCCAAAGTCTTACCGCTCAACTCTTGCTCATTCATGGGCACTGTATAACCACTGCAGTTGATGCGCCCTAAACTCAAATAACTAACTAGCTCTGACTCACTCAGTGCTACATATTAATTACTTGGTGACGTGACCTGGGAGAGAGCTCTCGAGACGCGCGCACAACACGCATTGCGATGTGCCTTCTCCGGGAGGCGTGACGTTCACAACATCACCAGGTGACGTCTTGGTCTTCTGTAGGACGTCCAAGAGTGGGCTGAACAGTCCACGTGACCAGACACTACGTCAAGTTTTGATACTCAGGTACCTGCTTGAGCTTTCCATCATGAGCCGTCATAAGTCTGAGGCCTGTGATGAAGTGAGCTGGACCGACTCATCCAGCTTAACACGCGCCCTGGAGGGCCTGTGAAAATTATGGGCCCTGGAGGGGGGGGGAGGAGGATTCCGCCCCCATAAGATAAGATAAGATCTCGGCTCCTATTAAGGCCGGAGCAACGAAATTCGCAGGGTGGATTGGCACGGTGGTGAACTCTATTGTGTGCAAATGTCATGATCTTATATTAATATCTTCAAGGTCAAATGATGTCAAAATATGAAGAAAAATCTGGTTTTGCGCGGAATGGCTTGTCATTGTTATGGATCGCTGTGATTATGTCTTAATGCTCAAAAGTGGGCATCAATGATGTTGTGGACATTACTAATGATCCAATACAGCTGCTAGACCCGGAATTTAACCTCAGGTCACCTATATAGCAACACTTTATCAGGTCATCACCTGCTCCAGTCACCAGAACCGGGCCGCCCGACCGACTACTCCGTTCAGCGGCTTGACGCAATCGGCTTCTCAAAGAAAGGAGTGAAGCACATGAATAAAGTATGGGAAGGCTTAGGTGCACCAATGATAAACAGTAGTTTTCAGGATGTGTAGGGAGTAACTAAAAAGTTAACTCAAAGTAACATCAATCGCATGGCAGTCATTTGCGTGTTCGACAACATTGTAATTGACCAAGTTTGGTTCAATTAACCTGTCATGAACTTGACCTGACTTGACCTCGGTGACCTAACATGACTTTAAAACTATGTAGCATAGCAATGTACATCAAACAAGTCGCAAGCGTTGCTAAGAATACTTCCCGTTTGCCAATATACAGGAAACGCATCAACGCAGATTTTTGTGGTCCAGTGCTGGGATTTTTTTTACTTTAGTGGCTCCTAACTCGAAAAAAAAATTGTGGCTGATATCCATTTTTCTTCATTTAAACAACGCGCCGTTAATTTCTAGGCAGGTACACAAAGGATGGCGTACATCGACCGGTAATATCTGGAGTTATGTACGACAAACCTGAGGGGTGGGCGGATTTCGCCCCCTCCCCCTCCAGGGCGCGTGTTAGTGATCAGGTCAAGCGGTCAAGCGACTTGCCGAACGGTTGTCAGCTCGTCTTTATTAGGCGGAGGGGGCGGGGAGGTCGAAGGTTGTCCTGGGTTATGGGGAACACAGCGCGTTAAGTGGATGTGGACGTGAAGGCCAGGCGAATGGGAAACGATTTTGACTACCATATACAATCTACCAACGAACAACATTGTGTCACAAAGGACATGAGGCTCACAAGCGTTGAGTTCATCAGCATTGATTCGAGCATCTCCATTGCCAGTTTCATCTGGGTCATCATAGTCTCGTTTTGTTTTCCCATGTTTGCCATAACAGCCGAGTTTTCAACACAAAACAATAGGCCGAGATCGGCCATGCCTGCCAGAAAAAAAAACTTGTTTGCCGACGAATTAGTAACCTTTGACCTGACCCAAGGTCACGAAAATCCAAACCGCACGCCTTTGGAACACATTTGATCGTTTGATGAATGCTTCGTGAAGATCGAGTTAGTAGTTGCCGAGATCGGCCATGTCTGGTAGCCAAAAATTATGTTTTTCGACGATTTGGCAACCTTTGATCGGACATAAGGTCAAGCAGATCCAAACCGCGTATCTTTAACACACGCCCGATCGTTCGGTGAAAGTTTCATGAAGATCGAGCCAGCGGTTTCCAAGGTCGGCCATGTCTATGAGATGGTGTCTGTAGAACAGTGTAGGTGAAATGGTGTCTATTTTTAGACCAACCCGGCAATGATCCTGGAGATCCCACCTTCTAGGAGGAGCGCCACCGATTGGAACAAAAAAAAAATGGTGGCGAGGGTGTACACTCAAACCTTTGAGGACAACCGATCTCACTCAGAGGTGTTCCTGTTGCTGATAATTTCAGAGGCAGGTCGTAATGCTGTGCTAGTGTGTGGTCGGAGAGGGATAACGGCACTCTCTTGTCGGAGACACATTGCCCCAGTGCCCCCTCCCCTCCCCCCTATGGGTCCACCAATGGGCCGGTCAGACGCGGCAGCCGCCGGCACGCTCGCACTCGGCCGACGCCACCCGTGTGTGCAGGTTCAACAGTCTCGACGGCGACCGGCCGCTGTTCGGCTGCTCGTCGCAGGCGTCGCTGGCCTGCGAGCGGCGCGATAACTCGGTGTGCTGTTCCGACTGCATCCTCGACCGCACCTGCTACTACAGAGCCGTCTCAGGTGACCCGCTGTGCCTCCTGCCGGCCGGGCTGTTGTGTCCTGTAGGCGGGCTGTTGTGTTCTGTAGGCGGGGCTGTTGTGTCCTGTCGGGCGGGCTGTTGGGTCCTGTAGGCGGGGCTGGTGTGACTGTTGGCCGGGCTGTTGTGTCCTGTAGGTGGGGCTGTTGTGTTCTGTAGGCTGGGCTGTTGTGTCCTGTAGGCTGGGCTGTTGTGTCCTGTAGGCGGGCTGTTGTGTTCTGTAGGCGGGGCTGTTGTGTCCTGTCGGTCGGGCTGTTGTGTCCTGTCGGCCGGGCTGTTGTGTCCTGTAGGCGGGGCTGTTGTGTCCTGTAGGCTGGGCTGTTGTGTCCTGTCGGCCTGGCTGTTGTGTTCTGTAGGCGGGCTGTTGTGTCCTGTAGGCTGGGCTGTTGTGTCCTGTAGGCCGGGCTGTTGTGTCCTGTAGGCTGGGCTGTTGTGTCCTGTCGGCCTGGCTGTTGTGTTCTGTAGGCGGGCTGTTGTGTCCTGTAGGCTGGGCTGTTGTGTCCTGTAGGCCGGGCTGTTGTGTCCTGTAGGCGGGCTGTTGTGTTCTGTAGGCGGGGCTGTTGTGTCCTGTAGGCGGGGCTGTTGTGTTCTGTAGGCGGGGCTGTTGTGTTCTGTAGGCTGGGCTGTTGTGTCCTGTAGGCGGGCTGTTGTGTTCTGTAGGCGGGGCTGTTGTGTCCTGTCGGTCGGGCTGTTGTGTCCTGTCGGCCGGGCTGTTGTGTCCTGTAGGCGGGGCTGTTGTGCCCTGTAGGCCGGGCTGTTGTGTCCTGTCGGCCGGGCTGTTATGTTCTGTAGGCTGGGTGGGCTGTTGTGTCCTGTAGGCTGGGCTGTTGTGTCCTGTAGGCCGGGCTGTTGTGTCCTGTAGGCTGGGCTGTTGTGTCCTGTCGGCCGGGCTGTTGTGTCCTGTAGGCGGGCTGTTGTGTTCTGTAGGCGGGGCTGTTGTGTCCTGTTGGCCGGGCTGTTGTGTCCTGTAGGCGGGGCTGTTGTGTCCTGTAGGCGGGGCTGTTGTGTTCTGTCGGCCGGGCTGATGCGTCATTCGGTCAGGTCATGTAGCCCCCTGCAACACTTTGAATTAGACCATAGACAGCCGCTTCCGGAGTGTGTTAATGAAATATGTAAAAAGTCAGTGAGGCCCCTCATGGAAATATTGAAGATTCGAACTAATCCTCCAGGCCTCCTCCACATCGCCACCGTCTTCTAAGAAGACATGCGTAAATAGACCATTTGTGATCCTGTAAGCTAGAATACTGTGGAACAAGCATTAACATCACCGTAATCATCACCACGCCTTTTTTAAACAAGAACAACAGTAGGAATACAAATGTTAATATTAGTATTCATGTTCATGGGAATGCTAAGAATCATAATGCTGCCAGTCATGATGCTGAGAATAACGATCTTACTAATAATAAAAACTACAATCATGGCGAAAATACGACTTGCGGAATGTAGGTGGGTACCTTGGCACAAATGTTGAAGTCGAAATTTAGCCAGCTTCTGTGTGCTTTTTTGTTGTGTGTGGTGATGCTGGTGAGAAGAAATAACGGTGATGTCTGATATTTGTTATTTGCTTCCATTCCCGCAACTGAATCCCATCTTTTATTTATTTTATTTGTTATTTTTTTTTAGTCTAAGGCATTGGGAACGAAATGTTTTATTGAAGCTCTTACAGACATTTAAAACAAAACTTCATGTCTGTGCATTTTCAGACTTTCATGTGATTTGTCCTGGCTGTTGCTCACTGTTACCACCTTTCGCCAACAGTGTTTGCTCTGCAGGAAGGCCTTTTCTGGAGGAGGAGCGAATACAGAAGAATGTTCTGCTCCACGGTAGCAGCGATGTGGAAACCACAAATACGTCTCAAGGCACCTCAACCGAAAAGCTAGACAGTGAGACAATCCCAGCTACTGCTTTTTACGAATTCGTACTTTAATCGTGAAGCATGTGAAGAAGCCTTGTTGGAGTGCTGATCCACTTATGCTAACAAGCAACCTTTCCATTGCTCTTCTTCACGGCCACTACTGGAATGAAAGATATAAGCTGTGAAAATGAAGAGCCTTCCCAATATTTTCGTGACGGTGCGGTCAAAGGCAGTATAAGTAGGGAAGGTTTCATTCGGCATTTGGCTTGGTTCCATTTGGCAGCCCGACCATGAGGCGATGTAGGCAACACATCCGGCTCAAACGGCAGCCCGACCATGAGGCGATGTAGGCAACACATCCGGCTCAAATGGCAGCCCGACAATAAGGCGATGTAGGCAACACATCCGGCTCAAGCGGCAGGCCGACCATGAGTCGATGTAGGCAACACATCCGGCTCAAACGGCAGCCCGACCATGAGGCGATGTAGGCAACACATCCGGCTCAAACGGCAGGCCGACCATGAGGCGATGTAGGCAACACATCCGGCGACCATGGTCGATGTAGGCATCGGCAAACGGCCGACCATGAGTCGATGTAGGCAACACATCCGGCTCAAACGGCAGCCCGACCATGAGTCGATGTAGGCAACACATCCGGCTCAAACGGCAGCCCGACCATGAGGCGATGTAGGCAACACATCCGGCTCAAACGGCAGCCCGACAATAAGGCGATGTAGGCAACACATCCGGCTTAAACGGCAGCCGGACTATGAGGCGATGTGGGGAACACATCCGGCTCAAACGGCAGCCCGACTATGAGGCGATGTGGGGAACACATCCGGCTCAAACGGAAAGCCGTTTTCATGTTACGTGTTTTTTTATACCGATACTCATGAATTAGGCATGCCGAATGGATGAAATAGTACAGCATTGGCCTTGTTCACAGACGGTACGACAGTAATTGAAAATGTGTCGGAGCTGGACAAGGGGCAGGTGTCGACAGAGACCGTCGAACGCCGCAGGGCCATCAGCAACAGCTTGAACCTGAACGTCAATGAGCTACCTTCGTTGGGTATGTTTCAGGTCGTCATGTGAGCTGGTACTTAGGCTAGGTTTCTGACGGTGTGAACGTGGCTGTTGTTTTGCATACTTTTGAGAGGGTCGTTGCCCCCCCCCCCCAGGGTTGGTTTGTCCCAACGTCCTCCAGATGTAACATGGTACGCTCTGGAACTATCACTGCGCCGAACCCCCCCCTCGGTACGATTTCAGGAGACTTTTCTAAGCACCATCGCGGCTTTTGGAGCGCTATCGTTTTCGGTGCGCCTTTGGGACGACTTCTGGTTATCTGCACCGTTCAATACGTCCGGACGGTTGTTGGAGAAACCTTCGGAGCAGTACCCTCTGGGCGCCCTTGAAATGGGTGCGGGACTTTATGCCGTTAGGATGCATTTGGGCCACTTCCATGTTGGAGATGTTGCTTCGTTTCGACGTCCAAAAGCTTGCTGATGAAGGCACGGTTCGGGACGCCCGTGGGGCCTGAAGAGTGATAAAGACGAGGCCAGCTTGTCTCAATCCTGTAGGAATCATGAAATGAAGTGAGTTCAAGAATTCCGCACGACGATACCATTGCCATGCCTGACGTCCCGAACTCATGATTCGAACGGCTGTTGAAACGCAATGTTAAGCTTGGCATTCTGGCAACCTGAGCGCATAGTCAGTCCCACCGAGGGATAGCCGAAACACCCGATGTAACATGCCTATAGCTTTTGAAATAGCCCAATTGCAAATCCAATCGGTATGGAAATGTGAATATCCACTTTCCCATGCACTCATCGTATAGTTCATATCAAGAAACTCGGATGTTATTTTGTACGCCATGATTATAATTTTCACATGTAAGGTGGTCCAATACTGTTGAAACTGCTGAAAATATTACGCCGAAGTCGTAAAGATCGGCGGCACTTTTCATTGATCGAGACAGCGCTGACGCGAGTTGTGGTAATTTCAGGCAGTCAGCTGTTGCAAGGACCAGGTGAGCACGCACGAGCTGGGCCGACGCACACTCACTGTTACACGTCTTTGATGAGGCGACCGCTATATCTTGTCCGAGGGCGCAGGGCTGGAGGAATTGTGCGGAAAAATTGCCGTACGCGCGGAGTGAAGGTGAAAGGATGCACACGTTGGTGAAGTGAAATATGCGGGCGTGATGAGCCGGGAACCGTCACACTTGTGTACAGTGCGCTGTGCTCGTAACCTTCAGACTTCTGTACGATGCGGTGTGCTCGCAACCATTAGGTACCGGGAACCTTCAGGCTTGTGTACGGTGCGGTGTGCTCGTAACCATTAGGTACCGGGAACCTTCAGGCTTGTGTACGGTGCGGTGTGCTCGTAACGATTAGGTACCGGAACCTTCAGGCTTGTGTACGGTGCGGTGTGCTCGCAACCATTAGGTACCGGGAACCTTCAGGCTTGTGTACGGTGCGGTGTGCTCGTAACGATTAGGTACCGGAACCTTCAGGCTTGTGTACGGTGCGGTGTGCTCGTAACCATTAGGTACCGGGAACCTTCAGACTTCTGTACGGTGCGGTGCGCTCGTAACCATTAGGTACCGGAAACCTTCAGACTTCTGTACGGTGCGGTGTGCTCGTAACCATTAGGTACCGGAAACCTTCAGGCTTGTGTACGGTGCGGTGTGCTCGTAACCATTAGGTACCGGAAACCTTCAGGCTTGCGTACGGTGCGGTGTGCTCGTAACCATTAGGTACAGAATTCAAATCTCACCAGCTGCTTGGGATCTCGGGACTGGGCGTTAGTGTCGAATTTCAAACCAATATTTGGTTGTTGTCAATCCCCACGTAAAACTTGCGACCATTTTTCCGATGATCCTGACTGCTTACGTGTATACAAACTCATGAATCAATTGCAATTGCTGAGCGCTCGTTGGCGGTGGCGGAACACAGGCAGAGTGGACAGATACGTCAGTCGCCGCTGCCGTAACCACGGCTGGCCAGCAGGTGCACGTGGCGTATGAGGCTGTGTGGTGACGGCCCGTGACTATGAGGCTGTGTGGTGACAGTCAGTGACATGTGAGGCTGTGTGGTGACGGTCCGTGACTATAAGGCTGTGTGGTGACGGCCCGTGGCGTATGAGGCTGTGTGGTGACAGTCCGTGACGTATGAGGCTGTGTGGTGACGGCCCGTGACTATGAGGCTGTGTGGTGACAGTCAGTGACATGTGAGGCTGTGTGGTGATGGTCAGTGACTATGAGGCTGTGTGGTGATGGTTCGTGACGTATGAGGCTGTGTGGTGACGGTCCGTGACGTATGAGGCTGTGTGGTGACGGCCCGTGGCGTATGAGGCTGTGTGGTGATGGTTCGTGACGTATGAGGCTGTGTGGTGACGGTCCGTGACGTATGAGGCTGTGTGGTGACGGCCCGTGGCGTATGAGGCTGTGTGGTAACGGTCCGTGACGCATGAGGCTGTGTGGTGACGGTCAGTGACTGTGAGGCTGTGTGGCGACGGCCCGTGGCGTATGAGGCTGTGTGGTGACAGTCCGTGGCGTATGAGGCTGTGTGGTGACGGCCCGTGGCGTATGAGGCTGTGTGGTAACGGTCCGTGACGTATGAGGCTGTGTGGTGACGGTCAGTGACTATGAGGCTGTGTGGTGACGGCCCGTGGCGTATGAGGCTGAGTGGTAACGGTCCGTGACGTATGAGGCTGTGTGGTGACGGTCAGTGACTATGAGGCTGTGTGGTGACGGCCCGTGACTATGAGGCTCTGTGGTAACGGTGCGTGACGTATGCGGCTGTGTGGTGACGGTCAGTGACGTGTGAGGCTGTGTGGTGACGGTCAGTGACATGTGAGGCTGTGTGGTGACGGTCCGTGACGTATGAGGCTGTGTGGTGACGGTCCGTGACGTATGAGGCTGTGTGGTGACGGTCCGTGACGTATGAGGCTGTGTGGTGACGGTCCGTGGCGTATGAGGCTGTGTGGTGATGGTCCGTGACGTATGAGGCTGTGTGGTGACGGTCCGTGACTATGAGGCTGTGTGGTGATGGTCGGTCGTGGCGTATGAGGCTGTGTGGTGATGGTCCGTGACGTATGAGGCTGTGTGGTGAGGCGTATGAGGCTGTGTGGTGACGGTCCGTGACTATGAGGCTGTGTGGTGACGGTCCGTGACGTGTGAGGCTGTGTGGTGACGGCCCGTGGCGTATGAGGCTGTGTGGTGATGGTCCGCGATGTATGAGGCTGTGTGGTGACGGTCCGTGACGTGTGAGGCTGTGTGGTGACGGTCCGTGACTATGAGGCTGTGTGGTGACGGTCCGTGACGTGTGAGGCTGTGTGGTGACGGTCAGTGACTATGAGGCTGTGTGGTGACGGTCCGTGACGTGTGAGGCTGTGTTGGTGACGGTCCGTGACTATGAGGCTGTGTGGTGATGGTCCGTGACGTATGAGGCTGTGTGGTGACGGCCCGTGGCGTATGAGGCTGTGTGGTGATGGTCCGTGACGTATGAGGCTGTGTGGTGACGGTCCGTGACGTATGAGGCTGTGTGGTGACGGTCCGTGACTATGAGGCTGTGTGGTGACGGTCCGTGACTTGGGCTGTGTAGCCGGGCTGTGTTAGTCCGTGACGTATGAGGCTGTGTGGTGACGGTCCGTGACGTGTGAGGCTGTGTGGTGACGGTCAGTGACTATGAGGCTGTGTGGTGACGGTCCGTGGCGTGTGAGGCTGTGTTGTGACGGTCCGTGACTATGAGCCTGTGTGGTGATGGTCCGTGACGTATGAGGCTGTGTGGTGACGGCCCGTGGCGTATGAGGCTGTGTGGTGATGGTCCGTGACGTATGAGGCTGTGTGGTGACGGTCCGTGACTATGAGGCTGTGTGGTGACGGTCCGTGACTATGAGGCTGTGTGGTGACGGTCCGTGACTATGAGGCTGTGTGGTGACGGTCCGTGATCTATGAGGCTGTGTGGTGACGGTCCGTGACGTATGAGGCTGTGTGGTGACGGTCCGTGACTATGAGGCTGTGTGGTGACGGTCCGTGATGTGTGAGGCTGTGTGGTGACGGTCCGTGACGTGTGAGGCTGTGTGGTGACGGTCAGTGACATGTGAGGCTGTGTGGTGACGGTCCGTGACGTGTGAGGCTGTGTTGTGACGGTCCGTGAGAGGCTGTGTGGTGACGGTGTGATGAGGCTGTGTTGTGACGGTCAGTGACATGTGAGGCTGTGTGGTGACGGTCCGTGACTCGTATGAGGCTGTGTGGTGACGGTCCGTGACTATGAGGCTGTGTGGTGACGGTCCGTGACTATGAGGCTGTGTTGTGACGGTCAGTGACATGTGAGGCTGTGTGGTGACGGTCCGTGACTATGAGGCTGTGTGGTGACGGTCCGTGACTATGAGGCTGTGTGGTGACGGTCCGTGATGTGTGAGGCTGTGTGGTGACGGTCCGTGACGTATGAGGCTGTGTGGTGACGGTCGTACGTGTGACTATGAGGCTGTGTGGTGACGGTCCGTGATGTGTGAGGCTGTGTGGTGACAGTCCGTGACGTATGAGGCTGTGTGGTGACGGTCAGTGACTATGAGGCTGTGTGGTGACGGTCAGTGACTATGAGGCTGTGTGGTGACGGTCCGTGACTATGAGGCTGTGTGGTGACGGTCCGTGATGTGTGAGGCTGTGTGGTGACGGTCCGTGACTATGAGGCTGTGTGGTGACGGTCCGTGACTATGAGGCTGTGTGGTGACGGTCCGTGATGTGTGAGGCTGTGTTGTGACGGTCCGGATGATGTGAGGCTGTGTGGTGACGGTCCGTGATGTGTGAGGCTGTGTGGTGACGGTCCGTGATGTGTGAGGCTGTGTTGTGACGGTCAGTGACATGTGAGGCTGTGTGGTGACGGTCCGTGACGTGTGAGGCTGTGTGGTGACGGTCCGTGATGTGTGAGGCTGTGTTGTGACGGTCCGTGATGTGTGAGGCTGTGTTGTGACGGTCAGTGACATGTGAGGCTGTGTGGTGACGGTCCGTGGCGTGTCCTTTGTCGGGTCAGACATACGACCGGGGGTCGTGCTGCAACGGCCCATTGGCGCCACGTCTGGCACGCCGAGCAGTCCATCTGTGCCAAGTGAGTAGGAGTCGATCACCCACCACCATGCCAAGTGAGTAGGAGTCGATCACCCACCACCATGCCATGTGAGTAGGACTCTCATCACCCACCACCGTGCTAGGTGAGTAGGACTCGAATCACCTCCTACCGTGCCAGGTGAGTAGGAGTCCTATTATCCACCACCACTCCTGGCGTATGCCAGTGGCATTCAGCATGGCTGTAGCCGCCGCACACTATGATAACTCGAGGAAAAAACTGGCCATAAATCATAGCGGACAAAGCATGCTAGTTACCGGGGCGATTTTGGTTTTAGTCGAAAGAGCTTCCAATTTCGATCATATGGGGAAGATTTATTGTCTTAAATATTGCCTAACTCAGGAATGTCGAGAGGTTATACCTGTTAGAGGGAAGGGAGCATTCCGCTCCACTCGTTTTGCTTCCGCAAAATATCTCGAGAACCAATTGAGATAGATAGCTCAAATTGTACACACACCTGCATGAGTATCTCGTGTACCTTGTTTTAAAAGATCGACATCCGGTCATCCATGATGACATCATGATGACGTCATAAGCGAATTCCGTTGGCGCTCATATATTGGATAATTATTAGTGAGCGCTTGTTATGCGAGTATCCTGCAGTGTAAATACGACCTTACAATTGCTACGCAGAAGATCTTGTCCTAAGTGGCTTAAATTACGTCAAAATACATCACTAAGATATGCACTCAGGTTGGCTCACTTCACAGCTTCTGGGAGTTCCGCGAATCTTGCTGGGCCGATTCGGTGATGACCCCACCTGTTGCAACACGAAAGCTGCGTCCTTCATGCCTTCAGCACGAGCACTTTGCCTGGCAACCTCCACGAGCTGCAGATAACTGTGATTTTGAGCAACTCCGAGCATGCCCGACGCTGAGAACGGGCGCTGAGGTGATCGTAGATTCTAATTGGTCGCCTTCGCGCCATGGTCTCGTCATCAAGGCGGTCTTGGCTTCATCATCACTCACGATGTGGTCACCACGCTTCAAGGACACGGAGAACACCTCGTCTCCCGAAAGATTAGTCGCAAACTGACTTCTAATTTGTTCTGGGATCGCATGCACTTAACCCACTTTCCTTTAACGTTCTTGGCGATAAGTTGGTCGCCTTTCTCAAGTCCATAATCGACGACTCACTTCGAAGGCATCCCTGAGGGATTTTATCCATGATCAACTGCAAACTATAATTAAAAACATGAACATAATAGTTCCCACGCCCAGATGCTTTTGCACTGGTTAACAAGTCAACCAATTCCTCTGCTGACGCGCACCTCCATGTTCACTGTACGCAAAATACAGGCACAATGACCCGAACCTTACAGACAAAGACAGCTTCCCTACCGTAGGAGACGCTGTGCGTGACCTATCTCGACTCAGTCGCCTCGTTAGTTAGGGGACTTTTTGGCGTAGCAACCATTGGATCAGGTTACCCGGTCAAGACAGCCGCTGACGCGTCGCGGCGTCCGGCTCGGGCTTCCCCGTGCTGCCCGAGCTGGCCACCGCACCGCACCGAGGCCTGCCGGGATACAATTGATCACTATCGGTGTTAGAGCAGCTAGGTGCAGCTGAAACTTACGGTACATATAGTCAAAGGATCGATGAATTTCATTTGGGTTGGTCTCTGGCTGTGCGCTGTTGTGCGTTTTTTAAAAACCTTATTTGAATTTCGAGGTACTAAAACGTTGAACGACTATTGCAATAACTGATTGTATGATAACAAATGGCATATTGTTAATTGGTCTATGCTTTTTTGAATTGCTTAATGCATTGGGGGCTGGGGGGACATGTCACCGCTAATTTCTGAAAAGTGGCGATTTGTCCCCTCCCCCTAAAAAAGTGTTTTCCGTGTCACCTCCAAGCCTCGCTACCTGAGTATCATTGCCAAAAAATTATACTTAGTCATTTATAGAGTAGAAACATAAATCCAAGAGAATCACCAAAAATACTAAAAGCCGATGTAGCCAATAAACGAGCTTCACAGGCTATCTGTCATTACAAAATCTCCGAATATAAAATCAGCAAACGTTAGAAATGTCTGCTTCAAGGCCATGTTTGGATAACATGAGCCTTGACCATCTTCTGTTTTCGCTTGGGTGAAAAATTGTGCTCTGCTAGGCAACATATCGACATTATCGCTAGGCTTTATACATCTTAGGCTGCATTCCCTTGTTCATATATTGATATATCTTGAACAAGTGCGACTCTGGGTGTTCTGGCGTATCTTCAAGACTACTGAGGAAAGTCATGGGCAGCCTTAAGCACTTACATCAAGTTAACGTCGTGTTCGTATTCGTATTCAGCGACGAGTTCGCCAGAGGCGTATTTGTATTGGCATCGGCATTCAGCGACGGGCTTATGATCGTTCGAATAAATTAATACTGAACAAGCTGGAAGGAACTATATAGGTCTGGCATTAGCACTTTAACGGCCAAGCTTCAACGTAAGCCAGTTTCTTCGGTCGCCTCCCATTTTTTTTAGTTTTCACTCAAACCAGCCCAGATTTTTTAAAACCAGATTTAGCCTATGGTGAACCATACCGCAACATTTCAAGTTGGTGCATGACAAGATCAAACTTCTAGGTCAAATCTTAGCTTCATTTATTAGATGGCGATATTGAAGCGATATCGACCGAACGCGAGGTTCGGTTGCTACCGCTTCAATTTCCATCAAATGTGCGTCATTCGACGTGTCTTGCTATGCAGTATCAGAAAGCTAAGCAACCGATTTATTTGTCATGAACAAAGGCCAAGCTGATACTTCGGTCGCCAACTTTCCGTTTTCTCTCGAACTTATCCAAATTTGGTATCAAGCTATAACCTGTGGTGATTACTGGAGTAACATATCAAACCACAACATGTCAAGGCCAAAGGTTTGACTAAGTTATTCGAGGCCATCGCGTTGGGTCGCTATGGCTTCAATTCGCAGAAAATGGATGTCATTCGTATTGTCATTCATGTTGTCTTGGACAGTATCAGAAAGTTGATATTTCGACATAATCTGGACGGGTCAAAATTCAAGCTGATTTCTTCAGTCGCCTCACATTTTTTTGTGGTTTTCGCCAAGACTACCCAGCTCAATTTCAAACCGAGACATGCCAAGGCCAAAGGTTTCATTGAGTTCTTCGATGCCATCGCATTTCGTCGCTATGGTTTCAATTTGCAGAAAATGGATGTCATTCGTGACAACGAATGTACAATCGTAACAGTGTATGTCAAGTGACAGCCCATGGTGAACCCTCGAGTAACATTTTGAAACCTGGATATGTCAAGGTCAAACATGGTCAAAGGCTAGTTTGATTTTTCGAAGTCCTCGCGATTCGTCGCTATGCGTTGAATTTGCCCCAAGTGGGTGTCATTCGACGTGACTTGTGCCGTATTATATTTTTACCCAGTATAACTAATTTCTAAGGTCAAAGGTAAAACCGATTTATCTGGTCGCCTCGCAATTTTGTCTTCAGCCTAATCTATCCACATCTTGTATCAAGCAATAACCTGTAGTGCACCTTGAATAACATTTCAAACCGGGACATGTCTAGGGTACTCTGGCAAATTGTTCAGAAATCACAGTAATTGTCAAAGTCAAAGGTCGAACTCATTTCTTCGATAGCCCAGCGTTTCTTCGTTTCCTCCCAAAGCTACCCATGCTTGGCATCAATAAAATTTCCGTGGGCAACCCTCGAGTAGAATTTCGACCCAGGACATCAATCAGATCAGATCAGATCATGCCTGAAGGTCAAAGGTTCGTATTATAATTTTCAGAGTCCTGGCGTTTCGTGGCTATGGCTTCAATTTGGATTATGTGGGTGTCGTTCGATGTGGCTTGCCGTACGGTGTCATAATTTAAATATTTAAATATTTTCAAAGGTGTCGGAGGTCCGGCGTGTGTACAATGATTGAGTGAAATAGGAATAGGAGGGTCAAGTCTCTTTTTGTTTCCAGCCATTTTGATAGCAAGCACTCGTATCCTGTATGACTAGGGGCCAGGGGCATCGATTTGCATCCTTTTGTGGGGGCCATGGCCCCCCAATGTTGAACTTGCCCCCCCTAAATGTTGATTTGGGCGCCCCCAATAACCTATGCTACTTTATGCTGATACGAAAGTTGAAAGAAAAAAAGAAGAAAAAAATCATGATGCGAAATTGAAAACTTAGTTCATGCACATTTTGCACAGACAAGAAACAGATTTGGATTAGATCGTAGACTGGCTAGACCTTTTGCTAGACGTAGACCTTTTAGGCTAGACGTAGACCTTTTGCTCTAAGCTTGAAAATTGTGCAAAAAAACCTGAAATAGCTGCATTTCCTTCCACTGTGGACGGACAACTTACCTGCATCATAAAATATTGAGATTACCTGATGCTGGTGCACTTTAAACCAGATTGTCTGACAAATCTGCTAAACCACTAAACAACAATTGCATTGTCATACTGATGTTTGTACATACCACCAATGGCAACGCCACATGCATATGGAGCTTGAACAGGAGTCATTCCATTCTCAATTTCCAGTCATCAAACTTCATACAATCCAATGCAGTGAAAACAATCACATTTATCATTGAGATTGTGGATATACAAACTATAATAATATCCAGCAGTCCACTCATCACGCTATCAGCTTGATATTTACCTAGGTATGTACCTAGGTACCTAGGTACAAGTACAATGACATATCACCTAGGTGCCTACCTACCTAGGTACCTACCTACCTAGGTACCTCAAACTGAACCAACGAGAGTCACATCTGAGCCAGTCTGCCAGCTTATGATACCATGAAAGAAAGAAGTCGGAAGAAGCTGCATGGACACTGTTGCAATTGATATTCCTGAAGAAAGCAATAGGCAGGTGCTAATTTGTGCACAGTCATACAAAACCAATATAAGGTGTTATTATTGCGCTGGACCAATGCTTGGTAGCGCGCATGAAATGCCACCAAGGATACCATTACTTTAGAAGGCGCATCAATGTTTGTCTGGAAGCCTTGGTGACGTCATAGCTTTTTCCTTTACTACTGCAGGAATTGATAGCACCAGGCCTTGACCTCTCTCTTTCACTCTCTCTCTCCCCCCTCTCTCTCTCTCTCTCTCTCTCTCTCTCTCTCTCTCTCTCTCTCTCTCTCTCTCTCTCTCTCTCTCTCTCTCTCTCTCTCTCTCTCTCTCTCTCTCTCTCTCTCTCTCTCTCTCTCTCTCTCTCTCTCTCTCTCTCTCTCTCTCTCTCTCTCTCTCTCTCTCTCTCTCTCTCTCTCTCTCTCTCTCTCTCTCTCTCTCTCTCTCTCTCTCTCTCTCTCTCTCTCTCTCTCTCTCTCTCTCTCTCTCTCTCTCTCTCTCTCTCTCTCTCTCTCTCTCTCTCTCTCTCTCTCTCTCTCTCTCTCTCTCTCTCTCTCTCTCTCTCTCTCTCTCTCTCTCTCTCTCTCTCTCTCTCTCTCTCTCTCTCTCTCTCTCTCTCTCTCTCTCTCTCTCTCTCTCTCTCTCTCTCTCTCTCTCTCTCTCTCTCTCTCTCTCTCTCTCTCTCTCTCTCTCTCTCTCTTATATATATATATATATATATATATATATATATATATATATATATATATATATATATATATATATATATATATATATATATATATATATATATATATATATATATATATATATATATATATATATATATATATATATATATATATATATATATATATATATATATATATATATATATATATATATCTCTCTCTCTCTCTCTCTCTCTCTCTCTCTCTCTCTCTCTCTCTCTCTCTCTCTCTCTCTCTCTCTCTCTCTCTCTCTCTCTCTCTCTCTCTCTCTCTCTCTCTCTCTCTCTCTCTCTCTCTCTCTCTCTCTCTCTCTCTCTCTCTCTCTCTCTCTCTCTCTCTCTCTCTCTCTCTCTCTCTCTCTCTCTCTCTCTCTCTCTCTCTCTCTCTCTCTATATATATATATATATATATATATATATATATATATATATATATATATATATATATATATATATATATATATATATATATATATATATATATATATATATATATATATATATATATATATATATATATATATATATATATATATATATATATATATATATATATATATATATATATATATATATATATATATATATATATATATATCTCTCTCTCTCTCTCTCTCTCTCTCTCTCTCTCTCTCTCTCTCTCTCTCTCTCTCTCTCTCTCTCTCTCTCTCTCTCTCTCTCTCTCTCTCTCTCTCTCTCTCTCTCTCTCTCTCTCTCTCTCTCTCTCTCTCTCTCTCTCTCTCTCTCTCTCTCTCTCTCTCTCTCTATATATATATATATATATATATGTATATAATATATATCACAAGACTTGCTGCACGATCCGCGTCCTATTCCGGCCGGTCCCGGCTGGAGCAACGGTATATGGGCAAAAGATTGAGCGCGCCGCCCACTCCCATGCATTTTGGCCCTGGAATGAAATGTTGCAAGATGAACAGTTATGGATAGATCTTAATAATAAGTAGTGAAAATAATGTTCGGTTCATGATAAGCAAATAGAAATGGAGAAAAAATCTTGCAAAATATTGTAATTGTGCTTTTAATGTGTAACTTACCTCTTCGTTTTGCCAACTTTGTGCGTTATTCGGCGTGTGTACGCTATGGAATCATGACCCCACACATGCTTGCTAAGTAACGCTGGGAATGTTTATCGTTGACAGCATACGTGTACTGCATGTCCACCCTATATCCTAATCAGGGTGGGTTCCAGGAATTGTCATGGGAGAGGAGCATTTGTCTGGGGGCGCCATTTCTTAGGAGGCGTACCCTGCAAAAATGTCTGAAGGGGCTAAACGAAAATCAGTTTAACAGAGACGGGCGCGTACTTGAGCACACTGAAGGCTGCTTCTGGTTGACAAATATGAAGGGGAACACTCGAGTCTTCTCGGAGGGGTGCAGGTTCCATGGGGACATGCACGTGGAGGGCATGTGTTGTGAAATAAATATATAAATAAATCCCTGAATCAGCCGACCACCCCTGAATCCGCATGAGCATCCTGCAAGGCATAGGTTGACGCTCAGGCAAGGGTATATATATACTTTCGAGTGGACAAATGCCACATCAATGTTGGCATTGCCCCCGCCAATGATTTCGAGCCCTAACATGGGACCCTATAGAGTGTGTTCCTCCAATCAATCTGGACCTGTCCATTGCCTTCTTGTATTTTGGCCTCCTTCACCCCACACCTGGATAATTTTCAGATATCAACATCCGTGCGTTCAGGACTTCCTCTTTAATTGTAGTTCTTTTTTATCAGCTCGGAACATCTTCCAGGGAGTGGCCAAAAGGGCAGGTGTTGATTCAGGATTGTCATGGAAGGGGCATGTCTGGAGCCATTGGATGAGTCCCCAGTTGTGCATTCAGCTGAAAAATTCGAAAGGGGTGCAATCGATGGCCTTGGAAGGGAGACTTCGGCTAAACATTCATGGGGTGCACCTAATGATTCTAAGGTACACATTTTAATCTGCAGAGGCGCATTTAGCTGCAAAATTAGAAAGAGTTGCACTCGGACCTCACTGTATGTCCACTTTTCCTGGCAAGGTGGGCGCCACCTTGCCATTAAGGGACACATGTCCCCTATGCCTCGATATCTGTCTCTGCAAGGGGATGAAAAGCAGGGACGAGGCAGGTCGAAGTGCAGGCTTTATGCGAGATAGATGATGAAGTTTTTGCTTCATATATGCATTTATATGAAGCGAGGTTCTTGCATGATATATGAATATATCATTTAAAATGATATAGTCATTTTCACTACCTAAAACGCCCCAGCATCTCCGCTGTACATCCGCAATATACTGCACAGCGCCTTCCAGCGCTGTCGTTTTGCCCGTACGCGGCGCCGCCGACAGGACAGTTTTGAAGAGTCGAGTTGTCTGTCTAGTTATATAAGGTCAAGGGCATCAGGCATATTTAAATTTCGCTGCGCACGAGACATACGAGGTTAATGCATTGACGTATAGTTTCCACAGGTCATGATGGTCGTTTTCACAACATCTAAAACCGTAGCATCAAAGGATATAAAGGATGGGCGCTGTATAACCACTGCAGTTGATGCGCCCTAAAGCCTCACAACTAACTAACAAGGATATAAAGTTCAGGTACAAAAATCATAGAATCTCAAACTAGCAACTGTGGTCGACAAGCATGACGTAGGTGAGACATTTGTGGTGCATTCGCGCGCGATGTCTAATCCTGTGGCAAACTTCATGTGACGTCGCGCTGATTCGTTTTTGTGCCCTTCACGCCTGATGGAACAGCAGGTTGGTGTGATTTTAAACAGTGAATAACATGCCGCTATTTAATTCCTAAAGAAACGGTAGAGGAAGAAGTTGGCAGGTAAGCGCCAACAAGTCCAGTTTGTGCCCTTTTCTGACTTCTGCAAATTTGCTTTGGAGGCAAGGGCGTCTAGGACGCTTACTATAGTGGTGTTATAGTTGCTGGTGCCGGATACGCTGGCGTAGTGTAGTTTAAAGTGGTCTACGACTTGCTGTGGGTCAGTGATGTGCTGTCCATTCACCGTCAGCTTGGGGAAAGGGCCTGGTGGTGGGCGTTTCATGTTTAAGCGCTTCATCAGGTCCCAGATTCTGCCGGTAGGTGTGAACCTATTGAATTGCGAGGCAAAAGACTGCCAAGAGTTTTGGCGTGCTGTTCGAATTGTGTACCGGCAGTGTTTTTTAGATTGCCTGTATGCTGATAGGTGTGCTTCGCACACGCATCTTTTGAATTGTTTGTGGGCACGGCGCCGTGCGGCGATTGCCCTTTGACAGTCCGGGGTCCACCATGGCGTAGATGCCTTTTTCCTAGGTTTGTTACATTTTGGGACTGAATCTTGTGCTGCTGAGCTGATGGCCCTTAGGATTGTCTCTATCTTACTAGTATCTGAAGTTGCTAGGTTGAGCTCCACCTGTTCCTCGAATTTAGTCCAGTCCGCTCTTTTCAAATTCCAAGACTGTCTGAATAGCTTAGTGTGATTGGATAGTGGTCGCTCAGCCCGGGAACGTCTGAAACTGACCAGTCAAATAGTGAGCTAAGTCGTGGGGTGCAGCACGTTAAGTCTATGCAAGTGTCCGAGCCTAATAAAGTCGGGTTGTGGCGGGCGGCGGCCCCGGTGTTAAGAAGTACTAGGTTGTGGTCCGAAATAAACTGGTGAATTTGGTGCCCTCTAGTGTCTGCCTGGTCGCTTCCCCATGAGGGGTGTTTAGCATTAAAGTCCCCATAATGAGAACTGGTGGAAGGGCCTGAAGCGGCAGGTCGTTCAGCTCCTGTGGTGTGGGGGTTTCAGCTGACGGCGAAATGTATAGTGAGATTACTGTGGTTTGGCAATGTGAAATTTTGATGCTGACTGCTACGCAATTCAGGGGAGTATTTAACGTTACTCGACGATGAGGTATGCTGCTTGTTATGAGTATGGCTGCGCCCCATTTCCGATGTTTATGTCCATGTTCATTTCCTATTCCTATTGACATTGGGGGGGGGGAGAGTGTTTTTTTTTTAGGCGTGCCGGACCATAAAGGTCATTTGCGCCGCCTTTAAAGGAACACGTTGCATATCTATCTGTGAAAGCGAGTGTTACGGACAAAGTACTGGCAAGTGGACATTTACGTTAAGGGAATTTTGCGTTATACTTTGTGCGAAGTTTTTTGGGTGCTAAAGGCGGGGGCTGGGTTGGGAACGTCCCCCTGATGTCTAACTGGTTTTAATTTTACTTTACTCCTCCACATAATAATTTGTAGTTTGGGTGGGGTTGGGGCGTTTTGAGAGTGTCGAGTTGATTTTGCCAGGGTGCCGGCTTTAGCCTACTCCTATCGAAAAGCACCGAGGGATTTTTACCGTGCTGACAAGGAGACAATTGTCCACACCGCCTCTCACGCCGGCTGCCGCGTGTTAGTTGTTAGTAGTTGGTTAGTTTATGCATGCCGTGCAGGGTTGTCAGTTGGGTTAGTACGGTGTTTCATAATTTGGCTCCTCTACGTCCGCTGTTCCTCTGGGTAGCCATTTACGTTAGGTGGCGGAAGGCAAGTCGGCTCATCTACGTCCGACGACTCCTCTGGGTTTTGCGTGTGTTCCTCTAGTGGTTTTGCGTTAAGCTAATTTTTTAAAAGAAAGGTTTCGTTGTTTTCCTAAAGCAAGTCGGCTCATCTACCTCCGACGGCACCGCTAGGTAGCCAATTATTCCTAACTGGGAAGCAAATCGGCTCATGTACGTCCGACGCCATGCGGGGATGGCTATTTACGTGTTTCCTACGAGTGTTTCGCGGTCATGTATTGCAAGTTGATGTGAACGTTCGTGGTGCCTAGACAGCTCCTGCTAGTTCTGTGGCATACAGATATTCAAATAGCAATTGAATGAGTTCTGCGTGTTTGTCACCGAGAAGCGATGGAAGCGATAGGGTGATGCCCTCTCTCTGGCAGAAGGCCTTAAGTGGTTGTCTCTGAGAGCTAAAGCTACTGCAATCTAGCAGGATGTGGCCTATGGTTAACGTGGTGTTGAAGGTGTCGCAGTGAGGTGTTGTGTGTTGGTCATCCTCTAATCGAGACTGTGTTAGTTTTGTGCAACCGGTTCTAAGTCTAGTGGGGATGACCTCTTTCTGTCGGTGAGACTGATTTGATGTGTTCCATGCGCCTATGGTTGGTTTTATTGCGTGGGCGTGGTTGGATTTGTGTTGTGTTGACTTGTGTTGTGTCCATGTGTTCTGTTGGTGTTGGCGAATGCGATGTTGTAGGAGTGCTTTGCAATCGTCTACCGAATATTCCACGCTGGGGTGGGTGTTCGATGCTAAGGCTTGCTTTGCGAGCCGGTCTGCTTCTTCGTTACCTGGGATGTTGGCGTGGCCCGGAATCCAGAGGAAGGAAGAGTTCATGTTTACGTTATGGGCCACGATTTGTTGGATTCGATCAATGATGTGATGAGGACAGTCGTGGGTGTTGGTAATTGACTGTAGGACGGATTTGGAGTCTGAGCAAATCACTACGTTTCTGACTTTTCGCTTGATGAGAATGAAAATGGCGGCCAGAATGGCCATTGCTTCAGCGGAGTAGATGGAGAAGTTATCCGGTAGACGTTTGGAAAGTCTGAGACCTGGTCCAGTGATGCCGATACCTACCTTAGCCTCGTGTTTCGACCCATCCGTGAATATGAGTGATTTGTGATTGTTGTCATCGGCGAACTTGTGAAAGAGGCCTAGAATCTCCGCTGATGTGATAGTGGCTTTCTTCTCCGAGAGCAAGTACTCGACCTTTGGTTGACTGAAAGTCCAGAAGGGCCTAATGGGCGGTCGAGCTGCAGTGGATGGCATTGTGAGGTTAAGATCTGAGAGAGCCGTGGCAATTTGAATGCTATATGGTGGAAGTTTGCGCGCAAATAGGCTCTTGTCGTATCTGCCAGGCATGAAGCAGCGCTGTGCCGGATTATTTTGAATGGATTTAATTTTGATGTGGTAACGGCACAGGTGTTGTGTCCTCCTGTGGTGGAGTGATGGTGTGTTTCAGTCTTCTAGAAGGCTAGCTATCGGTGTAGCGCTAAGGGCGCCTGTGGCTGCTCTGATGCAGCTGTTTTGGATGACCTAATTTCTTACTCTGACTTTCTGAAATTGTGGAAAAATGATGCTGTTGTATTCTAAGATGGGTCGTATGGTTGATGTGTACAATCGCAGAAGTGTTTTCCTGTCTCCGCCGCAGTCTGTGCCTGCATGTGCACGTATTATGTTGACGTGCTTCGCGCTTCGCTTCGTGATGTCGGTCATATGGGTGTTGAATCCGAGTTTTTCGTCTAAATGCACCCCTAGGAATTTGAAACTTTTCACCTGTTCGATGGCTTTGCCATCGATTTTAAGTAACGTTTTCGGTGTGGGACGGAGACGACTGTATGTGACAGTTGCCGATTTTCTGCGGACAGGGTGAAGCCCCAAGTTTTGCATCACTTTGCAATGTGGTCTAGTCCTGCCTGAATGTTTTTTTTTCAGCTTTAAGGAAGCATTGTGATGTTGGGACAGACATATTGCTATGTCGTCCGCGAAAAGTGAGTATTGAAGTGAAGTGTCCCCGTGGTCCGCAAATATGTCGTTGATCATGATGATGAAGAGGCTCGGCGAAAGCACGCTCCCCTGAGCCAGGCACTGCTCCTGAGTTGTGGCGTTTGATGTGACCTATTGACATGGTTTGATTTGATTTGATTTTATTACGGTGAGCACTTCGACCTGCTCAGGCCATTTCGTGCTATAAAGAGAATAATAAGAAAGGTTATGTCATGAAAGTCAATTTACATGTCCTGAAGCAAGTTGGTATTCCTGAGAAATTTGAAAAGTAGATTAATGAGACTCGGGTGTGTATCCCCTAATAGTGTGGGCAAAGAAAATGGGACGGTGTGTGTACGGCAGTAGTTTGTAGGTGTTTTTCGATGGTTATGGTAGTGTTGACAGTGTAGAAGAACATGTGAAACTGTAAGATGAGTATTGCATGATGGGCATGAAGGTCGAGGTGAAGCAGTATAAATATATCTGTGGGTGAGAAAAGTGTGACCTATGCGGAGCCGAGATAAAAATTTTCTTCCTGTCTGTTTTTGTGATATGATGTGGTCCAGTTATCAATGACGGGTTTGATGAAACGTAATTGTGTGTGGCTTGTAGTTTCAGTCCATTGTTTGTTCCAAAAGTGTCGGATGCTCTGTTTTATCGTTGACTTAGTGGCTTCGAAATGTTGTGGAATTTCTGTTATGTTTGGAAGTAGTAGTGATGATTTAGCTAAATGATCTGCTTGGTCGTTCCCTGGGTTGCCGCAGTGACTGGGCACCCACAGGAAACGGACCTTGATGCCCATGAAATGAAGTGTTTCTAGTGTGTTATAAATGGACAGATGGAAATGGTGTGAAAAGGAAAGGGAAGAAAGTGATTGAAGGACAGATTTAGAGTCGGAACACATGACAACACTGCGCATGGGGTGACATATTGAACGGCTGCGGACATAACGAAGGGCAATGAGGATAGCGTGCAATTCGGCGATGAAAATGGACGTCCCGTTTGGCAAGCGATGCTGTTTGGTGTGTGTCCCTGAAACGATGGCATTTCCTGTGTAATTTGTGTCTTTAGATCCATCGGTGTAAACAAAAGGAACGGGACGATACCGAGAACGAAGCTGGTTGAATTTTTCTTTGACGTATTCTGGACAAAGCTGTGATTTAGAAGTGGTGGTCAGATAAAAAATGTGTCGTTCGGTCATCTGCCACGGTGGTGTAGTTGGTGGAGGAAGAGCAGTAATATGTGGGATGTTGTAGTGGAGTTGTGTAGAATGTTTTCATGCGTGAAGCTATTGTAAGACCAGTTCGCTTTTCGGCGGGACCTAAATATTCGTGGTGTAGATTTGGGAGAATTTGTAATGCTGCATGTGTGAGGTGATGTTCTTTGAATTGAATTTTTGCGGCATAGCGAAGTGTTAGTTCCATTCTTCGGAGAGCTAATGGTGTAATTACTGATTCGGTTTGTAGAGAAGGGATGGGGGACGTGGTCATTGCACCGAGTGCTATCCGGATAAATTTATTTTGTAATGTGTCCAAAACTTGTAAAGCGGAGGTACTGCCACCTGCGTAAACCACGCAACCATACTCTATGATGGGTAGAACCAATGATTTGCACAGTTGCAAAAGTGTGTGACGATCGGATCCGAATGGTGTAGACGTAATGCAGCGAAATAAATTGAGTCTGTGAAAACATTTGGCCTGGACGTGTTTGATGTGTTGATGCATGGAAAGCCTACGATAAAAAATAATGCCAAGAAATTTTAACGAATTTACGAAAGGTATGTCAGTATTTCCGAGGTGAAGTGGTGTTTCTGGATGCGAGCTTCGAGGCGATTTGCTGAATATCATGGTGGCAGATTTTGGAGGCGAGAATGTGAAACCGTATTTGAAAGACCATTGGTGTATGTGGTCAAGTGCGTTTTGGAGTCTAAATAGGCCATGTTCTTTATTTTCATCTGTGCACAAAATTGCGCTGTCATCGGCGAAAAGAGATAGTGATATCTGAGGTGGAACATCGGTGAAAATATCGTCAATGATGATGCTAAGTAAAATTGGTGATAAACAGCTTCCCTGTGGTAATCCATTTTTCATGAAGTGTAAATTGGAAAACGCTGATCTGCACCGGAGATGGAAAGTACGGGAACCAGTCAAAAATCCTATCAAATAATGTGCTAAATTCCCTCTGACGCCGATGTGAAGAAGTTTTGAAATTAATGCGGGTTTGTGTACCATATCATATGCTTTGCTAATGTCTAAAAATACTGCGATGGTGTGTTCATGTTTCTTATAGCCAAGGCGTATGTCTGTTTCCAATCGAATGAGGTGATCTATTGTGCTGTGTCCAGGACGAAAGCCGCATTGAATTGGAGATAAAAGAGAATGTGTTTCTAAATACCAGGTCAGTCTTTTTGTAATCATACGTTCGAAACGTTTTCCTAGGCAACTGGTGAGAGCGATGGGTCGAAAATGTTTGCGGTTGCTGTGATCTTTGCCAGGTTTTGGCATCGGAATGATGGTGGCCTCTTTCCAAGATTCAGGAAACATGTGACCCGACCATAATGAATTAAATGTTTGTAAGATGGAATGTTTCGTGCCGTCGGATAAATGTCTGAAAAAGGAATAATGTAAATTATCTGGCCCTACTGAAGTATTACCGGCGGAAGAAATTGCTGTGCCGATCGCCGGACGGTCGGGGCTTTGGTGGTGTGGGACTGGCCGCCAGGGACGGTATCAGTGTGACCCCCTATCAGGCTCGCCACCGTTGCGGTTCCCAACAGCCGACTTGAGACGCTATGGACACTGGTGAGGCCAGACAGTAAGCGGAAATTTATTATGTGTATCGCCTATCGGCCTCCTAGGCGTATTATAGGGGACCTGAGGGCTGACTTTGATGACTTGACTAATCAATTTCAGCGTATCATGGTGTATTATCCTCAGACAAAGGTGTTGATTTACGGTGATCTTAATTGCTGCCTTTTAAAATCTGATCACGACTCCGCCAAAAAGATGCTTTGTGATTTTATATCTGACCACTCCTTGACTCAGTGTGTTTCATCTCCTACTTACTCAACAGGATCACTACTTGATGTATTAATTACCAACTGCCCCGATTTTGTGAAACGTTGCGTAACCCAATTCTGTCATTTTAGTCCACATTATTTTATCCGTGCTTTGATCAATGTACCTCGCTCTCGCCCGCGCCGATTGGCTGTTCGGTCTCGCTGTCTCCACCGGGTCGACCAAGCTGCGCTTCATGCTCACCTTATTAATGCTGACTGGCATGGTGTGTTTTCATTGCCGACTGTCACTCAAAAGTGGGACTGTTTTCTCAATGTGTTTGTACCGATTTTAGACGCTCATGCTCCGGTCAGAGCCGTGTCCATTCGTAATCCCAGCGCCCCTCATGTCACCGAGCCAACCAAAAATCTAATGTCTCGCCGTCGCGTGGCGTTGACTGAATATGGTCACAGGTCACCAGAATATGTCGTCCTAAACAGAGCGGTACGGTCTGCCATACGCCGTGACACCCGCAATGACATTCAGCGGCGCATCCAGGAGGACGGACGTCGATCGATGTGGCAGCACATCAGATCCACCGTCAGTGGTGGGAAGCCTGTCCGTAAGGTGCCCGACACCACGCCTGACGAACTCAACAACTATTTCGTTGGCATTGGTCCGCGTGTTGCGAGTGAGGTGAGAGAGATGGGAGAGATGCCAGACCAAGCATGCCGTCTACCACGTGTTGGCGCCTGTGCGTTTTCGGTGGCACCTCTGACGCTGTCAGAGCTAAGGACCGTCATCCTTGGGATGAATGGGTCGTCGGCTTGCGGCGAGGACGGGGTCAGCATACACATGGTGCGCCTGTCTTTTGACTCGATCGGCATGGTGCTCCTGCATTTGGTCAACTCCAGCATTTCCCTCTCTGATATTCCTCGATCCTGGAAGCACTCCCTCGTTCATCCTATTTTTAAGTCTGGCGATCCTACCAGCCCTTCTAATTACCGTCCTATTTCCATAGTTCCTGTCATTGCCAAAATTGTTGAGCGTGCCATTCACCAACAGCTCTACAACTACATGTCCAAAAACCACCTCCTGTCCTCAACCCAGCACGGTTTCCGTCCACGTCACTCGACAGAAACCGCGCTGACTTCCATGTCCGATCATATCCTATCCGCCAATGATCGAGGAGAGTTATCCCTTCTTTGCCTGCTGGACTTGAGCAAATGCTTTGATGTGATTGATCACTCAAGGCTCTTGACTAAATTAAGCATCCACGGTATCGACACTTCTTGGTTTTCTGCATACCTTTGCGATCATACCCAGAGTGTCAGCCTCACTGACAATCTGGGCAATCTAAAAAAAATCTACTCCGCTTCCCAACGGCATTGGTGTCTTTCAGGGATCTGCTCTCGGCCCGCTCCTCTACTGCATCTTCGCCAACGACCTCAGTCTGTTCGTTGAAGGTGCAGTGGTAGTCCAATATGCGGACGACACCCAAATTTTGGTTAGTGGTAAACAATCGGAATTTAGAAATATCGTCACGAGGATGGAATATGTTTTGGCCTCTCTTGACTCTTGGTTTCGTGCAAACGGCCTCAAAGTGAATGCCGGAAAGACGCAACTAATGCTGCTGGGGAGTCAGCAAAATTTGCGCCACACCCCCCAAATTACCGTAAAATTTCGCGATCACAATCTAATTCCCATCTCGGAAGCAAAAAATCTCGGGTTAATCTTTGACCGCTCTCTCAGCTGGGACTCCCATGTCTCCACTATCACTAGGCGCTGCTTCGGTACTTTGAGTGGTCTATCGCATCTGAGGAGCTACCTGCCGCCCGCTGTCATTTCCGCTTTAGTCAATGCCTTGGTACTGTCACAGATCCGGTATTGTATTTCGGTGTACGGCAATGGAACGGAAAAGAATCTGTCTCGCATCCAAAACATTATTAACTATGCAGCAAAAGTAATTTTCGGCCGCAAGAAATTCGATCATGTATCGGACCTGCTGGAGAAATTGGGCTGGCTGAACGCGCGGGATCTCGCTCAGTACCACACGCTGACCTTGTTGCACAAGGTGCGCAGCCTGGGAGAGCCAGACTCACTAGCCTGCGAATTTGCTCTGGTATCACAGACGCGCGACAGGACCACCAGGCAAGACAGCAATCTGCATGTGCCCAGATCGCGAACGAACATGGGCAAGCGACGTTTTTGTAGTCGTGCGGCTAGACTGTATAATGCCTTGCCGCCCGAGCTGACTCGGCTACCCATCCCCCTGTTTGGGCCGCACCTAAAACGTCACTTGCGTAGGAACCCGGATTGTGGAGGCACTTAGCGCCTTATTTATGTGTCTGCTTTTATGACTGTTTGTAGACGTTAACTGAATGTATGATACCTTTGCTGACCTCTTTTTTATTTTTGCATGACGTGAGGCTATAATAGCCACGAGCTAATTGTGGATGGCCTTAATACATGTCTGTATCTGTATCTGTTCTGCACACACCCATTTTGCGCATTCGGCGCATTCGCCACACTTCGCGCGATGATACGGTTTCTGCTATTACCTCCTACGTTTTGCTAATTGCTGCCACATGATGGACCGCCATATGATGTGATACCGTATTGGATACAGTATCCATACAGACTGATTGTTTGACGACTATACGAAAAATGATGAAGCTGGGCGAAAAGTGCCAGATCAGGCCAAGATCCCACTTTTCACATTTCGCTGATGTGATTAAAAGAGATATAGAATAGCTGCTATGTTTGCTGCACCTCATATATATGATTAAATATGCTCGAGATTTGCCACGAACGGAGGCCTGTCTCGTGTTGTTTTTAGACCACCTTCGTCTTGCTTCGTCTGCCGGATGTGTCTCAGGGATAATCTACTTTGTTGGGGGTCCATACTTTTTCGAACTCCACAGCTTTCGTTTTAGGTTTTGTTGCTTTTCTGTGCACCTATTATTTTTTATATGTAGATGTCGGGCGTTTTAAGATCCGATGTGGCCCTATTTGCCCATTCTTTTTGTTCGTATTGGGACCATGTTACTCTTTGCTGGCTCCAGCCTCTTCGAGCTCGTCAATGCTGTCGCGCCCCTGCGTGCCTTGGGAGCTTCCGGTGTATAATTTTAGAACTCCTGGAATGTTTATGTTGGGCTGTAGCGCATGTGTTAAAGCTCTGGCTGTCTCGGACTACTCGCTTTGAAGGATGAAGTTGCTTTTCGGCTCGGTATGCTTTTTTATTTGGAGCTTCTGACGCAGATTTGTGGGACCTAATACGATTTTGGGGCTTCCGTGCGATTTTCTGTGTCCCGGCGCGACTTAACCCGCCTAGGGCCTGATTTCGGGGACCCAGCCAGGTTCTGCGCCCAACGCGATATTTGGTGGATCTCTCCCGATCTTTTGTTAATGTTCAATTTTGGCTTCATTCTTCCAGTCCACAGCAAAGTTTTGTATTTTCACCTGGATTTGTTCAGGGCTCCGGTATGTTTTTGTGGCCGTACGCAATTTGTGAAGGCCCGGCACGATTTTTGGGGACCCCGGCACGATTATTGGCAGAGCCTATTCCTCTTAGGAGGGATGGGGCATTCTTGCTTTGTTATACCAATGCGGCCACCGAGCCTTTTAGACGATGGCACCTGGAGTGTCAGAAGCCCACCGGTCTTTTTCCGGGCCTGATCTTGATTTTCCGGTGTTGGGGTCGATCTGATGGAGTATCGGTGTGAACTTTTTTGGAGCCATCGAGTTCCAAGTTCTCGATCCTTGCGTGATAGTTGTGGGTCCCGGTACCATTCTTCAGTCTCTGGGTGCAATTTTCTTTCGGTGGCCCGACAGTTTTCCCCCAGTGCACAACAAATTTTGAGGGAGACCTTCATCCCATTTTTTTAAGGCCGCAGATGACATTCCGATTGATAACTTTTTTTTTTGGGGAGGGGGGGCTGCAAATTGTCGTGGTTTCGGCGCGACCTATTAGCCCCAGTGTGTTTTCAAGAAGGGCTGGGTTGCGACTTTTGTTTAGTCTAACGCAATCTGTTGTGAACCTCTTATCCAATGGCCTTTCCCTTGCCGGTTTTGGATTCCTAATTCATCATGGGTCTCATTTAGAATCTTTTTTGTCTGTCTCTCCGAATTAGGAGAAGCCTTTGCCCTGCATTCTGGATCATCCTTTTTCCATCTTGGTGGAACCTTATCCGTTTCGGGCCCTGTTTTACGTCTATGATACCTCATCTTAGTATACACTCGCTTTCTCTTTCGCCTTGGGGGCCCCTATGGGTTTTCTGGGCCTCCCTTTCCGTATTATGGTTTCCTTGTATTTGGGCTTAGGGGCGCTTCGACTGCTTCTGGTCATACAGCGGTTTCCTTTGTAATCCTGAGGGCCCCCCGTACCGATTGTTCGCACTCTCCTCATTTCCCTGGCTCTCTATCCTCTCATAGGTGACTCTTTTAAGTATGGGCCTCTCTCACGTCTTTGAATCTCCTCACATGTGTTTGGTGCTCGTTATCCCCTTGCCTATGGTCCTTTTTTGCGTCATAGTCCAAAATCTTCAAAAGGTCTCCTTTGGCTCTCCTCTTCCAATATATGGGCCTCACCTGGCTGGTCTCAGTGGCCTTCTCGTATTTCTGTGGAGACCTTCGTACCCATCTTGGAGCTCCCTCTTGTGTCCTGATAGATATCTCGTATCATTCATTATTTCCATTGTAGGGCTTCCTCTTCCGTCTCCGAAGGCCTCGTTTTCCAAATGAAGAATATCCTGCCACGAATCGGAATTATTTTGTGTAACTTGGGTGGCTCTTGCCCGTCTCAGGTGGCATCCTTGTCGTCCTGAGGCCTCCCCCACTCTCTATCTCTCTCTTCTACGTTTCTTAGCATAGGGACCTGATTGCATTTCCCGGGGGCCTCGTTTCCAGTCTTGGGGCGCCCTTGATAGCTTGATCTTCTGTTTCGTCGTCCTCGGGGCGGGGATGGCCAAGTGGTTAAGGTGTCGGGCTATGGGTACCAAAGGTCCCGAGTTCGACTCCTAGCGCCACTCAGGACATTTCCCAATCCCGCGGCCCACCGGCGAAACAGTGTGGGCGGCGCCATTAGCCGTGAATGTGCATAAAGGTGTCGTGAACCAACCAATAAATGTTTCGTCGTCCTTGCTCACTTGTTTCTTGTGCATTTTCGAATACGGGCCTCTAAAATTTCAAGGGACGGCGCCCCAAATTTCATAGCAGGTGGGGGCCATTTTTCCTCGCTTCCCCTCCCCCACCCGGTGGCGACGTCTCTGCTTTGAGGATGCCAAGCTTGAGCCTCAATGGTGACCTCCTCCATTAGAATACCCTCATGAAGGAAAACCTTCAACCCTTGTGACGTCACGCTGATGATATGCTTTTTGCGTGGTCGCTAAAATCCTTCCATAATGCGCAATCAGCCACGTGCAAGGCCATATGGCCAGGTGTGTTGGGAGGCGTGCGACGGAGATTGTGGAAGGATAAAGGTTGGAAGGAGTGGTATGCGGTGGTGTTTGGTGCGCAGGTTGTGCAACGGTGGCCTGGACTTGGGGTGGCATTTTGTGGGAAAGCGTTATAGTTTAATGCAGTGGCAGGCATTCATGCTCATGCCTGGTGATGTACGACTAGCCGTACGAACTATGTTAATTCCAGGAACGCCTTGCTGGTTACTGGAGGTGCTTCGTGAGTATTCTGGGTGAGAGCGAACAGGAATGAAGCTAGGTATGTTAAGATTAATTTCTTACTGAAGTATACGCTTTTCCTTCCATGTTTGAAAGCAGGACCATATAAATAGGTAAAGTCACTAAGGGATTTTATCTTCGGACGGATTGATCGTGGCATCACCAGTTAAAGTCATAAAGTCATAAAGTGTTAAGGCTTAATAAGGGCCACAAGGGCCCATCTGGGTCAAGCCTGTCTAGAAGATATTAGAAAGTACATGTTCACACCTATCAATTCCAAACCCATGCAATCCCTCCACCTGTGCCACCACAGCCAATCTCATCAGTATGACATCGCAAAGGAAGTTGCCAAATCCACTGCTAGGTACACCCCATATAGTACAACATAATACTAGCATAATGTTATACCCTATATAGCTAGTGAAAATACTCAATATCCCATGCATCACAAGTTAGAGATTCAAAAACAACATTTTCCTGTCTAAAAAAAATTATCCACCCTACTTTTAAAGACATTCAATGAGGGACTCCCCACCAGGGTGGGTAGTTTGGGCCTCTCCTGGAAGATATGGGAAGGGGACCTAAGGACATTTTATTCTCCAGGATTGTGACTGCTTGTGTAAATGTTGAACTATTACTTTGTTATTCTCCGAATGAAACGTGCCATTTATGGATGTTAATTTGCTGCCAGGATCTCAGTACAGCTCCAACAATGAGTTGCAGTTTCCAGTCCATCATACAAATTAGAAGCCTGACAACAGAACAGAAGAATTGGCTGTGGGTATTGTTAGAGGTCATAAGGCATGAAATGCAGGTTGCAGTCAATTGCTCCAGAAATCATATCATGTTATGTCAGAATACCACAAGTTTGTGGTGGTTGTTTCGTTGATTGTGCATGTGTCAAGCAAACTATGTCCTGGCTCAGTCTGGCCTCAATCAAGGTGAACTTGCGGGGGTTACTCAGGTAATCGTTGGTTTGGAGGGATGCCTGAAATCTGAATGAAACAAAAGCATCGACATAGCATAGAAACAATAGAGAACAAAATAATATAATTTCGGAACTAGTTGTTACTCAGGTAATTACTCTCCAGGGTATGTAACACTGGCAGGCGGCCCAGCAATCACTCTGTAACCACAGATGAATCGTTATAATAGGGCTTGCCAAAATCCAAGCAAATAACAAAGATATGAGGGTTAGGTTGCGTGTGTTTTTAGAATTTTGTAGAAATATCTGCATCAGCAGGCAGCCTATTCCATTGGTCAACAACCCTTTGACTGAAGACCTGTTGTCGTTTAACTGTCCTGCACCTCATTTTGTCTAACCTGAATTGATGACCCCTATGGGATACTCTAAACTGCAGAGCATCATTCAAATTGACCTGATCTAGCCCTCTAACAATTTTGTACATTTCAATCATGTCTCCCCTTAATCTCCTATACTTGAGTGAGTACATATCTAATGCATTAAGCCTTTCTCCATATTCTAAGTTACTTAATCCACTGACGAGTCTAGTGGCTTTGCGCTGGACTCTTTCTAACATATCTATATCCTTTTCTAGGTAGGGGCTCCATGCTTGTACAGAGTACTCCAAGTGGGGCCACACATATGCTAAGTACAGCTTTTTCATGACTTCCCTGCTCTTATATTTCACACTTCTATTAATGAGTCCCAGCATTCTGAGTGCCCTATTTCTAGCTGAGATACATTGTTTTTCTGCTTTAAGGTCTTTTGAGACCAACACACCTAAGTCCCTTTCCTCTTCAATAACATCCAGTTCCCTCCCTCCCATTTTATAACTGAATGTCTCGCCTGCAGACCCTATATGCATAACCTTACACTTATCATAGTTGAAAGTCATCTGCCATTGATCAGCCCACTCTTTTAGGTCGTCCAAATCTAGTTGAATATTACTAGATTGATCTCTGCTGTTAGCCACTCCTACCAGCTTGATGTCATCAGCAAATTTGAACACTCTATTCCTCAGCCCTACTTCAATGTTGTTCACAAAGATGATAAAGAGGAGGGGCCCTAGAACAGAGCCCTGTGGCACTCCACTCAGAACATCTTTCCAACCAGATTTACATCCATTCAATACTACCCTTTGTTTCCTTCCCTGCAACCATGCTTCAATCCAATGTAGAACTTTTCCTACAATCCCATGTTGTTGTAATTGATGAATTAACCTTCCATGTGGAACTTTATCAAAAGCTTTGCTAAAGTCCAAGTACACAACATCCATCCTGCTTTCATTGTCTACTTCTTTGGTAACATACTCAATGAACTCCAATAGGTTAGTTAAACAAGACCTTTGAGATCGAAATCCATGTTGAGTATCCCTTAAAAGGTTGTGCCTATCAAGATGAATCTGAACATTCTGTTTAACCAGCTTTTCTAGTACTTTGCAAACTAATGAGGTCAAACTGACTGGCCTGTAGTTTCCTACACTCTTCCTATTTCCCTTTTTGAAAATTGGTACTACACTTGCATTTCTCCAATCTTCAGGTACTTCTGAATACTCCATAGATCGCCTGAAAATGATACCTAGGGGAGTTGCTAAAGCTTTAGCACACTCTACTAAGATCCTAGCATATATTTCATCTGGTCCGGAAGCTTTATTAGGTTTTATATTCTGCAACTGCTTCTCTACGGCTTCTGTAGTTATTGTAAGATCCTCCAGCATATCACCTGCCATGGCATGGCCTACAGATGTTCCTATTGTACCATAATTATCTTTAGTGAAGACTGATGAGAATTGCTTGCTTAGGGATTCCACAATGTCGCAATCATCAACCACTATTTCCCCATCTACCTCCAGTGGTCCTACACTACACTTTTTAGCCTTAAATTTATAGAAGCTAAAGAATCTCTTAGCATTACCTGCTGAACATTCTCGAGCAAAGTTGATTTCAGCAAGTCTTTTAGATGCTCTAACACACCTCCTAACTTTATTTCTAGCTATTCTATATGATTCTAGGTTTAACCCAGAGTTAGTATCTTTTAGTTTCTTGAATGCTTGTTTCTTTGAGTCCAGTAATTGCTTAACTTCCCTAGTCAGCCACGAAGGGTGCTTAACCCTGTTTGATCTAATTTGCCTACTGGGAATGAACCTATCCTGACCCTGAAATAGCTTATCTTTTATCATTGTCCACATTTCATAAGCATCTAAGCCATTCAATATGACTTCCCAATTAATTTCACTTAGGAAGCTCCTGAACTCACTGTAATTCCCTTTTGTAAAATTCGGAATCAATGTTCTGTTGGTTGCTACCCTTCCAACATATAATGAGAAGCGTATAATGTTGTGATCACTATTACCAAAGGTCTCTCCTACGTTAACATTTTGCACAAAATTTTCCTCATTAGTAAGCACTAGATCTAATATTTTATTTTCCCTTGTAGGCTCGTGTATCATTTGAAAGAAGAAATTGTCCTCAAAACAAGCCATGAAACATCTTTCTGATTTGCTTACACCTATTGTTTTGTTTCCCAATCCTGCTATGTTGAAATCCCCCAACAAAATAGTTCTCTCCTGTACTCTCCTACTTATCTCTTCCTGCATCAGCCTGTCAGTGTTTTCATTCTGGTCTGGAGGTCTATAGAATGCCCCAATCCTAAATTTTGTTCCATTCTTCAGAATTATATCTAACCACAAAGATTCTACTCCTGCACTATGTACTCCATCCTCTATGGAATGACATTTCATTACTTGCCTAACATACAAGAGAATGCCACCTCCTATCCTTGCCTCTCTTTGATAGGCATGCATGTTGTAGCCTGTCAATTCAAATTCTTGCAAGTTGTCTCCAAACATGCTTTCGTTAACCCATGCTTCTGTTATGCACACCAAATCTAGCTGTTCAGACAACATATATGCATGCAGTTCCCCAATTTTGTTCCTAACACTTCTGGCATTGACATAAAAACATGATAAATTATTCCTTCCATTGCTTGCTATGCTTCTCTCTTTATCAGCTACATCCCCCCATGTCCTGCCTAGTTTCCCTGTTTCCTGTTGAGAGCCTCCTCATACCTATTGCTGAGCAATTCCACTCCTCTCTTGCTCAGATGTAATCCATCTAAAGCAAACATCTCCGTCCTCCCCCAAAACTCCCCCACAAATCCAAGAACTGCACCCCAAGCTCCTTACAAATGTTGGCCACCCTGGTATTGAGCCCAATGGCCCTCGAATACCACTCCATGCTTGCATGGACCATAGGGAGGATGGATGTCACCACTCCTCTTTTCCTACTTCCTGCTAAACTACCTATCAAAGCCCTATAGGCTTTCATTGTTTCCTCTGTATTATTTTTTTCCTACATCGTTAACTCCAACCTGCACAATTACCGTTGCACCCTCTCCACTTCCCCTCATTACTCCCTCCAGCCTATCCCTAACATCTTTCACCTGCGCTCCCGGGTAGCAAACACGCATCCGTCTGCTGGGGTTCTTGCTACAAAATGTTCGATCCATGTACCGAACCCTGGAATCCCCTATGACTAAAACCTCTCTCTCTCCATCTCTATCTTCAGCCATCTGGTCATCCCCACCTCCGTCCCTCTCATCATTACCTTCCCTCTCCTCCAGTGCATCAAACCTATTTTTAATTGGGACGCCCATGTCCACCTTCCTTAGCGCCAGTCGGGTGCTATGGCGCCTTGCCACCTTCCAACTGCCACCATCCCGGACCAAGCCATCCGAACTCCCATCAGTCCTCCGCTCGGGCACCCGAGTTGCCTGGCTGGCACCTCCCATGATGGGTCCCGCCACCAAACACTTCAAGCGCTCCACCTCCCCCCGTTAACATATCTAACCTCTTACTCAAGTCCCCAATGATTCCCACACACTTACAATTCCCACAGTCTCCTTCCATTTTTGTTGTTGTTTTTTTTTTCTTTCTACTCTTAGTACTAAGTCTAGTTACTGTAAGCTTGTAAGCCTACAAGTATCTACTGTAATATATCTACAGTAATACAGTAATATAGCCTATAAGTATCTACAATACACTATAATCCCGTATAATTACACTAGATATGAAGATACCTACTGTAATTTATGCCCACTATTTTAGTCCTAAAATCTATCTTAAACTTACACACCAATTTGACACAAACTTATTCACTACAGAAGCCTACACTATAGAATTATACACTCTAGAATTACACACTACAGAGCTCACACCACACAAATATACACCACTGAATCAAACACTGTAGTACCCGTCCACAACACCCAACAATCCTGCAGTTACACTAGGATATGAAGATATACCTAGTGTAATGCTATGCCTACTATCTTAGTCTTAAAATCTATCTTAAACTTAAACACCAAATTGACACAGCCAACACCCTTAGAACTTAACAAAATGGCGCTGGGCAGCCTCCCTGGGTTAATATAGCCTAATTTGCTGGTCAAAAATACTTATTTGATAAAAACTGTTGAAATATACGCTCAGAAGCAACCGCTAAATATCTATACACAATTTATCCCAGTACACCGTCCTTTTCCGCAACACTTAGCTCGTATGTAGTAGCCCCACCAAACACGTGTTTCCTCCTCAACGCCTGGCGGCAGACATGCTCCAATACCTCCACTGGGAGAAGATTCAAGTGATCCATACCAACGATGGTATATAAAATGTTCACTTTTAGCAACCACGCGCTCGCAGGGCGACCAGTCACCCAACGGCCTTGCAACCCACCAGTTCAATGTGGCTCTTTTCTTTCAGCTTCACACTGTGACTTGTCAGCAAGTACCTTCTGCATCTGAATTGTTTTTGGCAGCTGCTCAATGCATGTTTTTGTGAAAAGTATACATGCCTGGATAGCAAGCCGGTATACTGTCTCTGGAGCATACATGCTAAGCTTGACTCATTCTTTTCCTGATGGCCTCCTTATCCACAGTGCATTTTGGCCACATGCTGCCTTTCCTCTTCTATTTTGGTTTAGACTCCAGATCCTTGACATGGGAAAGCTCTGTGTATGAGATGTCCCTGTTTCAGGCAAACTGCACCTTGTAGCTGGTCTTGCTCAACCCAGACAGCTCAATTGTGCATGCCTGTTGATCATGTTCCAGATGCTTTCCCACTTCCACTTTAAACAGAACTGCAGCAACATGACAGCATGCTTCACCAATGCCAGCCATGCATGTGCAATGAGCACTAAGGATGGCACCATTGTTAGGGTCCACCATTGCCCATACAATATAGGGCTGGTTCTTTGAAAGCCTCTGGCTTGGCATCACTTTATTTTTCACAAACATTGCAGGTGTTTTGTCCAGATAGATAGCATACCTTGATCTCTTTCACATGTCCTGACTGCACAAAGTTATGTTTCCAAAGACAGATAAGCACATAGGGGAAGCAGGTGGGTTGACAAACACTTAAGACATCGTACATTGAATGGCCCTACCGCTGCTTCTGTATGGCCGAACCAGTAAGTGTATGGTGCTTACAGGATGCAAAAATGAACAAGCTATCCATATTTATGCAGTTCCTTTCGATGAAGATCCTCTAACCACTCAAGAGAAGCAGCTGAAAAACTGGCGATTATTTTGTGGTGGGGTGCGGTATTCCGAACTAAAAATGCTGCTGTCGTGTATTACGAACACCAGGTGTGTAGTTTCCCGAACACTTTTATGAATCAATTTTATCTCGCACATTGTTTTATTTGCTTGTGATGGAAGTTCATTTTGTGGTTGCTATGCATTTTTGTATTATAATCCTTAACACATTTATTTATGAACAGCTGTATATGGGCTGGGTATGGGCGGATATAGGAAGTTTGTTAGGCAACATAGTGTTCATTCTATTTTATTGATTTATCTCATCGAAGGAAGCATACCTGATTAGACAACAGTCAGAATGGTGGCTTTTTGCCACTTCTCATTCAGACAATACTTGGAACCGATCCACCAGTGGAAATTTCAGTGGTGGCAGGGGCGGATCCAGCAATATCGTGTCGCTCGTCCGAGTCACTATTTTCATCGAGGGGTACCACCATGGATGTCCCTGAAGGGGTGCGTCCAGAAAACAATCGTGTATCCATTCCTGATTGGAGGAGCGAACAGCCCCTGGCACTGGTCATTACATATTGTCGCGTATTACTGGGGGCGGGGGCTTGGTTAATCCTGTTGACCCCGCATCGCTAATGGATCTAGCTGTCCCGTCATAATTCTTCCACAGTCCAGTTCATGAGCAGGTACATCCAAAGGTATTCTTGTATTAATGTTTCACGACGGCGTAAAAATACGTCACAATGCGTGTCGGGTGGTATTTACGTAGTAGCGATACCCAGCGCTCGAACAAGTTCTCGATCACGTACTGAGCAAACCCTGATTCAGCACAGCCATTGGCACGAATGAGCATCTTGAATTATTGGCATTGAACACAACCAAGCGTCATACGGAGAGCTTGACTAGATCATAAGATAAATATATTCCTCGCAAGGCCTCTGGACATCGGGGAGGACTTGACCACAGCATACGCTCAGGCAATGCCCCGCAACGCTTCTTGACACCGGGGAGGGCTCGATTATGTGATGCGTTCAAGTAATGTCCCGCAAGGGTTCTGGCTACCGGGGGAGGGCTCGACTACCCGTCTCTGCGCGCGGACACGGCGGCAACGGTCGGTACAGACGTCACTGCGGTGAACGACTCGCGCAGGCACCCAAGCAGCGTCGCTCAAGTCACCCTTACACACACACACACCAAACAAGGCTAACCAGCAAGCAACTGACAAGTAATTGAAACTAAGCAGGCACAGCGCCGGTACATGCCTCGCACACGAAGTCTGCGAAGGCCTCTTCTTGGTCACTGTCGTCGTCCAGCAGATGAGCGTAGTTAGCCCTCACATAGGGCAATGCGCACAGGATGTGGACCGTTGCGGGGCAAGTGTCGCACTCAATCCATGCCTTGTCCACCCCGGACTCGTATTCTTGGCGCCAGCTGGCTGAACATCTCACACATGTCCAGTCCGATTCCTTCCTAAGCGCTGCTGCGCGAGCCGACGTGCGCCGGGGAGCTGGCGGAGCCTGGGCTGCATCAGCAGCCGTCTCGCGCCCAGCAGGCTGGGCCGGCGGGGATACCGCTGGTCCGCACGCCGTTGTGGGCCGGGGAGCGGGCGGAGCCTGGGCCGCATCAGCAGCCGTCTCGCGCCCAGCCGGCTGGGCCGACGGGGATGCCGTTGCTCCGCACGCCGGTGTGGGCCGAGAAGCGGGCGTAGTGTGGGCTGCATCAGCAGCCGTCTCGCTGCGGGGATGCCGTTGCTCCGCACGCCGGTGTGGGCCGAGAAGCGGGCGTAGTGTGGGCTGCATCAGCAGCCGCCTCATGCTCAGCCGGCTGGGCCGTCCGACCCATTCTTGCCCGGCGACGCCCTCGGGACAACCGACTGCCGCGACCTGGCCGACGTGCCGTCTTCCGCTCTCTCTGCTCCTCATGGTAGCGGCGCCAGGCGGGCGCCGAGATGCAAGCGGGAAGGAGCTCCGTCCTTTCTTTGCCACTTGGCGTGTACTGCCTTGTGGGCATAAACAGATGTTTGGCGAATGCTTCCGCTGTTTGCGCCTGCTGCTCCGGCCGTACAGGGTGCGGAGGATGGCACGTGGCAGACCTCACTGGTATCTGGCTCGTGGCCAGTGGTGACGGTCGCCTCTGGCTGGTCGTCAGTCTGAGCTCGAGTTCACCCTGCAAATTGGTTTTGTCGTGAAGACTGGCATAGTAGTCGGTGGCAAATAATGGATGGGGATGTGGAGCAGAGGGTTTTCAAATGACTGTTTGAATACTGTGCCACAGGCGTAAGATAGATGTAATGTTCTTACGTGAGATAGATGTCATAACCACTGTATCCGCCCCTGTCAGGCGCAACCTTATGGGCTTAAACGTATAATTAAGTCAGTGTTCGGAACTCGACACACCTGTCTTAGCGGGCGCAGGTACACGTGCCGTATACCGAACACTGCTGTTCGGTTCAGGGAACACGCGGAAATTGGCCTACCTCGTTTGCCGAACACCTTTCTGAGCCGATAAAGACGGTGTTTAATACATTTCAGCCGAATAAAACATGGTTCCACACAATCACAACACTTCACTGTAGCTGTTGTGGTACAAGTTAATAGTATCCACTGGAAACTATCGGTATGATTGCAAAAAATATCGGAGGTGCCTTCCTTACGGTTTCCTTAAGCCAACTGCCCTCAAAAGGTTGAAAATGGCGTCCGCGGGCTTCGTTAGCTCCGTACACAAAGAATCGGTGGAACTACGCGATCGGTTCTACGTATTCCGGTAGAGAAAAGTTCACTGTTTACGAACTCCGCCATCTTCTTGTTATTCACGGGCTACACGTGACGCGAGGGACGTCCAAAGGTGTCTGTTCGGGAAACGAAACGTGTTCGGATACCCCCCTCTTCCCCTATATATGGGTGCTGTATGACTGAAGCAGTCGATGCACCCCTAAGCCCAAATAACCAACCAACCTCACTCATATACTGGCTCACTGTGCACAAAGTAATGATACAGGCTTGGCCACTCAACAGTCGGCCAGTCCTTTACCTGCACCAACCACAAACCATCATTAATGGTATATGGATCAGAATATTTGACCCCTTTGTGCTCCAGTCTTGTAAAGTGGTCCTGTCCTCAGCACTGAGGGTATCAGTATACTTAGACAAATCCATTGTTCACATTGGCTATCTCACTTTTGAAAAAAAAACTGCCATATTACCATTGAAAAACACCCAATATTGCACAGCTTCTCCACTGCAAAACAGGCTAAACAATAGGGAAGTTCAGTATCTATGCTGTGTGCTGCAAATGTATCCCTCCACACCTAATAGCACCCCTAGCGGCGAGCAGCAGAGGACGAATCAGTCTCTTCCTTTGCTGTGCAGGAAGCTACTGCGATTTCCAAAAACCCATATATCTGATATTATTCCAACAATCTGCATGATTCCAGCACTGAAAGAAGGCTTGTTTCATTATCTTTCACCAATGTGTGCCACTTTTTGTCTGGTGATCCAATCTATCATGGTATAAGAGTCAGCTAAGTTGTTTTGAAAGGTGTTATTTTTTTCCTTTGGAATTATTCTTTGAAATGCCATGGTGGGTGAGTAAGGTGAGTAAGATAATGGAACCTTTTTTGTGCAAATGCTAACTTTTGAACCTAAGCTAACCTAGCCTAACCAATGAATGTACTGGTCCAGTACATTCACCAGTACATACCAAGAAGGCCCCTTGTGGCTCATAGTAGCACTAATCTTTTATGTCTTCATGGTCTAAGGTAAGTTGGCTTTTAATTAAAAATGATGCTTTTTGATGGGATTGATACTGTGACCACTTAGTTTCTCTATAAATGATTACTTTTAAGTCTGGGCGCTAAATGATCTTGTAGTCGGCGCGCCCTTAAGCCCAAATAATCAATCAATCAATTACTTTTAAGTCAATGGTGATCAGTGCAATTGATGATGTCATAGACACATGTCTGCAGCTTGTAACCCAATGTTTGAAGAAGGAACTGGAACCCCATGGTAGTGAAATCCAGCAACACCAATTTGATTAAGGGTGTTTTCGGAGCTGACACAGAATATTCTATTTTATGCGATGTCAGGTAGATTCTTTGCTGAATGTGTTCGCAGCAAATTACCACTGTTTATAATAATGGTATATTGTTGACGATGACGAAAGCTGCAAGGTTGTCAGGATTTGTACGTTACCAGGATATTTTGATAGCGCACTTCATTTCTCAATAACCAGGTGAGTACAGGTGTGTTGGCATTGTTGCTGTTTTAATCACCGATGTCTGAAAAGGTGATTTTTGTTCAGGTATGTGAACGTGAGCTATGAAAATAATGCACCAAGTATTTTGTGAAGTTTGTGAATTAATTTCCAGAGATTTTCACCAAACATTGCCTTAATCTGTTCAATATATGTATATACAAAAATTAAATTAACAGAAAGGAATTAACTAAGTTGGTTAGAGTGCTGAACTGCATAATCTCCCTCGTTCTGGTGAGACAGGTTCCAATCGCTTCACTTGATTTTGCTTTTGCTTAACCCAAATCTAAAATTTCTTGTTTCATCTGTGTATTTTTCGTTCTTCATGTGTGGGAATGGCCCCAGGCCCTCCTTCACTGCACCTCAGCAGCTTCCAGTGTGGTTCTAAGCTGTCGCTTGGCCTTTGCACGCCTGTTACGGTTGTCCGTTTTCCTCGTGCTACCGCCAGCCAGTGATTGCACTACTATCTCCCCTTCCTGAGTGGTTGACGGCCAGGGGTTTGCTCGGATCAACAGCCTGCAATGCTGGCCTTTTCAAAGGATTGGTGCTGATTTTGATAGCTGGGTTGATGGCTGGATCACTGCCAAGGCTTGCATCCATGAGTTCATAATGTTGCCAAAAATTTATTCCTGCACCACTTTGCCACTGCTTATCTTTCATCTTGTACTTTTGTACAATATTGTACCATTTTTTTCTCAACACATCAACATTCTACTCCATACCGATGACCTTCAAAGGATGAGAGGACAGCGTTCCATCTTGATCGTTTGGCAGAGTTGCTGTCACATGGTCCCATCACATCATGTTCTGTGCAGGTAGCAGTGAGAAGCTTGACGGTCTCCTTGTTCCATTGCAGTCAGACATTAAAAGCACTAAGCTCGGCCGCGTTTAGACGAGGTGTTATGGACAGGTCAGCACCAGTATGATTCGGGCAGTCTAGAGCAAGTTGTTCTTCTGGAAAGTAATGGTCACAGGCATAGGCATAGTGATTTGTTGGAAGTTCCATAATGTAACTGCAACAAAACAAGGCAATATGTCGAGGAGCTAGTTGAGTTAAGCCCAGATGTTTCGGATGATTCCGGGTTTATTTTTTCCTACTTAGTCACCCCAAGCTCTTGTTATTCACAGGTAACTCACCACAGTCAATCCACTACGCAAACTTGGCGCCAAGTTCACATACGAAACGTTGCGCCATTTCTGTCTCATTCCGACCAAGTACGGGAAAAGATTCTATGCGTCTGGCAAATATTCTATGTGACGTCACGTAGATTCTACGTCGTCCGGTGCCCTGTTCACGGGGCTTGCGGCTGTCTGCGGCCGTCCGAGTCTCTCGCGGTCAAAGGGGTGGAGCTTAGCCGCGGCCAATCAGCAGTGAGCAGGATGACGTCACATTGTCTGCGGCTGTCTGCGGTCGCTGGTACAGCAACCGCAGCCGACCGCAAGACCTGAGGAAGCTTATCTGGCGCGGTGGTGTTCAGACTGTCAATGTCCTCATCTTCGTCGTCTATGCTTTCATCACTTTCCTCAATTCCCATCGCAAGTTCTTGGACAAGCACCCCTATGTCATGCGGATCCAAAAATTGATCATCAATTCGTCCTTCGTCCATGACAAGTCAAGTCAAGTCAAGTCATTTATTAGGCACTGCCACATGGTGGAACTCACGAAATACCTAGTCAACTGATTACATTACTGTCATCACGTTAGATACAGTTGTAAAGCACCTAGCTACCTAGTTGATGCTGATTGCACGCACGAATGTTGCACGGCTAGTTGTGTCGCGTGCTTCACCGGCAAGCTAATTCTACTGGAGAGTGGAGCGGTAGGAGAAGCCCCGCTGGGTAGCTGTTAACCTACACCGTTGCAGGTGAAGTGCCCCAGCATCGGTAGCACGAGTGCTTCTCTCCGACACAGCCGAGCGTTCAACGAACATTTCCCTGATGGCAGGCGGGCAGTTCGCGCCGTGTACGGCTTTGTGTGCGTTGCACAGGTCACAGTGTCGCACCATCTCCTCAATCTTATCCCAGCCCAACTCGCGCAGAGAGGACGAGATGTGGTCGTGCTTCCGTCTTCCAGTGACCAGCCTAGCTGCAAAGTTTATGCAATTCTGCACTCGCTTCATGCGGCACGCATCTGCCCCACCCCATACGGAAAGGCAGTAAAGGATATGGGGGAACACATGGACTGGGATGAGGAGCTTCAGGACTTCAGGGGTGAAGTGCTGCCGGAATTTGAAGAGGGACACGATGATGGCGGTGCACTTCCGGATGATGGAGGATATGTGCTTTTCCCACGTCAGCTCCTGGTCGAGGAATACTCCGAGCATTTTCACTGTTGGGGCCGGGTGGATGGATTTTTCTCAGATCATGATGTGAAAACCTCAAGGTTTTTGTAGAGAAGATCTCGTGCGAAGAATGGTGAAGCAGGTCTTGTCCGGGTTCATTTTGAGACTATTGGACTGGAACCACTTTTGGAGTCCATGGAGAGATTCCTCGACCCGCAACCGGAGGTGGGAGAGGCTGACGACGTCAGGAGCAGAGTGGTCTAGGAGGTCGGTGTCGTCAGCGTAGGCCACAAGGCGATCGTGAGGAAGGAAGGAGGGTAGATCATTGATGAATGGTCGGCTGACTATGGCTGCCACCACCTCCCCAACCAAACGTTCACACCAAGGTGGTTGTGAATCATCTGTCGGAATTTATACGTATGCCGTGTTGGTACGTATTTAATTAATTTCTAAAAATATATTATTTCAGCGTAATGATGACGTAGCGAGACGCACACTTGACACACCACGTAATTCAACATGAATGAGAATTGATGGGCGGCGAAGCTGTCATGCGGGCGGCGGCGAAGCTGTGTCGACCGTCGTCTCATTTTATTCCTTGAGGGAGGAAAAACCTTCCAATATCTGTGATGCTGGTTCCGATCCCACCTGCTGTAATTCAGTCAATTACTCCCAATTCGACGGCAGTCCATGCAGTCCCACTCCACACACGACAGCTTTTCAATTTCACGTTTATTGACAAAGCGTAACAGTGTGCCTTTCACGTGAATACCTGTTGTGTCGACATAACCCGGCTCTTCTGGTTTTATCTGTTGCGGTGTTGCGGGACTGGCGGTGCCCGTCACGGCCGGCGACTCCGGGGACTCCGGTGAGTCGGCGCAGGATGTCTCAGCAGCAGCGGCCTCAGTTTCGGCGGCCTCGATGCTAGGCGTCGGTGCTGGTGTCGTTGCCGACATCGATGTCGGCATCCACCACGAGCATCCTGCTTGGGTCTCTAATGGCACCTGTGTGGAGGACGGCGACGGTGGCGATGCATCGGTCAGTTTAACACCGCATTTCTGTAAGAAAGTGGACTGCGCCTTTGCGTCGCGATCATCACGACCCCGCGCATCGTATTGACCGTTCAAGGCGAAAGGGTTGCCGCCTGCCGGCAGAAACGTTGAACTACAGTTGGTGGGATAAAAGTGTGACAAATCTGGCGCGCTATCAGAAACATACTATTTCGGGTCCTTGTAACTCATACTATTTCGGGTCCTTGAAATTTGAGAGTGTGAGGGTTCTTGCAAAGCTGTGAACATGATGAATCAAGTGGATAAGGTGAGCAAGTCCAATACATACTGTTGTGTTCCACAGTGCAAATCATTGCACAGGAGGGAACCTGAAGTCAGCTTCCATCGCTTCCCGAGAGATAAGTTACTTTCAAAAAGTGGCACAACATTTTAAAAATGGGCAAGAAAGCATCAAGGCACATGAAGGTATGCAGCAAGCACTTCAAGAATGATGATTATATACTTTCTGGTATGTATATATGGATGAAGGCTTCATAAAACTATTGGTGTTACCAGCATGTAATTCAACCATATTGCTTTCATACACATAATAATAAACTGCATATCTGCATGTACAATTAGCATGTAATGCAAAAGGTAAAATTAAGCAACCTTGAGGAATTGTCGGTATTTAAATCATGTGCACATAAGGGATGCGTTCAAATTTATTTGGTATTTATATAAAGTTTTGTGCCAGTTTTGGACTCGTGGTGAAGCCTATTATGCAACTGACCATATTCTTCTGCATCAAATGAATTTTTTTTGTCTATCTTTTATTATTACCCTTTTGATATCTTTTGCATACAATATCTTACCAGTGGCATCTTATGGACATCGCTAACCAAACACTTTCCAAGTAACATATATTCTAAATCTATTTTCTTACCTCTTAATATTCACTCTGAAGGTTCATTTGCTTGACAGTACATTAGCTTAGATAAAAACTGCTACATTTTGGTCTCATGATTCTTCGCTTTCTTGGTCTTCTTTCCAGAGTAATTCTGCTATTGGTGTTGCATAATCAGGGATTCACCACTATTGTATACCTAATGTTGGGTAATGTAGCATGCATACTCATGTTGTAATTGTTATACTTGTCCCACATTAATGCTGCACCAATGTCGGCAATCGCAGTGGTTGATGTATCCATGAACATGTGCCAGTGAAAATAGAATGATTACTCTATAAATATTTAATTCCCATTTTTCTGCAAGCTAATATGGCATGCTTTGCTGTTATTTTTCGCAATTGCTATGAAATATAGGTAGGCACTAATCGATTGATTGATTGGTTGGTTGGTTATTTGAGTTTTAGGGTGCATCGACCAGGTTTCGTCATTCAGTGCCCATTTACCCTTTTCAGGTCTCAGACCACTTACTGATCGGATGAAAGATGTGGCTCTCCATGCTCTTATGCTAACTTCTGTTGCTAATTGCAGCGGACCCATCGAAGAAACCTTACTTGAAGAGGAACACCTTGCCTTCTCAAATCTGCCTGTTTTGAGCTGTTCTGAGCTACTTCTGCAAAGCAGAATGCTCAGCTTGATTTCCGCCGGTTGAGAAAACAACTCAGAGATGAAAATGTACAGGAACAGCATGAGGAACTGAGAGCTCCTCTTCCTGCATGGGGGAGCACGTCCACAGCATCTTTGACCCTGAGATCATCCTCCAGGAGTCAGGTCAGTGCCTTGATCAGAATTATGCTGTTAATTTTCCCATCGCATAGTTCAGATAATTGGCTGTGCCTTTTCTTGGCATACATTAGTCTTGCTATTGATATCACAGCATTCAATACTATGCTGTTTGTAATATTTTAGCAGGTGTACAGGTGCGTGGCCATGCAATCTTCTGCACACTTGGCGTGGATAAATGAAGTTCTGTCAATAATAGCAATCATTCAACACTTCACTTTCCTCACCTGTTTAGGTATAGTAGCAGAGCAATGCAATGCTTGCAGCTTTCTGAGAGACCAGCTTTGCAGGAGCACTGTACCCAGAATCTTCCACACTCAACCACAGCATGTAGCTCATGGGGCTTCTCGCGTAGGTGGCTGGATTTTACGCAGAGCGCCTGCACTGTAACCTTGCCAGGTTCTTTCCCAATCGTACCACAAGAAATTATGTGCCCTGCATCTAGTACGGCTTCCCCTCAATGGCACAACGTTTTTTATCGCCGATATACTCAGATATTTGCACAATTGATACTTTAGGTGCAGTAGGATCCATCTCCTTTACCTTGAAGCAAGCTCCAGACAGTATCACTCAAACACCGTACGCGAATTGTTTATCTCCGTTGTGGCCGCCATCTTTAAATTTTTGTCCTGCCATCTGGTGGCAGGTTGAACGGTCAATACCTTCTGGGGAACTGCGACACTACGCCGTCTATAGAAGGTGATGCATCCTTTTCTTGTTCTCCAATTGTATGCGATTCCGCCAGTTCCGCCGTTTGCACCGTATGGAAGCGGCGCGACACGTTGCCCTTGATGCTAGTAGCATAATCTATGAATATGGTGAAAACGTCAATCGGCCTTGCACTTGTACCTCTGAAGGCCTGGCATCAGGAGGCCTGTGTTAGTTCCCCTGGTCAGCACGGGCACGAACTTGCGCACAAAGTACATAGTACACTTTTCATCAGACATTGTCATTACGACAGTACTGCTGCCAGACCACTTTGTGGTTTTCCCCCGACATGGGTCATGGTATAAACGTGGTCAGCTCTATGAAACCGTCGGTTATTAAACTCGTCAACACAGTCAACGCTGCCCAAATCCCAGTTCGGTGGCCGGCTAGCACAGCAAGTGTTACATAAAGTACCTGGCGGTATTTTACTGCCAGGCTGTGAATGTCCCTGGAAGTTGGTAGTGGTTCCATTGACGCCTTCATCATCCATGCCAACCCGGCCTCCTGGATAATGGCGCGTTCTTGTGCTGTCAGAATGTCCTCTTCGTAGTTCTTGTCTGCCTTTGCTACTTGGTGCAGGGCAATGTGATGTTTTCCTTCTTGTAACACGTTGCGGGACATATCGCTCAGACATGTCAAAAGAGTCGACCATGTCGTCGCAAGGCCGTCGTGATGAAGCAATAAGTTCCCTCTTATGGCGACAGCAAGGGATCTTACGGCCGCCACCATAAGCTGGCCGTTTGGTGGCTGTGATTTCATCGTATCGCCCATCGTCTCCTTCACTTTTATTAGCAGATCTGCCTTGCATATAATGTATCGCCAGTCGGGGACGGCAATGTTGGCTGTAGTTTACGCGACAGAAAAAAAAAAACGGCAATGCCGGGACCGTCTATTCAACCACCTCACACTCGGACGGGTCGCCGCAACGCACTCGGCCCCCGCCGGCTCAAGCGCCGCCGCGCCCGTCTCCCCCACACGCCGTCATGCTCGCCCCGCGCGCCCATTGGCCCGTTCAAATCGCCACCGCCGCCGGAACCGGCCCGGCCGGCACACGGGCCGGTCACTTGCCTAAACATGGCGCGGCACAGCGCGCCGGCTCAACCGGCGGACATACCAACCGCGCGAGCGTGCCGGGCGCGGCTCAACACACTACATCGGCCTTTGACAATATACCTCGGATGGTGTTCCTGTAGTTTGACCTGCTGGTTGTCCAGGTATCTTTCAGAACAGCTGACGTCCAGTCGACGCAAAACGGCCCGATGTGTTTAATGGATCTGTATAGCGTGGCCGCCTCATTGCTGGTCGATGCTACAGGCAGCCCAGGAGTCTGCGAACAAGGAATGAAATATTGAACAAACGTATATATATGCATACACCGAACATGCATATACATGCATATACATACATACAGATACATATACATACATATGTATACATTTGCATATATATATACACACACATGCATACATATGCATACACATATTTTATTAAAATAAAATATAATCCCCATCTTGCCATCTAAATACGTCTCAAGACGAGATGCGACGTTGTCGATGTAGCGGCGCCGCATTGCGACGGCGCTCGCGACTACCGCCTGTATACCTAGCAGGATGTCGGAACGAGCCCATGCTCTTTCCCGCACAGCGTAGCGAGTCGATTCCACAGGCTCCTGACTGGCAGGTAGCAACTCCCCATCGTTCGCCAATGGCAGCTGGTGGTTAATATCCTGCGAATTGGAGTTAAACACATGCGTCTGGTGCTACATTGCAGCGGCAGGATTAGACGGAATGGCAGAACCAAACACTTCTAAGACAAGAGTTCACCAGGGCTATCGACCACATTCGGCACGAATGCTGTGCTTAAGAACGAACAGAGGAATAACCTCTTCCCCCAGGACACAGTAAGCATGAATAAAAACATAACACAGCCATCCAATAATTGGTTTCCTTTAAGTTATGATAAGGTTGTCTTTGTTTTGAACATGATGTTTTATGCTATATTGCCCACCTTCGAGTGATATTGCAGTTCAGGGTTGTTTGGTTTCCAGGTTTTCAAGGTACACTTTTACACCACACATTTTACTTCCATGAGGCATATGGAGTGGATATATCTATCCACCCAGATCTGTCATGATTTGCACAGAAGTGCTCTCTGGTGTAAGTAAGGACCATCTACAGCACTGGACATTCAATCATCTTCACATGTCCTGTTGGCGGCATATTGTGGATTTGCATCAGGGTCATCAGCTATTGTGTCATCCAATTATTCAGCAATGACGAAGGGCCTGCCTTCCTGCAGACAATCCAGGACCAGCGTCAGGTTCTTTGCCAGGTCTTCGTGTTCCCGACCGGATAGCTCAGCTCCTACAGATGCTATTTGTGCAATTATAGTTTGGAGTTTTCGGAACCGTTGTCGTTCAGTTCTCGGAATGAGAGCCTGTGGAAGGGGTCGTGACGACACACCTGCAGTTGAGGCAGCGCACGGTACAACCTGAGCCTGTAAATGGTCAGCTGTATAAGACAGGAGCCACTTGTTGCCAATGAGGTCCTGTGAAAGCAATGACATGCTTTGTTGCCGTCGAACTGCGAATATGTGCTGACAAGGCATGGAGTACTGTCGATAAAACACGCACCCACATCCCGTTGGACTGACATCCACGTGTCCAGAATCGTCTCATGCAGCCTAGCGTCCACCTGTGACGGCACTCAAGGAAGCCGAACCAGCAACTTTCAACTCCTCCCTGATCAGCGAAAGAGCAAACGGCGTGACATGACGCTCGTAGTCTCCAAGTTCGCCGTGACAAGATGTCGGGCGCTTGCTGATTGCCGGGTGCATTTCAGCATTCCTGTCGGCGCGGATAGTGCTTAGCACAACAAGATACCCAGACACACACTTTTTCAGGGTGTCCTGGGCATTGTACACAGACTTTAGATTGCCATGGAGCAACTCAAGATGGTTGTTGGTGAAGACACCAGACATGTCCCCCCCCCCCCCCTAGAGAGCCCTCGCACCCACTGATCCATGATTTCATCCTAGTTGTCCCTAAGGTAACATTCTGTGGAAGCATGTCTAATATCTTGACGAACACGTTTATACTCTGCCTCTGATCTGGCATATACAAGCTGCTGTAGAGTCCGTAGAATTCGATCCCTCTCGGTCTTGGTCATTCCAGCGAGATTGAGCTCTCGCCGAAATGCCTGCAGCACATGGGATGTGCATAGGAACAAGTTGCAGTTTGGGAACACGTCGATAATCGCTCTGTTACTGCTTTGCCATAAGTGACCTGCAAATGTTGCTGAAGGTTTTTTTGTCGGCACCTGATGGTGATATTGCCGTGCTTTGACCTTTGCTTCCTCCGTGAGACGACGATTTTCAGGCTGCAACAGAAAGTTTTCCTTGGATACTGGATGGCAATGGTTGAAGTTCACATGCTTCACTACAAGGCGCAGGGTTTTATCCAGAGAGACCTGGATGCTTGCAGCATATCCAGGTTTCTTAGTTGTGGCTCTCCTAACCCTATTGTCGTCTGCCTTATTTTGGTAGTGTCGGCCACCCTGAGTACAAGAGAACGTGATAGACTTGCACTTCTTATTTCCCAGAAGAGTCTCACTGCTTGCCACCAATTCTGACAGGAAATGGCCAGGACTAGTTTTCAGAAACTTGCTCAAAGTTACTGAGCTAGACTTGAAGAATGTCACATTGGTACAGTTTTCTAGCTCACGAATCCGAACACTAACTTCATCAAAGGAATCAGAACAGTCACCTTCACTCAGTGAGTCCATCCTCGTTAGTGCCTTGAATCCCCAGTTCTCTGAAACACATTGCAGAAAATCGTCAGCAATTTGGTTCCTTCTTGCTTTTACTTCTATTTTAAGAATTAAGTTAATGGTTGGCATGGAGGTAGCATTCTGAAATCGCCATGTAGGCACATTAGCATCAGAGTAAGGTACATGATGCAATGATATGACAATGATGTAATTGGTGTTGGGGAGGGAATGGTCCATTAGACATTGCAAACCAGCTCACAGCTCACACAATTCCTTAAATGATGCCACAAGAGAGGGCAATACGCACTGCTGGTAATATAACTGCATGTCAGCTACAACTGCAGGTAGATTAATATATGTGTCAAGGATCATGATCAGCAAATTCCACATGAACCTAAAAATGAGGTGCCATCAAATAAAAGGTAAATTTGGAGGTAAAGGTAATTTTTTAAGGGAATAAAACGTTTTTTTTTTTCATGTGGTTAAGACAATGTAACCATATCTTTTATCAGCGAATGATTACTTATAAGTAAATGGCAGTCAATACGATTGACTTCACAGGCACAATACAGAGACAATGTGCTACCATATTAATGGTATTTTGAGTTAATGCTGCTAGCAATTACATTTTTTTATTAAAATAAAATATAATCCCCTTCTTACCATCTAAATACGTCTCAAGACGAGATGCGACGTTGTCGATGTAGCGGCGCCGCATTACGATGGCGCTCGCGACTACCGCCTGTATACCTAGCAGGATGTCGGAACGAGCCTATGATCTTCCCGCACAGCGTAGCGAGTCGATTCCACAGGCTCCTGACTGGCAGGTAGCAGCTCCCCATCCACTTCTAAGACAAGAGGTCACCAGGGCTATCGACCACATTCGGCACGAATGCTGCGCTTCAGAACGAACAGGGGAATAACTTCTTCCCCCCTCCAGGACACATTATGCATGAATAAAATCATAACACAACCATCTAATAATTGGTTTCCTTTAAGTTATGATAGTTTTTTTGTTTTGTTTTGAACATGATGTTTTATGCTATATTGCCCACCTTCGAGTGATATTGCAGTTCAGGGTTGTTTGGTTTCCAGGTTTTCAAGGTACACTATTTTACACCACACATTTTACTTCCATGAGGCATGTGGAGTGGATATATCTATCCACCCAGATCTGTCATGATTTGCACAGAAGTGCTCTTGTAGGGGTGGCGGCTCTGCCGTCGGTGGGGTGTGTGGGGTGGTGGCGGGTGTGCGGGGTGTGGGTGGGGTGGGTGTGGTGAGTGGGGTGGGGGTGTATGGGTGTGTGGGTGTGTGGAATGTATTCGTGATTGTGTACGAAGTATTATCCATGCAGCCTAAACTAAACTGAAACTGGTATGGTGTGTGGAGTGGGTGTGGACAATTTATTCTTGATGCAGCCTAAACTCGAATGGAACTGATTGAACTACTTGAACTGACTACTAAACTTATTGAGGGCTTGACATAACTCACCCCTTTGTTCATTGTGTCTATGTCAGTGGTGTATTATGTTCTTTTTCAACGCCAATTCCACCACACATCCCCAAACCCCAGCCGTCGTGATGTTGGTTTGAGTTGCCGTCCCTAACACGAATTTATATATGTGCGAGGTCAAAGTGTTGGGAACACCATATAGGTAAGTGAGAGTCTTTAGCCAGATTATAATTAATACGTTGCATTAGAGAATTGATGATAATGACATTCACCATTGGTTTAACTGACATGTCCCGTGTTGGGACTTTTTGGACGCTAGTAGTTGTATAATTTTGTGCAATGTTCCGCACGAAATAGGTGCCTGTGTTGAGCCCCAAGCGGCTTCCGCTGATCCTTAAATCTACCTACTCACGTTCATTCCCCTCATTCACTTCACATTCGCTCGCCCCATTCATGCTCTCCTTATCAATTAATTAATTGCTTGGCCCCCAAATTTAGCTCCCGACCCCCACCCCCCCCCCCCTTTCAGCGGTACACAAACACATAGATCGACAGATCAATGCTCTAATTTTGATGATATTACCGGGCCGAACAAGTAAACCTTTCACTGCCAATCATGGCTGGCCTAGCCATTATTAGCAGCGTTTCTCGCCTGGACAAAGTCTTAACTGCAACGAGGGGGCTCATCGTACTGACTCCGAGGGCTGATACAAGTGCTCTGATGTCTTTGACCGACACACCTAACCTTAAGTTCGATCGATGCCGCGCCGGGCCTTATTCGTCGTACACTTGCGACCAGGTCTGACATAACCAACGGGCGGGCACGGATCCCTACCAGGTTGGTCACGTACCCGGTCGTCTTTATATCCTAGCCGGCCCTATGAGTTTTGGCCTTGGGGTCTTACGGCATGCCAAACCCGTCCATCATGCCCCTCGAACTGTCTGCACCAACCGTGCCCACGTGCAGGATTCGGGGGTGGATAAACCACCGGGCAGTGTTTTGCCAATACCCTATAGTCCGGCGTCAGACTTTCGGCGAACGCACTGTGGTGGCCCCTTTACCAGCCCCTCCCACATGCATACCATGTTCGCCACCTCACCTGCACCTCTGGATCGCAGAGGCCAGCGTGATTTTGCGGTCAAAGATCCAGAGCAGGTGAACTATTACCCCCGAAGTGTCCGTTCATCGCACCCTCTGGCAATCAGGCCTTAACCAAACGCGCGTTATATATATTACAGCAATAATGTTCTAGGCAATTCAACTGGCTTCAACATACACCACCATCGCTCGGAAATTTTCTGTCCATAGGAGGACGGCTCGCAGGTCGGCTGCCTCGCTTATAAATTTACCTCATCGTACAGATTAATATCAGGTACGATCCAAGCATAACTGTGTAAGTGATTCCACCTTGTCGGGAAGTACTCATGGTACGATCTCCGTCTACGGGTCGGCAGTTGATGACCCGGTCAGAGCGCGCGCACCCCGCATCATCCGCGGCACGGCCGCCATTTCAATTCTGGACGTAAATATCCTCCCCTCCTCGCGCCTGGTCGCTGAGGTATTTACTACGCGGGCACCGTTCGTTAGGGTCGTAGGTCTGACGTCATCCATTGCTGCTGGTCCCCAAGTAGGGTCTCGGACTCGGCCATTGGCTTTGGACGTCAATGCCCTCTTGTTTATCCAGAAGGTCTCGCCACTCAACGCGTAGCTGGAGGGCGCCCCAAGAGTTGCTGGATTTTTAATTGGTTTGCACCACGGTGAGACGTTAGGCTATAATAACACTTGTTAAAGCTCCGGTTAAGGTGCGGGTCGAATGCTTAGGACGAGGAGAATGGGAGAGACAATGGTCTTACGACGCGTGGCAAAACCGGAACGAGAGATAGCCCTTTTCAAGGCCCACCCGTGTCCGGGGACCTGACAATGACGGATATTGCACAAACGCGTTCTCAGCGAATGGCATACGGAACGGGAGATAGCCCTTTTCAAGGCCCACCCGTGTCCGGGGACCTGATAATGACGGATAGTGCACAAACGCGTTCTCAGCGAATGGCACACGGAACGGGAGATAGCCCTTTTCAAGGCCCACCCGTGTCCGGGGACCTGATAATGACGGAGTGCACAAACGCGTTTCAATGGCAACGGAGGAGTGTTCAGGCCCACCCGTGTCCGGGGACCTGATAATGACGGATAGTGCACAAACGCGTTCTCAGCGAATGGCACACGGAACGGGAGATAGCCCTTTTCAAGGTCCACCCGTGTCCGAGGACCTGACAATGACGGATATTGGGATCCGGTTTGGGGCGAGTATTCCCGCTCGTCAGCCCAAGCTATGCTCATCGACAGTCTGTGCCGACCGTTCCCTGTGCCGACCGGTCACAACATTTCCATCACGCAGGGTAGTATATTTACATATCTTTAAACGGTTTGACAACAGGGTCGGAGCGCAGTCCCGTCACACGCATTCTCCATCCAACCCCCCAACCCCCTACATGTGTACCTACCGTGCCCTTCTATAGTAGACGTGCGAAGTTACCCCACTATCCCGTTCGTACATCCATCCCCGGCTAATCACCCAATGAATGGCCTGGTGGCACCCTCGTGGGATGGGGCGACGGCGCCGGGCGGGGAGAGCCCGGACGGTTTTCGCGAAGTAAGGGCGCCATAGGATAGAGGGGAGGCGTCGATCGGCGACACTCACATTTTGCCGGTGGTTTGGGTGCGTCGTTGCACCTCGATCTTCTCGACCGCCTCGGACACTCTGAGTCCTTCCGGAGAGATCTCCCCAGCGCGTTCTTCTGTAGCCCTTTTTGTAGCCATTTTCCGAAGCCACGCCTCTTTTTCCTGTACCCACTCCCAGGACTTCGGGGTGAGCTCGCGCTTTTGATTGGTTCTTGGCTTTTGCCGCCTGGGGCCTTCATGGCGTTCTAGATTTTGGGTGGTGACGGATCTAGGTCAGGGCACCGACCTCACGGGCCGATGTCCCTTCTTCCGGGGTTCCAGATGGTGTTTGCAGCCAGCTATTCGCGGGGCCGACCCGTTATTTGCGCTCGCCGTCTGTTATCGGGTCGCCCGTTTGATCTTGGGCGTCGGCGCCATTCGCAGGTGCCGCTTGTTGATGGAAACGCCGCGTTGATGTAGGCGCCGGCGCCACACGCGGGCGCTTTCCGGGCAAGTGTTTGTACGGGACGGGTAGGACTGCCAGGATCTGACTGGATGTCTGGCGACCTGTTCGGATAGGAAAGATATTATGGTGCCGACAAATGTAAGCCTCCTTACACTCTCTGGTGTAAGTAAGGATCATCTACAGCACTGGACATTCTATCATCTTCATATGTCCTGTTGGCGGCATATTGTGGATTTGCATGAGGGTCATCAGCTATTGCCGCCCTGGTAGCTCAGTTGGTTAGAGCGCTGGCCTGCACCGGTCTCCCCTGTATTGGCAACACAGGGTTCGAGTCGCTTCGCGCGCTCGCATTTAGCCCCCGGCCGGGAGTGTCAGTTGGCAGCTGGCCGATAAGGCCGGGAACGAGCTACCGGGCGGCCGTGTCGGTGCATCGGCGGCACGTTAAACTTTCGGTCTAAATCCTGCCGTTGAACTGAAGCTGATGGATCGGGTGGTGGGGCCAGGGTTCACGCAACAAGCTCTGCTTAGCAATAGAACCCTGGCTCCTCAAGCCACCCCAGCAACAACTCGGATCAAATTTATTTATTTTATAAAAAAAAATGTGACATCCAATTATTCAGCAATGACGAAGGACCTTCCTTACTGCAGACATCACAGGACCAGTGTCAGCTTCTTTGTCAGGTCTTCATGTTCCCGACCGGATGGCTCAGATCCTACAGATGCTATTTGCGAGGTCGTAGTTTGGAGTTCCCGGAGCCGTTGCCGCTCAGTTCTCGGAGTGGCAACCTGTGAAGGGGACGTGACGACACACCTGCAGTTGGGGCGGCACACGGCATAACCTGAGCCTGTAAATGGTCAGCTGCATAAGACAGGAGCCAATGAGGTCCGGTGAAAACAATGACATGCTTTGTTGCCGTCGAACTGCGAATATGTGCCGGCTAGGCACGCAGTACTGTCGATAAAACACGCACCCACATCCCGTTGGACTGACATCCACGTGTCCAGAACCGCCTCATGCAGTCCACCGTCCATCTGTGGCGGCACCCAAGGAAGCCCCACCAGCAAGCTCCAACTCCTCCCTGATCAGCGAAAGAGCAGACGGTGTGACATGACGCTCGTAGTCGCCTAGCTCGCCGTGACAAGATGTTGTCGTGCGCTTGCTGATTGCCGAGTGCATTTCAGCATTCCTGTCGGCATGGATAGTGCTTAGCACAACAAGATGCCCAGGCACAAACTTTGGCAGGGCAAAATCTCTGCCGCCCGGACGGCGTAGTTTGACGGAAGATGCGCGGACAAGAGTGCGAGTGGCGGCAGGAGGTCGGACGAGGAGGGTAGGAATGGGAAGGCGCGCGTTGCGGCCCACCCGGCCACCCCGGAAGGCGGGCAGGCGTGTTGTGGTCCCGTTGGAAGTGTTGAGGAGTGTTCAGGTGTTTATGCAGTGTTCGTGTCTTCCGACTCCGACTCCGACTTCCGAGTCGAGGAGTCGGAAGATGGAGGTTAAAAGTCCAGGAGGACTTTCTGGCTAGTCTGACCAACATTAAGATAAATGTTTTATTTTGTTCATTTATTGATACATGTGTGCTATTTACAATAGTCGGCCTCAACGAGGGGAATTAGTAGCTGTGATTCATCAACACCTGTTGTGTATCGTTTCCGAGGAAGGCGTTGTCAATCTATTTCTTCAGGTAGTAATTTGGTGGATCGATATGTTGTTTGCACGGCTTTTTTTTTGGTCATGGTGCCAGCCAATGAGTGCCCTCGAAGTTGTCTTCCGATATTCCCGTGATGTTTGCAATTGATGGTACAGTGATCACTTCGAGTGCGAGTTTGGTTGTCATGTGGGTCTGGAATCAGTGTTGCATCCGGGCCTTTTTCTGAGTTTCACGAATGTACAGTCCATCGCATGAGCATATGGCTTTTCGTGTTCAGCCAATAACTGGTTTTCGGGTTGCGTGATTGTGTCCTCAGTGATACTTGTCCGTAGTTTGTCATGACGGACCTTCCATGGCCTCCCGTGTGAATCGGGAGTATGAAGTTGCAGTCAAATTGTGGCCCTTTAATTCAGAGTTTCTTTTGTATTCCATTGCCAATGATCTGTTTGTTTTCTGCTTTTGCATATTTCCAGTCCTGTAGCCATTATTATAAAAAAATGCAGTCACCGGCTGTCTTTTTTTCTTCATAGGGTTGACGCCATCCATTATTATAAACCTCCCAGGAAAAAAAATAGCAGCAACGAAAAGAAGACATGGAAATGCAGACACCGACTGTGTTTTGGATATTATAAAACTTAACTGCGGCAGTCTGCGCATAAAATTGCGTCACGTTTGTAAAATAACTCGGGCTCGTGTCGTGAAAAAGAAGCAAGACAAGGAGCACCACACGTGGGTCGTGTGGCGCCCCTCGGCCGTGGGTCATTTGGCGCTCCTCGCCCATGGGTCGTGTGGCGCTCCTGGGGCACTCCTCGGCCGTGGGTCGGTGGCGCTCCTCAGCCTCTCGGCCGTGGGTCGTGTGGCGCTCCTCGGCCGTCGGTCATGGGTCGTGTGGCGCTCCTCGGCCGTGGGTCGTGTGGCGCTCTCGGCCGTGGGTCGTGTGGCGCTCCTCGGCCGTGGGTCGTGTGGCGCTCCTCGGCCGTGGGTCGTGTGGCGCTCCTCGGCCGTGGGTCGTGTGGCGCTCCTCGGCCGTGGGTCGTGTGGCGCTCCTCGGCCGTGGGTCGTGTGGCACTCCTCGGCCGTGGGTCGTGTGGCGCTCCTCGGCCGTGGGTCGTGTGGCGCTCTTCGGTCATGGGTCGTGTGGCGCTCTTCGGTCATGGGTCGTGTGGCGCTCCTCGGCCGTCGGTCGTTCCGCTCGGCCGTGGGTCGTGTGGCGCTCCTCGGCCGTCGGTCGTGTGGCACTCCTCGGCCGTGGGTCGTGTGGCACTCCTCGGCCGTGGGTCGTGTGGCGCTCCTCGGCCATGGGTCGTGTGGCGCTCCTCGGCCATGGGTCGTGTGGCACTCCTCGGCCGTGGGTCGTGTGGCACTCCTCGGCCGTGGGTCGTGTGGCGCTCCTCGGCCGTGGGTCGTGGCTCCGTGTGGCACTCCTCGGCCGTGGGTCGTGTGGCGCTCCTGGGCTCCTCGCCATGGGTCGTGTGGCACTCCTCGGCCGTGGGTCGTGTGGCACTCCTCGGCCGTGGGTCGTGTGGCGCTCCTCGGCCGTGGGTCGTGTGGCACTCCTCGGCAGTTTGCGTTTCTGGCTGAACACCAAATACAATTAAAACGCCATGCTCATTGTCTGTCATCTTGCATGCAGCAGCGAACAGCATCGGCATCAAAATATACAGCACGCCCGTTGACAACATCGAAACGAATGAATCACAACCGGACCAGGAAGGGAGAACGTAACAGGCTGGGCATTGCTATGCTTAGGATCTTACATGCGAAGTAGTCGTATCTATAAGTGGTTTCATGAACTGGCCAAATGCGCGTGAAGCCTGCGTGCGTTGAGCATCGCGATGTAGAATGACTGTTGGAGAATGAAACCACGCACTGAATGACGTTGGGGCTATAGCCGGTTAGAATGTCGACCGCAGCTGCGTTGTCCCCGTGGCTCTCGCTTGGCTGGTGATGGCAATGCCAAGTGGCAAACGCTTTAGAATACCCGGTGCTACATGCTCGGTCTCACTCTGAATTGCAAATCTCAGATGGCGCTTTCCAGCGGCGTAGAGAAGTCAGCACCGCCATGTCCACATATCCATCAATAGCAGTTATGTCTGGGATTCTTTATTACGAAATGTGCTCATACCAGTATTCACAAGTTCCTACATGAGCGCGGTGAGCTGACCTACATCATTCGGGCTCAGGTTAGACTCGGAGGCCATGCGCTCAAGAATGCGCCCAATCATTATGTGCCGCACCCTGAGGCGCTCCTCGTCAGTCCTCTCCTCGTCTGGCACTGCCAGCAGGGCCCGATACCGGGCCGCTATATATAGCTCGTCGGACCATTTTTGTGTCGAGTTGACCAGGTCGCGGTCTTGGTGCCGGGTGACCAGGCCTCGTGCGTGAGGACACCGGTGTTGCTGCTGCTGCTGCTGCAGCCTCCCCGCCATTGCTTTCGGCAACCGCTGGTGGCCTGTTGCTGCAGCCTATGCCTAGATTTAGATTCAACTTAACTCGCTAAACAACCGACAAAAAAGCCAACTATCATTCACTATAAATCGCTACCTCCTATACTGTCAGTTAATTATCTGAGTACCTCAAGAAAAGCAGAAACTATTAAACAATTGTTTTTTTTAATGTTTTTTAAAATAAATAAATAAACAAAATGTCTAATATAATTGTCTTCCACACAAGTAGACAACTATATGAATATCCCTTTTGATATTACTTATGGCTAGACACAAAAAATGAACAGTCACACAGCACTTATGAATACCCCCAACTTACTGCCAATTAAACCCTTTCTTAAACTTCAACACCAAACACACTATGCACAACAAAAAATAAATAAAGTATGTTAGGATAGTATGAGTGTTGTCTAATGTACTTATGAAATCTACACACTTGTAATATCTCCTACTACAGAAATCGAAGCGTCGAGAACACGCTGAAAGCCACGCGCCCTCGTCTTGGCGCACACAAAGATGGCGCACGGCGGCGTCGCTAGGTTAATATAGTATAGTTTGCGTGCTACGAAAATGCTTATAAGATAAAAACTAATGAAATATAATCACATAAGTAATTGCTAAACACCTATCCACAGCTTAGACTAGAGTACTGCCCTGTTCTGCAACGACTTATCTGGAAACCTGGAGCTCCGACGGACGTCCTCCCACCTTGACACCTGGCGGCAAACAATGATGTGAATAACGTGAAATTTTGGCTTGTAATGAACTACACAATGTGTCCTGATGAATTGGCCCAACTGCTCAATCCCAGTCAGTGTTAGCAACACCCCCAGCCAGCTATAATTGAGTGCATGCATGTACATGCCAACTGTTGCGCTATGAAACAGCACAGCATGTGACTAAATGAATGGAAAATGCTCTTTCTGATTAACACACACATGCCTCTAACTGTTTAGGGGGGATCAGTTGGCCAAAAATATTAAATAGACCGCATTATGCATGCTGTGCTGGAAGTGAAGGTGTTTTTGACCACATGCCAGCCAGTCTGGTTGCAGGCAGGCATGGGCTCAGCCATGGCTGGAGTGGTAGTGGAAAGGGAGAGTGGCATGTTTTAGATTGTGTTTAGGAATTTAATGTTATGCCTTTGCTCATGGGCATTGGATGGAACTAAAATGCACTAAAATTTGCATGTTCCTAACACTTTTGAGGACATGGTAGAGGAGCCACACACACAGGCTTAACAATATTGGGCTGGGGCAAGAATGGGAATGAGTCAAAACTGGGAACACTTTTGCATCTTATTGCACTACAAATAACCACAACCTATATTTGAAGCATTATAATACAAAAATCGACAGACTGTTCTGTCCTTGTGCCTCGGAACTATGACAGCCCGACAGGAGCGGAACTTTATGGGTTCAGTTGGAGATGCATATCAACGGAGTCAGACTCATTTGCGGCAACATATTCTTGATCGCAAGGATGTTGATTTGAGGGAACACATTTATACTTCCAATGGTGTTGATTTTTGAAAACGATTCAGATACCAATGCATGACGGCAATGGAGATGCACAAAGAATACGTGAAGGGACCACCATATAATGTGGTGGCTCAGACAATATCCACGTAATTCGCTGTACTGTCGATAATAATTCCGTCGCCAAACGCCGATTAAAAACACCAGCTGTTTAAAAGCAATATAACAATGTATTGCAACAGCATGATTGGCAACTGGGCTCATGAAGCATGCGGTATGTTCCAAGCCATAGCATGATTTCACTACATGTATATACACTGGGGAACGGGGTACCTAATGTCCAGCTCAGAAAAGGAAACATTTAGGAGAAAATATAACAGTTGATAATTTTGCTGAGAGTTGTACTAAACATTGTTAAATGAAAGACGATTATGCAAAGTAACCAAATTCTAATATTAAGTAAAATATAATCACAAATTGGCCTGATATATTTCGAACATGACCCTTCTTCAGAGACAGAGTCAGTGTAAAATAATTGACAATGTGGCCTGGAAATTTACAGTTAATGGAATAGTGCCATTTCATCCTTGTCTTAAGTTTTTACCAATTTGCCACGTGATGTGTGGGCAGTCATTATACAAACAACAGCTAAATAATGTAAAATGCATGTGACTGAAGTGAAATATGTGTATTACAACAGCATTGTGCTTTTTTAATCCTTAAGTGAAGATGCTTTATTTTCTTCCAATCTTTCACTATTCCCAAACAACTTCTTTCTTCATCCACACAGTTAACGGTGAAGTAATTTTAGGACACTGGACAGAGTACATACACAAATACATCTTATGCACATGCGTTGAAGCACACGCTTTATGGATCAGGTTGTCCACCAATATTGACAAAATGGTTTTAATTGTCAAGTCCAAGCATCGGCTGTATTTAAATACCAACCCAGCAATGGACATGGCAACAAGTACATATGATCCGATCGTTACAGTAATAATGTTCATGGCTTCCCTAGACAACTTCCCTATATATCTCCCATATACACTATATGCCTGCATATCCATGATGCGTTATCATCTACTGCACTCGTGTTCTCGTGTGTGTATGAACGAGCGAGTGAATAAGTAATTAAGCGTACGTGTGAGGGACGAGTTAGTGGGTGAGTGCGTACCTGGTAAGTGAGTGGTTGGTTATTTTGGCTTAGGGGCGCATCGACTGGACAAGATGAGCATATCTCGCTGCAAAAAGATTTAGACGAACTTGTGAAGTGGTCCGAAGAATGGCAAATGAAATTTAATTTTGATAAGTGCAAAATCATGCATGTAGGTGAGCAGCATATGAAGGCTCCATACTTGATGGGTGGCCAAGTGCTATCAGTGACTAAACAGGATAAGGATTTAGGTGTTATTCTAAACACAGAACTGGGGGCATCAGAACAGACCAAGGAAGCCAGGAAGAAGGCACTGAGAATGCTCGGGGCAATAAATAGGAATGTATCATACAGAAGTGAGGAAGTGATCAGGAAGCTTTACTGTGCATACGTCAGGCCACATTTGGAATACTGCATCCAAGCTTGGTCTCCTAGCTATGAAAAAGATTGTTGGCTTTTAGAGAGAGTACAAAAGAGGGCTACAAAAATGGTTAATGGCATAAGCAACCTGGCATATGAGGAAAGATTGAAGAAATTGAATATGTTTTCACTTAGATATAGAAGGCTGAGAGGAGATCTCATCGAGGTCTTTAAATTTGTCCATGGTCTGGAGAGGGGATACCTTGGGGAAATGTTTGAATTGAACAGAAATGATGCAATTAGAGGTCATAAATTCAAAATTAAAGTTAACCACAGCAGAACAAGGTTAAGGCAAACTTTCTTCACCAGCAGGGTAGTAGAACACTGGAACCAGCTGCCAGAAAACATTGTCAGTAGCAGCACATTGAACATCTTTAAAAACAGCATAGACAATCATTATAAGAATAGAGGGCTTGCTTTTCAGTATTACAGGGAGGGCTGATTGACAGATTTGGTGGGCAACTGGTTCAGTGTACAGAGTGCAACCAAGAAGGGCCCTTGTGGCTCATAGTTGCACTAATATTTCATGTCTTTATGTCTTTATGTCAGTTAGTGTACTGTAGTGACATTAGGGTAGCGCCCATTGGTAAGTGAGTGAACTTCTGGGCAAATGATGGGGTGGGTGATGGTGCTGGTGAGTGATTACGAAGTGAATAAGTCGGCGAGTGCAAGTGAGCATGCAGTATCATGCTATATAGGGAATTGGTTTAAAGGGGCCCCAAAGCTACCATTGTGCTTAGGGTGCCTTTTGTTCCTGATTTCATTGGATTCTGCAATGTTTAGTTCTGCTGTCTTTACAAATCCGTTGGCTTGTGATGCTCAGAGTTGCACCATCTACTACGCTCAGCATCACAATCTTACAGATTTGTAAAGACATGGCAGAATGAAAAATTGCAGAATCCGTTGAAAAAGTCACCACTGACCACAATGGAGGCTTCATGGACCTTCATAAAACCAGTTCCCTATACAGCATCACACTGTACATACATTGCCTGCACTTGCCGACTTATCCGGTACGTAATCACCAACCAGCACAATCACTCACCCAGTTCATTCACCCTCCCAGATACGTGCTCACTCAATACTTCGTCACTCACTCACTCACTCAGTGACGTATTCACTTACGCGTCCATCACCACATGCGAACACTTCCAATTACAGTAGGTACAGGATAATTATCTAGGGAAACCACGAACATTTTTCCGTTAGTCACATCATATGTACTTGTTGCAATGTCTACTGTCATGTTGGTATTTAAATATAGCAGATACTTGGAATTGGGTGAGGATTAAAACACTTCAGTCAATAATGGACAGCCTAATACATAAAGCATGTACTACAAACCCTGTGTGCAAAATGGCTATGTATATACTTTGTCCCTGAAGAATGGCCATACCAAAACACAGACCAACTTGTGATTCTATCTTACTTAATATAAGCATTTGGTTAATTTCTATAATCGTCTTCAAAGTATCACAGCACGGAAATATCAGTGGACACATCCACATGTAATCGTGCTAAGATGCAAGAACAAGATGACTAGACATGCATCTTTGCAGGTCATAACCAGATATCAAACATTCCTCAGGCAATCCCCACTCTGCTGATTCCACACCTCAGGTACACATAACGCAAAGCATGTACACAATATCACACACTGCACTCATCAATTGCATGCTCTTCATGGTATCCTCTCAAGTGCACATGACAATTTGCACACGTCGGTTGGCGAGCCAGCGTCGTCGCCGCCGCCCCAGGTGTCCAGGTGGCCGGCCGTCAGTGGTGTCACGTAGTTGTCGAAGCGGCACCAGACGGACGGCGCGGCCTCCGGGCCGGTGGCGTCAGACAACCGCGCCACGCAGTAGTGGTGACCGGCGTTCAACGAGCCGCCGCGGTGCACGACCAGCGCGTACAGCTGGTACTGGACGGCCGGACGGCCGCGAACTGGCACCCACAGCTGCTCCTTCAGCACCACGCCAGTCAGCACCATGCGGCGCGTGCCCATGCCACGCTCGAACATGAAGCGCACCAGCGAGATGACGAGGTACTGCGGCGGACGAGGTACACTTTGATATTGCTTGACCCGGATAATTTCTCCTTTGTCAGCACTTTCTGATACAGCCTTTGCAATAAAATGGTCAGGATGAGTCTCTAGAAATTTTACCAAAGTGCAAGATGAAAGCTTAAAATACTTAGTTTGTTTCATCCTCTAGCCTCTGAATATGAGAACTCAAAGCTGCATAAGAATGGAAACAGTCACCTGCACTCAACGACATCTTCTCAGCTGCTTCACGGAGTAATCCAGCTGGAAAGGGAGGAAAAGTTCGAACGTTACAATAGTTATCACTACCTTCACCCATTTCAGAATCAAACAGAATAACAATCACCTCACATATATAAAGAGATCCAGCTGAATAGTCACATCCAACCTGTCTAGCAAGAGTTCCAGCCTGGCAAGCGGGTCAGCCAATGTGCCCAGCGAGTGGGCCAGTCTGCTTGGCAAACAGGCCCACCTGTATGGCAAATGAGCCAGCCTGACCAACAAGCGTGCTGGCCTGAGCAACAAGTGGGCCAGCCAGCCTGCCCTGAAAGTGAACCAGCCTGCTTGGTAAGCAGGTCCGCCTGCCCTGTGAGTGGGCTACTTGCCATGCAGGCCTGCCATGCCCACTTGCCATGCGAGCAAGCAGGCTTGCCTGCACAGTAAGTGGATCCACCTGCACAGTAAGTGGATCCACCTGCACAGCAAGTAGGTTTGCCTGCCCTGCAAGTGGGCCAGCCCTCTTGGTAAGCCCACAAGCCAACATATCCAGCTATGTTGGTCCAGCATTCTAATATTTCTGAGGAAAATCTTCCCCATGTTATACTGAATAAATTGATCAAATGTCACAAAAATCAAGGCTACAAAAAAATTGGTGCATGCAACCCTGCTTCAGCAACAAATAGGGGCAAATATATTGACAAGGGTAAGTTTTGATTCTCAGTGATACTTTTTGATGTGCTTAAGACAAGCAACCACATAATTTATCCACAAATGGTTATTCCTAAGTCAACAGTGGTCAATACAATTGATGACTTAATAGGCACAGGTTTGTGGCTTATAGCCCTGATGCTTCAAGAAGGAACTTTTGAATCCTGTGGCAGTGGAATTTGAGGAACAACTTGAGGAAAAAAATAAACAAAAGGAACAGCATTGTTGTCAGAAAAATTATGAACTTGTTTGTCTTAAGAAGGCTTAATAACAATCTAAGATACTGCAGCACAACTGATTTAAATCACATGTGACACACCATGTACTGACAATTATATGTAGAGAGTACTTGATGCAAATCAAAGCCACCCAGTGTAGAGCACTCCATGCAAATCAAAGCCACCCAGTGTCTAGAGCACTCCATGCAAATCAAAGCCACCCAGTGTCTAGAGCACTTCATGCAAATCAAAGCCACCCAGTGTCTAGAGGACTCTAGCACCTCTCCAATTCCTGAAAGTGGTTTTATCCCCTTTAAAATCCTTAAAAATCCCATCACCTTACCACCTCTCTTCTTTGTTCCAGCAGTCTCGCGCCGCCGGAAACAACCGCCAGTTTTTTTCTTCTCAAATCCGTATGATCTATGACGTCACTGGCGTGCGTTGATATACACAGGGGATGTATTGGTGTAAATCGACGCAGGCGTAGATTTACACACAGCTGCTCATTGGCGTAAACCTACGCGGACGTCGATTTACACTGGTGGAGGTCTCGGTGTATACCGACGCAGATCTACGTTGATTTACACACAGGGGACTCCCTGTGGAAATCGACGTCGGCGTCGATATACACGCTTCCATAAAATATATACTACACATATTACTAAAATTGAACGAAAAACATATTACTGAAATATTTGTTCCGATCTATACTTTATATTTGTTGATGTATCGACCAATGAAACCTACAAGTCCATTGTCGTAAAGTTCTAGCTCGAATGGCGTCATACGGTGTGTCTTCTATTTTGGGAAAAAGTGCAGCCAATTGGAGAAAAAAGACAAGGTTTGACGCTACGGCGTATTTTTTATAATAATGGGACGGGTGTCGTTATTTTTTCACCAACTGTATTTTTATTTGCGGTCAGTGACGGCATTTTAAAAAAATAATAATGGCTACTGGACATAGTTTTCTGTTGGCGGTGCTGTTGCTTCTCGGGGTGCGATGTGCTCTTTGTCGAGGAACATGCACCGTTTGCTTTCATGGCGTGGTCCTCCGACCTGTTTTCTGTATGTTGGCCCTGTTTTCATACTTATAATTTTTACAAACATTTGCAGGGCTGTTCCGTTCTTGGTTGCCCGGTTGCATGATGTCGAGTCCAGTTTCACACATCCATTTCTTCAAATTTGGTTGGACTCGTCTTGGATTTTTTCCTCCGTCGAGAGTGACGTTCATGATATGTTGTGCTGTATTTTCCAGGAGGTGAAGCTCAACAGCTTGCATTGGATGACGTACCGTGATTCCCCTTGATGTATCGACCATTATTCCCTGTAGGTCGCCGATTTCCCAGCTGGCCTCTTCCATTCTCCACCTGTACCTTTGCCGTGCCATAAATTGAAGCCAGTTGTTGGTGAAGGCAGCTGGAGCGTAGTTATTTGATGGATGCATGTTGTATAGCCAGAACCACATACTGCAGATTACACAAGTATCTCCGCAGGTCAACTTGGTTGCGGCGTCCTCATCCATTTGACGGCTTGTCATGAACGTCGTGCGGAATGCTTTTTGCTGCATAGTATGGAAAATGTTACTTCTCGGTGTAACAGTTCCATTTCCACTCCCTCCAGTGCTTTCGTCATGTCCAGTGTCCTTCTTGAGCCTCTTGGGCGTCCGTTGCAGGCCGGCTTTGGGCGTCGCCGGTGGCGTCCGATCCGTCTCCATCGAGTTCCTGCCAAGTGGCGAGCCAGGCATGTGCCGTTGTGCGACATGGTGGTTCGGGGATTCGACCCACTCCAATTCTGTTCCGTGTAGTCATGATTTCAGTGTTCAGTCTGTATGTCTTACACCTGCTGTTGATGGATTCCTTATCTCCTCCAACAGTCAGGTATTGCGCAATATCGTGGCTTGTCGTGATGATAATTGGCATTCCCCGCATGATTTCGTGTTCGTTGTATTTCACTGCAACCTCTTGTTCCTCTCTGCCAAGCAGTTTTTTTTTCGTGTCATCCACGTTTCTATCATTTACCATATTTTCTTCCAATAACCCGATATTGGTCTTGCACACATGCTTTAGCTTGTCATGTTCGTGAGGACACCAGACATGTCCCCCCTAGAGAGCCCTCGCACCCACTGATCCCTGATTTCATCCCAGTTTCCCCTAAGGTAACATTCTGTGGAAGCATGTATAATATATTGACGAACACGTTCATACTCAGCCTCTGGTCTGGCATATACAAGCTGCTGTAAAGTCGGCAGAACCCGATCCCTCTCGGTCTTGGTCATTCCAGCGAGATTGAGCTCCCGCTGAAATGCCTGCAGCACATGGGATGTGCACAGGAACAAGTTGCAGTTTGGGAACACGTCGATAATCGCTCTACTACTGCTTTGCCATAAGTGACCTGCAAATGCCGCTGAAGGTTTTTTTGTCGGCACCATCATGGTATTGACGTGCTTTGGCCTTTGCTTCCTCCGTGAGACGACGATTTTCCGGCTGCAACAGAAAGTTTTCCTTGGATACTGGATGGCAATGGTTGAAGTTCACATGCTTCACTACAAGGCGCAGGGTTGTATCCAGAGAGACCGGGATGCTTGCAGCATATCCAAGTTTCTTAGTTGTGGCTCTCCTAACCCTATTGTCTGCCTTATTTTGGTAGTGTCGTCCACCCTGGGTACAAGAGAACGTGATGGACTTGTACTTCTTATTTCTCAGAAGAGTCTCACTGCTTGCCACCAATTCTGACAGGAAATGGCCAGGATTAGTTTTCAGAAACTTGCTCAAAGTTACTGAGCTAGACTTGAAGAATGTCACATTGGTAGTTTTCTAGCTCACGAATCCGAGCACTAACTTCATCAAAGGAATCAGAACAGTCACCTTCACTCAGTGAGTCCATCTTCCTTAGTGCCTTGAATCCCCAGTTCTCCGAAACACATTGCAGAAAATCGTCAGCAATCTGGTTCCTTCTTGCTTTTACTTCTATTTTAAGAATTAAGTTAATGGTTGACATGGAGGTAGCATTCTGAAATCACCATGTAGCAATGTTAAATTTTTCAAGAAAATGGGTAGACAACACCACCTAATGGAAGTTCAATCGACCTCCCTCTCTATGGCTTATGTAACATCTTTGCGTACTGCTTGCTGATAATGAAAGTTTACATAAAAACACTTGACCCTTGTGGCGCCACACTGAGTGTCACAGGGACGCCACACTGAGTGCCACAGGGGATGCCACACTGAGTGTCACAGGGGATGCCACACTGAGTGCCACAGGGACGCGACACCGACTTCCATTATTACAAATTACATATTACAGAAGAAGGTATTAAAGAAGAAGGTAGGCTACTACAATGAATAATTATCCATTATTGGTTTTGGATTATATTCCAAAACCAACTTGAAATCAACTGAAGACATCTTGAGGCCTTCAACAATTCCAATATGCCACAGTTGTGGTGCATCAATGACCTCTGACCAGCATGACCACCACAGTCAATGTGCTCCTAAACCCCCAACCTCTGACCAGGAAATTTTATGAAACCATATCACAGATCCTCCTCTGTTTGAGATAATCTACCTAGACACCTAGACCGTGCACAGCAGCGCTGTACCGGTCTCTCAGTGCGGACCGGCGCCTGAAGGGGATACATACGGTGCCGCTGCGGAGTCGCGTCGCCACCTCTGCCGGAGTCGCGTCGCCAGCGCCCAGTAAAACCACTCGCTGGGTCTGGGTACGAGAACTGCTTTATTGCTCACATAGCGGCGATTCATCCTGACTAGAACATACCTTGGGTTCTAGTTAAGGCACTAAGGTACACAGCTATGGAAAAGTAAGTGCAAGTGGGTTAAGTATACATGTAAGTCGGCTCAGTGAAGTGGAAGGCTATTAAGTCAGGTGGCTGCTGAACATAGTGCATTGGAGATGAGCGGAGAAATAAGTTGAAACGGGCCTGGATGCATAATTCACAACACTGCCCTCTAGCGTCAATAGAGCGAACCACAAGTTGAGACGCTAGATGGCGGGCGCGCGCTCACCAGCGGCTACGAGTCACCAGCTGGCCGCCAGATGGCCGGCGGATCCGCATCCGCTACAATGGTGTTATGGTACATGTTTCTTTTCTGGAACACAGAAACAACTACAACTGCAGGTAGATTAATAAATGTATCGAGGATCATGATCAGCAAATTTCACATGAATCTAAAAATGAGGTTTTGCCATCAAATAAAAGGTAAATTTGGAGGTGAAGGTAAAAGTGTATTTTTTGTGAATAAAGCGTTTTTTGCATGTGGTTGAGACAATGCAACCATATCTTTTATCAGCGAATGATTACTTATAAGTAAATGGCAGTCAATATAATTGATGACTTCACAGGCACAATACAGAGACAATGTGCTACCATATTAATAGTATTTTGAGTTAATGCTGCTAGCAATTACAATTTTTTTATTAAAATAAAATATAATCCGAGTTTTTTATTGGGGTGGCTTTATGAACCAAGGTCCTTTTGCTAAGCAGAGCATGTTGCGCGAGCCCGCAGGTCTCGCGGGCTAGTGAGACCTTCGGGCTCACTATTTTAGTGACTTGGTGCTCACTGCCTAGTGGGCTAGGTAGTGAGCACTAAGTCTAAGCTGTTGTCTCTTGTAGCTTGAGTGACGTATTGGTGCAGGCCGTGGCAATCGCACGCTTCCAGGAAGCGGTTGGCTCTGGACGTTGGTCTAAGCCTTACAGGGTTGGCCCAATCGGGCGCAGACGGTACCCAGCCAAGGTCAGGGATGTTGAAGTCGCCCAAGACCATCAGCCGGCGTCCGGGTGGGAGCTCGCCTAAATGTCGAAAGATTTGTGTAATGGCTTTGTCGTCTGGTGGCCTGTAGCACACAGCCACCGTCACGGTCGGATTGCCGGGCTCCACCAACAACTCAGTGTCTGGCACCGTCGGCAGATGCCCGATCGGTAGCAGGGCGGCACGAACTGTACATGCTACACCCCACCGACACGCCCATCCGATCGGTGCCTGCGGAGCCGGATGTGCTTAGGCAGGAAAGCCTGCATCTCAGAATCTGACACCGAATCGTCCAGCCACGTCTCATTGTACGCTATGGTGTACCGGTCGTATTCTGCCGCGGCCGCCCGAAGCTGTCCCAACTTTCCTCGGACGCTACGGCAGTTCTGTAGGATCGCAGTTATTCCCAACGCTGCACTCCTTAGGTGACCCCGCTTGTCGGGACCGACAGCTGGCTTTGGGCGGCCGAGGCCTGGACCCGAGTTCGGCTCGACATCTCCTGAGGCGATGAGGCGTGTCAGCTTTCAAATAGAGCAGGATTTCGCGTCATGTTGTATTTGGCTGCGGGAATACTTTGCAGCTCTTCCAACAGGTGATGACCATCTTGGCAAGGGTGGAGCCCACAGACGGCGCGGAGCCAACACTGTAAAGGCTTGGCTTTTAGCGGTAAACGTCACTGCGTGTCTTACTAACAAGAGTCCGATTCATCACTTCCCAGGCCTGAGCAACGGCTAATACAGGAAGGGGCTAACAGCGACAGGAGTAGCTTTTGTTCAGAAAAGAAATTTTGTTCATGTGGGAGTGAAATCCATAAATCCAGAGCATTTCTTTTCTCCCAAAGCAGTTCTGCAATCCTTAAGGCATGACCATAGTTAATCGTTGGTTTTTTTTTCGCTACAACTGTGACGCTATCACAGCTGATGTCGCCGCTGTTCACCGCTGACCGTCTCGTGATGTGTTCCGCGGTGTCTTCAGGTGTCCGAAGAAGTTGCCGCAACATCGGCAAAATACATTTTATTGTTAAATCAAACGCGTACGTGCAATGTGACTGTCTAGCAGCACCTCAGGTGTGTCCATGAGGAAAGAGGACGACATTGACCACATATATCGACGTGCACCGCCAGGTGAATCCAGTTGGCGTGCTGATCATCGGCAAACGTTCTGATGTGGACAAGCTCCTCTGTGCGTCACACCTCACGGGATATTTTAGGAGTCTGAAAAGTGATGTATGGTTATTTACAATCAAAAGGCTTGATGCGGTTCTAGAAACATCCAACATCTTTACAAACACGCAGTGTGGGTTCAGGAAGAACCGCTGCACAATCGACCACATCGTGTCTTTAGACACGGCCATGCGAACTGCGTTGAAGCGCGAACGACACATGGGTGCTGTCTTCATTGACATTTATGGCGCGTATGACACTGCCAGCCGCCAAGGCATCCTCTTGAAGGCTTTCATTGTAAGCACGGCATACATAGTAAAGTTGGAACATTCCTGCAAAACTGTTTAGCTGATCGGTCATTTTTCGTTCGAGAGGGCAACCAGCTCTTAGATCGATACCCACAGTTAAATGGGGTACCGCAAGGTAGCGTCTTGAGCGTTCCACCGTTTGAATACAGGGTGCGCTGAAAGTCCTGGCGCTTTTCAACATTTTCGCAAACAAATGCAACTGGCTCATATATATTCAACAACAGGTTGTAACAGTGACTGGGAACAACAAGCCACATCCTTTCACCAACCGCTCACTCGATGTAGCCGCCCTCGGCGGCGATGACGGCCTCGACGCGAGAGCGGAAGCCCTTGCAGGTCATGATGATGTAGGCCTCCTCCAGCGCCTCCCACGCCGCCACGATGCGAGCCTTGAGCGACTCCAGGTTGGGATGAGAAGTGGCCTGGACCTCATCCTGCAGAACGCTCCACACGCTGTAATCGAGCGGGTTGAGGTCGGGCGACTGAGGCGGCCACATCTCCTTCCGCCAGAAGTGATCTGGCCCGCCGAGCTCCTCTGTCAGCTTGGCTTGGATGGCGGTGACGTTGTGGACGGGCGCTCCGCCCTGTTGGAAGACAAAATTGCCCTCCGGGTAGGTCGTCTTGACCCAGGGGATGACGTGCGTGTCCAGGAGCCCTTCGTAGACCTGCCTGTTGATTTTCTCGTTGGCGTCGATGAAGATAATGGGGAATTTCTGCCCGTCGGACCCGACGACACACAGGACCATCACCTTCTGCGGGTGCTTGTTCACGGGGTTGAACCGAATCCGGGGGTCCACTTCGTCAACAGGCTGGTCGGACAGGTAGCGGGAGTTCCTCCGGTTCAGCTGGGCGTCGACGTGGAAGAGCTTCTCATCGGAGAAGATCCGAACGAAGCCGGTGGTCACCGGGCTCTTCAAGAAGTTGAGCAGCAGCTTGCTCTTCTCCACATGGCGGAGACGCGTGGCCTCGGTTAAACGCGGCCTGTTATGGATCACTCTGGACTCCATGTTCAAGTCTTGGTGGATCAATTCCCGCATTGATGTCTCGGGAAAGCTGAACTTCTTCGCCAGTTTTCTGATTGACTGCCGCGGATTTTCTTCGATTGCTTCTGACACGGCGGCCACGTTCTCGGGAGTTCTGAGCGACCGCGGCCGACCTGACCTGGGGGCATCTTCTAAGGACTCCACAGATCGGATCTTCGCCTTTTTCCGCTGAACCGTTCGCCGAGAAACGCTGCATCGTTCCGCAACTTGCGCCTCGGTTAAGCCGGACCCGGCCGCCGCGCGCAGGCAGCCAGCGACAAGGTGCCGCTTCGTCTGTTTATCCATGACTGAACGCGATTCGAAGGTCATATTTGCAACCTCGGCTGACCGGGTCGGCGAGGGTCACGCCTGCGGCCATTGGCAGACTGGCCACCAATCACAGGGCGCGCTGGCAAGCATACCAGAAAAGCGCTAGGACTTTCCGCGCACCCTGTAATGATCAACGACATTGGTGACGATTTTCCAACTACGATCGGTCGATCATTGTTCGTGGACGATTTTGCAATTTGGTGTCCGGCTTCAAAGACTTCATCCATGGAGAGGCAACTCCAGGCTGCAGTTACACGGCTTGAACGATGGAGTGTGGGTAATGGTTTCTGCTTCTCGACTTCTAAGACTGTGTGTATCCATTTTTGTCGGCGACGACAGTGCTGCTGAAGCATATCGATGAACCTCTACAGAGAAACGATCCCGTGCAAGTCGATGGTTCGCTTCCTGGGAATTTACTTTGAATGGGCGACTCACATACGGAGAGCATTTCAAAACCATGCGCGAACAATGTTTTAAGTCTATGAACATCTTGAAGTGTATATCTCGCACTACTTATGGTGCGGACAGAAGAATCCTGCTTCTGTACCGATCTCTAATGCGATCAAAACTCGACTACGCCAGCTTTGTATACGATTGTGCAAGTGAATCCACTAAGCATACTCTGGATACCATTGAACATTCGGCTCTGCGCATTGCAACTGGAGCATCCCGTACCTCACCAACTACGAGCCTCCCGGTCGAGACAAATGAACCGTTCCTCGCCGTGCGCCGGCAGATGCTTGGCATGCGGTATGCTCTCAAGCTGACAGTTTCCGGCTCACCCGACATACTGAGCGGTCATCTCACCCCACACCTTGCGGTTGTTCCACCACAGGCGGCCTCTGCACTTTGAGCCGTTCTGTGTAAAAGTACGTAATCTACTGCAAGCTAGTGCGATTACGTTGCGTGGTGTTCTCAGAACTGTACCGTCAGAGCTCCACCGTGGCAGTTGATTCCCCAAAAGTTGATCTGTCTGTAGCTGGGATTCACAAGTAAAGTGCCACATGCTCAGAACTGCAAGCACGAGCCCTAGAGATCACCCACTCGTACGAGGGATATACAGCCGCGTATACCGATGGATCTAAAACGGATACAGGCGTCGGTAGTGCGTTTGTATGTGATGACACTACTCACGACTCGGGGTTTTGCGCTGCCACCACATGCATCCGTTTTTACAGCAGAACTGGTGGCTATTGCCAAGGCTCTCTTTTATCCAGGTAGGGGACGAGGATTTACCCCCTAACCCCCTCTACGAGACATCTTGTTGCTTATTTCTTCCATAGCCCAGGAGGGGAAACGTAGGTATTGTGCTGGATCCCAAATCACGTGGGCATTGTTGGAAACAAGTTGTGAATTATCCCAAATCACGCCCGTGCATCCTACTGACACTGAGCGTGTCCTCATTTCCCAAATGCGGGCGGCTAGCTCATCGCGCTTCACACGCCCTTCGCCACCGTGTTCACGTCCCATTTCACCATCGATATCAGCCAGATACCCCGCATCTTGGGCACACTCATAGGATGCATCGCAGGTATCGCAGTACTTTCATGAGAAATGTCGCATTTCACGTATGCACAGGACGTCACCAAACTGGACAGTTTCTGTTTCACATATACTCGTATGTTGTTCGAACATTGTGTAATTTCTGAACACATACAGGCCACATTCTGTACTGCATGGTCTTGATCTTGGAGGTATGGTCCGACCGTCTGCTGACTAGACCCACCTGGCGCCAAACGCGGCATCACATGACGCCACATTTCGAGCCGACTGCAACGGTAGAGGTCGCGCTTTGATAGAGGAGAGATGGAGGCCATGCTTAGCCGCCAGAGGGGTTGGGATGTTTCGGGCACCACCTTGTCGGTGGTGACCGATGGTCTGGCTGGCGTGGCTGATGTTAGAGAGGAACCTCCTTCGCTAACATTTTTTTAAAGGGTCACGTCTCATAAGAGACGTGACCCCTTTTCTGGCCGTAGCCTGATATGCTGCGAGCGGAGTGGCGTGCATTTTCCGCAATAAAAGTGTGACAAGAATGAACGCAAAAGCGAAGTCAGCGGGTGTAAAATGAACGGATGCATTTGTACCATGACATTCTTGGATAGCGGAAGATAAGATGCTTGTACATCGTAGTAGCTTAGTGCCGCAATGTTGGCATGTTAATCGGGGGCTTCTTGCCCTATTCACAATGACAGTTCACCGCGACATATTTCTTGACTGATGTCGTTTTCGCACGTCACCTCCGCTGCACAGTCTGTGTTGTCATCGTCAAGATCTCCAGCTTCTCCCGGCTGATGCGCAGTTTATCTTCTCGATATAACTGCCTGCCGCGCATGTCCTCTGCCAGCAGTTGCTTTATGTCGTCTCCGCCAGATGTGGTGCGGGGAGGCTTCCTGGTTACTCCAGACGGTGAGGGTGCGGGCGAGTGCCGTCTCCTCACCACCACTTGCCTCTGCCAACTTCCTCTGCCAACTGCCTCATTGTCTCCCGAATTTGTACTGGCTTGGCAGACTTGTGCCTGTTTGAGAGGAGCGCTGGAGCGGTGCACAGTTGCCAGGCAGGCGATTGGGGTTACGTTGTGGTCCAGCCCCAGCAACCTGTCCATGTCGTCGAACCATTCCCAGACCACCGAGCCTTCGCCGCTCGTACGTTTACGGTCCCGGACCGTTGTGTAACCATGCGGTACCACTTCTTGTCGACCATCCGGTACCACTTCTTGCGCAGTACCTCCCAGTCTGTCAAGTTATAGCCATGCTGTTTGAAAATCTGGAGAATATTTTGCCGCTTTTGTACCCGATCTTGTTTGGATCCCACCTTCCCATTTATCTGCACACCGGTGCAGGACTCCAGTAGCGACTTTGTTGTGGCGACATTCCACTTCACTTGTTCCGACTCATCCACGGATGGCTTTGCATATGCAGTGGTTCCAGACTTGTGGGTTGTGAGTTGGACAGTGGTTGCTCTCCTCGCAGTTATCAAAAATTATACTGCATATGGAGCACATGAGTAACTGCTTGAAGCACAACATAAACATGTCGGATAATTATCGGAGACCTATGCCAAGTGACAAACGCTTTAAAAGACCCGGTGTTACATGCTCGGTCTCACTCTGAATTGCAAATCGCAGATACCGCAGAAGGTTCGCAAACTCGTGCTCTTCACGAAGCAATGACTGGCGTGCCCGGCTGCTAGGTCGGACATCATCCAAGCATGAGTAAAAACAAATTGCCTTCTTCCATCTTCAGCACGTAACCCTCGACGCTTAGTTAATACAAGCCAACCGATAATTAAATACGCACAGACCAACACACCTCGCGTACCTCACACGCAGTGAGTGAGGCGCGCCGCTATCGTAAACCGGGCCTCGGCGGGTTCGTCCGTTGTTACCAATTCGCGTCTTGAAAATTTCCCATGTTACCATATGCCCAACTTTTGCCGTCCTTTTCGGTTTCTGTCTGTCGCGGTGTGAACCGAGCCTAACCCTCGCAGCCTGGGCCAGATGCGAGCACGTGAAGCGACCCGAACCCTGCCTTGACAGAACTGGGGAAACAAGCCCTCTAAACACCCGAGTTACCGGGGTGGCAATTTGCATATCATGACTCAATTTTCTATGTATTTACTACTTTTCTACTTCGTCCCAAGACAGGCTTGTGTATGCCACTCAGTGCTCAGAAATGCTCAGAAGCCCGATAAAATTATCATTGTTACTGGAGACATCTAAACACAGATATGATCATATCTAAAAGTCTAAAGAAGACTAGGGATGTAAATAAGGAACGATAGCAAATTATATGTACAAGAAACATGAAAAATAAAAACAAAAGGAAATGTTTGCACTCACTATGCATGACCTCAGTAATTTATTTATTTATTTATTTATTTCACAGTGCATGTCCTCCACGTGTAGTGGCTTTTATGGACAGTCTGGGTATAACTCACAGATATTTCCAAAGAAAGGGTAGATTTGTGGTCAGTAGTGCCGCACGGCTTTCCCCCTCGTTGGACAACCGCTGAGCATCCGTCCTCTCGGCACTGAGCGTTACTCAGTTCGTCCACGATCATGTTTGTAGACTTGTAGCCCCAGTCTTGGTAGGCTCACCATCCACCATCTTTTCCCACCCGATACGATGACCACCACAGTCAGTATCGGATTCAGGACTCTTAGTTTATTACATTTTGAGCTCCAGGCACGTTGCCACTCTGATCGCATAAACGATGACGTAGATGGGTAGAAATCTCTTGGATAGAGTAATAGCGATACGACGCGGCCAATACTGATAGCGACATTCGCAGCCATGTCGGCAGCTTCATTCCCAGCTAGTCCCAGGTGACTGGAAATCCAGCAGAAAACAGTAACCTTGCCCATTTCGTCCAAAAATTCTACAACTTGTAGAATTTTGCGAATAAGTCGGTCATCCTGGTTGCAGTGTTAATGTGGATAATCATGATGCAAAACATCACTGATTTCACTGAAAAAAATCATTATTAAGGTTGCTGTAATGAGTCTCACCGTATTCTTCTTGTCCTAATGTTGGATTAAAAAATTTGCGTATGTTCCGAAGGACCGTCATCGCCATCGAACGTTGTTGTCACGACGATGCGGGTATTCGTTGCTAAGGTAAAGTCACTTTCTCGTGTGTCCAGGTTGTGCCAAGTTGAATTTCTATGTGGAGCGGCACTGTCATTTTTGAGTATTCCTGTGTGACCGTATTCTCTTGTTTTTCTTCCGTTTCGTGTTTCATTTTATTTCCCTTGGAGAGAATACTTGACTTCATGAGAGATGGGAAGGTGACCTGTGTGCTGTCACACACCCGCTACACAGCGATGCAGCATACCGCAGTGTTCGGTGGTGTTGCTTGACGCGGCTGGACCTAGCTGTCGACGTGGTCACCCAACACACTGACACGCACATGACGGCGCACACGTGGCCTCGATCATGGTACAGTCTGTACCTGAAAGCCGACGCCAAATCCCCCATAATGTCTACCAGACGCTCGAGCTGCCCAGCCGACCGCTCGGTGGCCGCCAGAAGACGCCGACTTGTTTCGAGCGCGGCCTCCTCTTGTTCAGCGTCCCGCTGCTGAGCAGCCTCTTCTTTCAATGCGGTCTCCTTCCAGAGGGCGACCAGCGATTCCCACTAGAAGCCGTTGCCTTGGCACTGCTGGCGCCTGCGCACAGCACGTGGGGTGGCGCGAGGCCATCACTGGCGCGACTGCTGCCCGCCGCCCCACTGGCTGTTGGCCGCCGGTCACTGGGCGTGCTGGCGGCCGCTGGCGTCCAGACACCAGCGCTGGCGTCCAGACACAAGCGCTGGTTAGCCAGAGGCTGTCATGGTCGCAACCTCTGAGCGAACCGACAGCCGCTGGTGCCCAAACGCCAGAGGTGGTCGTGGATGAGCTGGACCCACCACTCGTTACGATCAACGGCTGTGGTCTGAACTGTCCGTGCTAGCAGCTATCAAATGTGGGGAGGATATTTTTCTTCAAACCTGCAACATTAGTACCTTCGTTTGCACTTTCTATGGAACCTCGAGCACCTCATAACAGTGCAGTGAATTGCCAAACAAGCAATCAACCTCCACATGAGAAAAATGAGATAATTTGATGGAGAGGGTATTTCTCCTTGCAATCGTTAATCCAACTTCAGCCTTCTGGCTCCTACCTTCGGGTATGGTATTTCCAAATGCAACCTCGAACGTCGTGGCTTCAGTATTTGCCGAAGGTCTGATCCCCGAGAAGTCTTGGTGGGGCATCGGCTCCAGTGTCCCACCATTTGAAGCAGCGAGTTTTTGGCGGCGATTGTTGAATCCCGGACCGCAAGTTCTTCAGCTTGAACTTGCACTGGTCTGCACTCCTTGCCACACGTCCACGTGATAGTCTAGGGCCCACGAACCTCGCCAGTTCAGGGTAATAGGCCCCAAGATGATCTGCTGGGCGAATCATGGTTTTGCCATACAGTGTGAGACTCACTTCCCCCTTTACTTTCACCGTTTGCTCAGTGGCCACGGGATAGACTTGATTGCCGAAGACTGCGGATCTTCGTTTTCGTCACATGCTGCATCTATTTCTTTATTTTCTTCGTCCACTTCACCCAGTTCTTCTACTACTTCATCTGGATGGAAATTGTTTTCGACCAATCTGTTTTCCTTTCGACTCCCATGGCTTTCAGTATTTTGCTTATCTCTGACAATCTCCGGCGACCATTGCCGGCGACCCCCGAAGTTCTTGCAATCTGCCGGCGACTGCCAGAGGTTCGCTGACGCGCCAGTCACTCGACCCCAGTTCAGACCGGCTCACACACTGGTCTGTTGTTTCGCTCCCAATGAAAGCAGGATCGGCGTGGTGATTAACTCGATGCCGTCGATTTGGTGTTGGTTCACTTCGAAGTGTATTGCGCCATGTTTCGTGTCGGAATTCGAATGTTTCCTCAGTTCTCAGTTCTTCGCCATGGTCGTCAGGCGAGAAACAAAATTGTTATCGACAAGTGTTTACCAGAGGCCTTCTTGTGGTTCCGAATCGATACTCATCGATGGCGGTATTGTCCAGGCAAGCATGATCATCGTCGGAGATTGTCTTGTTTATGTTGACGTCGACTGGAGTACAAAGAACACTAGCATGCCTTTTCACGCCTTGAGGTGTATTTTTCGCATGGCCTATGGTGCAGGTCATGCGATGCAGGTTACTGTTATGCCGGTTCTCCATAGCTTGATTACGCTTGCTTCATCTATGGAAGGGGCAGCTGTCACCAGAAAGCACGGTTCGCGCTCAGAACATCATTCTGCCGTCAGAATTCGCCACTGTTGGATTTCGTGCATCTTCGATTTCGAGTGTCCTCCCCAATGCGAGGTTGAGACTGTGTCGTGTGTGCAAACTGTCAATTTCCGGACAATCCAGCGTCCTTTCTCAAACCCGTACTGTTTTCTAGAAGACTGACTGCCCCCACTGACACTTGTCGTATTCGTATGCTTGATCGCCTGGTGGGTGGTGCGTTCGACGGCGAGAAATCGGGAATGCCGATAATGCACGGAGTTCCGGCATTCCGAGTTCCCTGAATTCATCATGCCTGGGGAGCGCGTGCTCCATATGGAGGACTCCAGTCCTCGCATCGCGATGCACTTATCAGCAGTCGACGGGTTTTGTCTGTATTGATCTTGGAATCGAGTCCCTGGCATGGCCGCTTTCGTGTGGCAATTTTGTCACGGTTAGATGCTGATGAGTCACGAGGTTTCTGGCGGTGGCTACTCGCAGGGTTCCGGGCCAGCGGTGGAGGGCCCGGACCGCGGCCACTCACAGAGCTCCGGGCCAGCGGTGGAGGGGCCGGACCGCGGCCACTTACCGGGCTCCGGGCCAGCGGTGGAGGGACCGGGAACAGCTCTTCCGGAACTGTGCGCTACACGAATGGAATATTTGTGATGCGGCCCTGGAGTCTGCCTCGTCTCCGCCGTCCTCTCTCCGTCAGTTGCGCCCACTATAGTCGTCTGAAGAGAAGTGCAGCTTTCATGAGGCGATAGTCTAGGCCGAACTGGTGTTCACCCTGCTGGTAGGCCAGCATCCGCAGGGCATCCCCCGATTCCTGCCTGAGGTCGTTCTTGACCTCGGGCCGGTACGCTGCCCATCTCCGAGAGGTCGTGGCCCGGAGGAGAAGACGGCTGGGGAAGATACTCCGCACCGACCGTCACAGAGTTCGCCATGGGATGGCCTTGCGGTAAGTCTCTCACCCCCACCCCCAAGTATCACGGTGACATTGGTGTCGCCCTCCTTTTTTAAGAATGTTCTCAAAGATCTCCATGAATTTCAAACCCGCCCAGCGCTCTCCCTTTTTTAGAGAAAAGTTCGTGTATTCCTCTTCACCCAACATATGTAGTTTTTATTCAAACCGGGAAGGTGTCATTTATCCTGGTGCGAGGTCTGGTGTCTCAAATGTCGAGTTTCACTACGGCTTTGCCGGGAAAGAGGTGGTCGCGTTGGCCCTGCTACTCCTGCTAATGACTTGTCCTGATGCAGGGACGTCAACCAGGCAGCGTCCTTCTTGGAAGACTGGCGGATCGTACATCTACCAGCCCAGAGAAGGTCGATGTTTTGTGGAGCTCGCATCCCTCCAGTAGGGACTTCGTCAGGAACTCCAGAGCCCGGCGGCCAGCCCAGAGACGTCTGTGTCTTCCGGAACTTGCATCCCTCCAGTAGGGACTTCGTCAGGAACTCCAGAGCCCAGGAACTTTGTATCCCGTGGTCTCGTGCACGCCCAGGCAAGGATAACGTTTAGTTTGCAATAATGGTGTATGTATCGCAAACGAAATAAGTAATCAATGTCTCTGCATACCTAACTTGAGGGTGCGTGCATGCATAAACAATCAAGACAATGTGCCTAACGCTGATGAGGGACGCCGGGGTATATTGACTGAAAGGTGTGGAATTGCAAAACTTAACATTTCCATTGATTCGTATAGTGTGAGCTCACTTCTCAAGATATCTCAGAAATACCTTTGGACAAAGGAGTGGTTTCAAATCCGGTGACTTTGAAACGATAGTGGTAATTTGTATCACATGCACAAAATAAGTGTGTCATTTGTTCAATGAGCCCCTTTGGAAAATTAAATATTGGTCCAAATACGGTGCCGTTTAAAAAGAGGGCTAGGCAGGCATGTTCCAATTCCGTTCGTTTTCGCTGACACAAAACCTAGCTTCTCCCTCTAAATCGACGGGCTAGATCCGTCAGTGATTGTAACTCACAATGCAACCGTCAAATGTCATAACACTCCGTTGTTAATCATTTCCGTCATATGTTGGCTCCGTTGTAGGTCGTTACCGTCGTGTCACCTTCGTTGTTGGTCGTTACCGTCGTTACCGTCGTGTCAGCTCCGTTGTTGGTCGTTACCGTCGTTACCGTCGTGTCACCTCCGTTGTTGGTCGTTACCGTCGCTACCGTCGTGTCAGCTCCGTTGTTGGTCGTTACCGTTACCGTGGCGTTGTTGTCACATTGTATACTGGCCGTCAATTCAAAAGCATGCAGTAGCCAATCTATGTGTGTGGCGGAGGTTGCTGGGACAGGATTAGGAATAGGATTGTTTGCCCTTAACTCCGGGTTATCATGTCCAATGCATGTATGTTGTCTAACATGTCGCCTTCGCATGTAGATGTAATTTGTGTATTGGTTCTCAGACCATCGCTGATTTTCTTGGTTGCACTTGTTCAGCGCGCTTGCGCGCCTAACTTATGCTACTCCCCGCCAGGAGAGGCGAGGCGAGGCGAGGCGATGCGTCATTTGTGGCGACAGCAGCGGGGAGATCGCCTCCGCCGAAGCCGCGTCAGCCGCGTCAGCCTCGTCAGCCGCGTCAGCAGGGAGCCGACGCGGTCGTCGGCCGCACTGGCCGGTGGAGTTTCCCGCACGTGACGGCTCGCCGGCCGGCCGAGGCGCGCCGCTCCGGGCCGCGTGACGTGTCGGACGCGCGCCTGGTGGCGCTGCTGGAACACTGCCGCGAGCCGGTCGAGGCCGCCATCCCGGCCGTCGGCGTGGAGCGGCTCTGCGCCGACCTGGACCTGCAGCCGGACCTGCAGCCGAAGGAGGTCCGCGTGCTCGTGCTGACTGGGCGACTCGGCGCCGCGACTATGCGCCGCTTCAGTCGCTCCGAGTTTGTCTGCGGCTGTCGCGGTCTACGCGTGAACAGTACGCGCGCTGCAGACGCGACTGCCGGCATTGGTGGCCGAGGTAGCGGCGACGCGCGAGCATCGCGGACGAGCGACGCTCGTGGGAACACTGCCCGACTCTGTGGCGCGAGCGTGCCTCGGCCGCCGTCGCCGACGTGCCGGCCGAGTCACCGACTGCCAGTGCCGGCCGGTCCAGCCGGCCACGTGTGCGCCGTCACGTGCGTGTCGGTAGTGTTGACTGACCACGTCGACAGCTAGGTCCAGCCGGCCACGTGTGTGCCGTCATGTGCGTATCAGTGCGTTGGCTGACCACGTCGACAGCTAGGTCCAGCCGGCCACGTGTGTGCCGTCATGTGCGTATCAGTGCGTTGGCTGACCACGTCGAAATACGCTGTTTCGACAAGAGATTTCGTTCGAAAGCAATGATCTTGTATAGGCGCCATTAGCCGTGAATGTGTGCAAGATGGGTCGTCAATTATCCGTTCGCAAATGGTCTAGTCTAGCTTTGAATTTAGGTGTTTTTGTGTTTTGTTTTCTTTTTGTGCGTATGATAAGGCAAACTGTTCACCAACTGGCCAAAGCACTGTTGTAGAAATGTGGCTACGCGAATACAGTTTGATTTGTCATCGTATGAGATATAGTTATGTTGGGAAAGTAACAGAAGGTCGTTGGTGAAGAGGCTGAAGAACAAGCATGCTATATGTGGTGGCGGTTGTTGGTTTTACGACACCTCGAACGTTGAGTCATGTAGTGTCGCGAATCTTTGTGATGTGATGTGTGATATGATGACGCATCGACACGGCGTGAGTCACTGGCATGGCGTGATTCACGCGTAAGACTATACGCGTGGATGTCGGGTCGGGGTCAGAGGTGACGAGGGTGTGCTTGCACCTCTGACTCATAGTGGCTATGTAACCCGCGGCGCGAGGCGGGAGAGGGGCAGTCGGTCGCGACCTGAGCTCTCTGCAGGCTGCGCCTGGATGTGCCCTCGCTGTTGCTTCTGGCAAACTTTCTGACTTCACCACGAATATACAAGCTATTTCGGCCAAGATGCCTGAAATGTCAGAAGCAACCACAAGAGGCCAGGTGGCGACCGTCTCGGCCGGAGGTGCGGCGGCGCCCACGACGACAGGCGGTGAGACGACGAGGCGCGACGGAGGCGGCGCGTTCGACGCTCGTCTTATACCGGAGTACGACGGGTCGGCAGACGTGGTGGAATGGTTCACACGGGCTGAAGTGCTGTGCAAGCACCGCGGTGTGGACCTGACGGGCGTTCTGCCGGCGCGGCTCGCAGGAGGAGCGTTCGCCGTCTGGATGCAACTGTCGGAGACGGCGCGGAACTCGGCGGATGCTGTGCGTGACGCACTCTACGACGCTTTCGCCATGGACCGGCTGGCGGCCTACGATGCCTACGCAAGTCGCCGCCTACAGCCCGGTGAGTCAGCGGACGTGTATCTGGCAGATCTGCGGCGGCTCGCTACTCTCTATGGCGGGGTGCCAGAGAGCGCGCTCACCTGCGCGTTCATAGCTGGTTTGCCAGACACGGTCCGCATGACGATCCGGGCCGGCACTCGCGCGGAGGCCTTGGACCTCGCCAGCATCTTGGCGCGCGCGCGGGCCGTCCTGAGCGATGAGCGTGTCGCAGTGACGGCGGCCGCGGCGCGCGGGGAGGCATCTCCGCGCGCTCCCGCAGCGCCCCGGGCGGTGAGACGCCCGCCGCGACGCTGCTGGTCGTGCGGCGAGCTGGGTCACTTCGCGGCCGCCTGTCCGCGGAAGGAGCCGGGAAACTCGTCGGGAGGCGACGCGTCAGCGCAAGCGCCGTCTCCCCGACAATAAGAGGCGCGCTGCCCGTCACCTGGTTGGAGGTGGACGGGCGGACCTGCAGCGTGTTGGTCGACACCGGCTGCACAGACACACTGGTGCACATCGATCGCTGCCGGCAGTGGTCGTCGCGGTCGGTCAGGATGCTGACGATCAGTGGCGACGAGCTTCGGTGCTGCGGCACCGGCAACGTAGTGGTCAGCACCAACGGCCGACGGGTAAGCCTCGACGTGTTGGTGGTGCCGGAGCGGCCGCTGGGGGTCGATGTCGTGCTCGGTATGACCGGCATCGCGGCCCTGGGGGGAGTCTGCCTGCGGACGCCGACAGATGTTCAGTTCTGTGCGGCAGCGGCTGTGACTTCCCCGGGCCCGGCGGTGGACGCGACCGATTTCACGGCACGCTTCGACGTTGAGCAGCGGGCCTGGACAGTGGCCTGGAAGTGGGCGGACGGCGCCGGCCCGGAGTGTCTGAGGAACGAAGTGGCTGAGTATGCCGTCCCTCAGAGCGCTCGACGGGCGTACGACGCGGAAATCGACGCATGGATTAGAAACGGCTGGCTGAAGCCGTACGACAGTGAGGTGGACGGGCCGCCGCGCGGGTTGGCCCTCTGATGGCGGTGCGGCAGGTCAACCAAGACAAAGTGAGACCCGTGCTGGATTACCGAGAATTGAACGGGTTTGTGACGGCCCACACAGCGGACGCTGACGTCTGTGCGGATCAGCTGAGGAAGTGGCGGCGGCACGGCACGCGGATCGCAGTAGTGGACCTGCGAAGAGCTTATCTCCAGCTGCGGATTGAGCGTCGACTGTGGCCATATCAGACGGTGATGGTGAGGGGGCGACGGTACTGTCTGACTCGACTGGGATTCGGACTCAACGTCGCTCCGCTGATCATGAAGGCCGTCGTGCGGGCAGTGCTGGCGGAGGACGCCGACATGCAGCGCGGCGTGCTCCCGTACGTAGACGACCTGCTGGTCGACGAAGACGTTGTCAGTGCTGACCGCGTGACGCAGCACTTCGCCCGCTTCGGCCTGGCCTGCAAGCCGCCGGAGCGCGCAGCAGACGGCGCGCGCCTGCTTGGCCTGCACGTGCAGCTGGTGGACGGTGAGCTGCACTGGACGCGCGACAACGCCATCGCGTCGCCGCCGGAGCGGGTCACGCGTCGCTCCGTGTTCGCCTGGTGTGGTCGGCTGTTGGCGCATCTGCCCGTCAGCGGCTGGCTCCGCCCGGCGGCTGCCTGGCTGAAGCGCCGGGCGAACGCCGTGACGCGCGGTTGGGATGATGTCGTCACAGACGCTGCTCTCCTGTCCCAGATCTCGCAGGTCAGAGACCGGCTGGAAGCGCACGACCCAGCGCACGGGCCGTGGCGGCTGACCGGTGAGAAGGTCACCGTGTGGACGGACGCCAGTGCGATCGCCGCGGGGGTGGTCATCGAGAGCCCGGACGACGGTGTGGTTGAGGACGCCTGCTGGCTGCGGCCGGAGACTGCAGCATCGGCTCACATTAACATGGCCGAGCTCGATGCGGCAGTGCGCGGCGTCAACCTCGCCGTCGCATGGGGAATTCGCGACATCGACCTCCGTACGGACTCCGCCGTCGTCCATCGGTGGATCAGCGATGCACTGACTGGCCGCGCGCGCCTCCGCACAAAGGCACACGGTGAGATGTTGATCCGGCGACGTGTCGACATCATCCGCCAGCTAGCGGAAGAGCTACAGCTGGAGCTGTCTGTCACGCTCATCCGGTCGGAGGAGAACAAGGCGGACGTGCTGACCCGCGTTCCGAAAGACTGGCTACGCGAGCACGAGCCGCCGGCCGAGGCGGCGACGTCGGCTGGAAGTGCCGCTCGCGGTGAGGACGGGCACGCCGGCGCGGCCGCGGCGGCCGCCGCAGTGCAGGACGCCAGCGATGACTACGCGGACACTAACATACAGGCACGTATCCAGACCGTACACGAGAGGGCGGGCCATCCGGGTATCCGTCGGACACTGTACTTCGTGAGACGTGACGTGTCCCGTGACGTGTCACGAGCCGACGTCCGGACGGCCGTGAATCGGTGTGACGTATGCCGATCCATCGACCCCGCGCCGGCGCGATGGCAGCACGGCTCACTGGGTGTTCCGGATCTGTGGAAGCGGCTCGCAATGGATGTGACTCACTATCAGGGTGGATCATATCTGACTCTGATAGACTGCGGGCCCTCTCGCTACAGCCTATGGCGACATCTGGGTCGCCCAGACGCGACCGAGGTCATCAGACACCTGGAGGCGATTTTCCGCGAGCGCGGCGCGCCAGAAGAAATTCTGGCCGACAACGATACTATCTTCCGCGGACGTCGGATGGCGGCGTTTGTGTCAGAGTGGGGTGTGGTTCTCCGCTTCCGGGCCGTCCATGAGCCGGGCGGGAACGGGATTGTGGAGCGCAGTCACCGTACCATCAAGGTGATCGCCGCGCGCCGCAGGTGTGCCATCGCGGAGGCTGTACACTTGTACAACGTCACTCCGCGGTCCGGAGACTCTGCCGCGACGTCGCCGGCTGCCGGTATTTACCGGTACGCGGTGCGTGACTGCGTGCGACCTCCGCAGCCCCGTGCGCCCTCCGGCGCTCAGGGACCGCCGCCGGCGCCGGACGAGACGTCCGAGTTTCAGATTGGTGATCTCGTTTGGACGCGACGCCGGGGGACGCGTTGCACCGTACCGTCTGATCAGGGTATCGTGACCCGCGTCGTGTCACCTCAGGTCATCGAGGTGGACGGAACACCCTGGCACGTACGCAATGTGCGGCCGCGGCACGGCGGCGCGCCGTCGGTCGCTAGCGCTGATGACAGCGACGGCAGCGAGGAAGACGATCCCGTCTACATGTCCGTCGACCGGCCGCCTGAGGGTCCAACCGTGGGCCCACCGCCTGCGGACAGTGGTGGCCCGGGGGGTGACAGGTCGGACGTGGCGGATGACGCGCCGCCGCCGGACGTGACGGTGGAAGCGAGCGTTGACAGCTCTGACGCGGCGGGACGGGAGATCGGGGCGACGCCTCTGCGGCGGAGCCAACGCGTGCGCCGGCGACCAGACGAGGTTTACGGACAAAGTGTGCCTAGTGCGTGGATCGAGTGAATGTATGTGCATATGGTGTATGTGTGTGGTTCTTGAGAACCAGGTGAGGGTGTGATGTGATGTGTGATATGATGACGCATCGACACGGCGTGAGTCACTGGCATGGCGTGATTCACGCGTAAGACTATACGCGTGGATGTCGGGTCGGGGTCAGAGGTGACAGAGGTGACTTGCACCTCTGACTCATAGTGGCTATGTAACCCGCGGCGCGAGGCGGGAGAGGGGCAGTCGGTCGCGACCTGAGTCTCTGCAGGCTGCGCCTGGATGTGCCCTCGCTGTTGCTTCTGGCAAACTTTCTGACTTCACCACGAATATATTTCACGCCGATTGGTTTCGGGTGAAGACAAGCGACAGGCGAGACTCGGACCCACAATCTTTCGGTTGTGAGACGGGCAACTTGCCCCTAGACTACCTGTCCCAAACATTCTATAGAATCTTAGGGGATGCCATGGGTGTTGGGACGGGTCTCAGAGCCCCCTCTCATCATCTGCCCCCGGCCACCCCCAGCTAACTGCGAAACCAGGTAGGATCGAGTCGGAACCGACTGAGTTAATGAGGATACCATGGTCCATGCTGTCAAAGGCTTTGCTCACATCTACTGATGTGCTGATTGAAAGTTGACCTCCGTCAGTGCTGAAGCTGATTCGTTAAAGACATCGAAGAGCACAGCGTCGAGCATGGCATTCTTCTTACAGTGGCTGGGCCTGTTTGCATATTGGTGAGGAAACAATGTTGTTTGGTGGGAGGTACTCAGCGAGTTCGCCGCACGAAATGTTCCAATTTTTAAGTGTGACAGAAGCGAGATGGGTCGAAAGCTTAGGATTATCTCGATCACCTCGATCATATAACTGCAAGACAAAATGATGGCAGGAACAATATGAACGGCTTCGATTTCCAAACGCAAAGTCAAATGTATCCACAAGAAAATGGATCGGAGCTTCTAACAGTATCGCATAAAGTGTGGCTAAATCTTTCAGAGGTATATTAAACATCCCCGAGCACCGAGACATATTCCAGAGCCTGCCATCAAGACTGCTATCGTCACCCTGAGCCAGCGCCCCTTGTCGGTCGGTCAGTCCAGCGTCCTAGAGCGTGGTCTGGGCTTCGTCCCTACTCCGAAAGAAGTACCGAAAGTGAAGATAGCCGCTGCCATCGAATATCTGGCTCAGACGATTCCCGATAAAGAGCAGGCTGATAAGATCCGCTTTGGACTGTCCAAGTACTTAAATCAGCCCGGCTTCAGAAACATAACATGTCCCCAGCTCAAAGGATGGAGTCTTCACCATCTGTCCGGCAGACAAGGGAAACGCTATCGTAATCATGGACACGACCGAGTGTAAAGAAAAAGTAAACATCCTTTCTGATTCTACATACTGATAACTCGCCGCTGACACCACCAATAAGATAGGGCGTAAAGTCACGAAAGTGATGAAGCATTCAGGCAGAATATGTCAGACTGAAGCCGATAAACTGAAGCCTTCACATAGCCTACCCCCTTGCCTCTACGCCTGACCAAAGATCCACAATGAAGGTGTGCCTGTTCGCCCTATCGTTAGCTGCATCGGTTCACTCGTGGAAAGGCTATCCGCCCACCTGACATACATCAACCCGATCCTGGGGAAAAGTGAGCACCAAATCAAAAATTCCGAGAAAAAAAATTGTACGTAAACTCCGCTCTAGCAATGCCACTGACAAAATCTTAGTTAGCTTCCACGTGAAAAGTCTATTCACGAAGGTACCGACCGACGAAGCCATCTCGGTATCCTGCGAGAAATTACGCCATGATCCGACCCTCTCCACACGCACTTTCCTCGGCGTCTCATCCGTGGAAACTCTGATGAAGTTATGTGTCGGGAACGCCTACTTCCTCTGGGACGGGGACATCTGCGAGCAGGTGGAAAACTCTCCAATGGGGAGCCTTCTTACTTCTTACTTGCTCCCCGTCGTCCTCGCTAACGGCTACATGCAATTTTTCGAGTAGAAGGCTCTCAGCGAGGCGGATAAAAAAAAAACAGACGTCTGGTTCCGTTTCGTTGAAGACTGCTTTGCCTGCTGGAGCCACCGACTCGAAGATCTTGACAAGTTCCTCGATCATCTCAACAGCATCCGACCATCAATCAAGTCCACCTTGGAGTTTGAGAGAAATGGATGTCTTCATTGCCTCCATGTCAACTTGCAGAAAACTGATGGACGACTCCAAACCCACGTCTACAGAAGGCCCACCCACACCGACGTCTACCTGCGACAAGAGTCGAACCACCTCCAAAAGGTGAAGCAAGGTGTTGTGCGATGTCTCACTGAAAGGGCCAGAAAAAAATATGCGACGAGAACGGTATTAAGCTGTCCACTCGCGACAAGCTCTTCGCCGCTAGCGGCTACTGAAATAATAGCGTTTCGTCTGCTAAATGAAAACACAAAAATGGAAAAAGGGAAGAGGATAACAGGCTGAGATATATTCCATTTCCATATTACCCGGGCATTTGAGAGCGCCTGGAACGCAGCCTGAGGCTCATGGAAGTTGTCATCACTCATGCGTCTGGTCAATCTTCGCAAAGCAGACTGTGCCAACGTCTCAAAGACCGAAGAGATCGTGGGATAAACTCGGGAACCCATCCACCGCCTAGCGTGCGAGTGCAGCACAGCGTACATCGACGATAGTGGTCGGCCGTTGGGTAAGCGCCTGAAGGAAAATCGGAACGCTTTGTCCAAGGCCTAACCAGAAAGGCCCGCAGTTGCTGAACACGCTGTATACACTTGGCATGACATCCACTGGAATGCCGTAGAGATTCTGAGACGTGACACGTCTCAATATATAAATCTACTTCTATTCTGCGTGGTATTCTGTTTGGATGTGTCTACATCATATTCTGCATGGTGTTCCAATTGGATGCATCTTCGTGCTATTCTGCGTGGTATTATGTGCGGTATTCTGCCTGGTATTTCGATTGGATGTGTCCGCGTCGTATTCTGCTTGGTATTACGATTTGATGTGTCCGCATCGTCTTATGCGCGGTATTACAATCGGATGTGTCCGCGTTGTATTCTGTCTGGCATTTCGATTGGATGTGTCCGCGTCGTATTCTGCCTGGTTTATGATTGGATATGTCCGTGTCGTATTCCGCCTGGTATTTCGATTGGATGTGTCCGCGTCGTATTCGAGTCAATGGGCGCATGCCAGTCGTCCGGTGCGGATTTTCGCCACATCCGTCGAACTGATAGAATGCATTACGGTTTGGTCGTAGTCCACTTATTGACATTTGCCTCGAGAGCTGCTCAACCTGTTTTACTTACTTGTTGCCACTTTCTGATTTCTTTCCGCTGCAATGTCAAGTATAAACATGGCAAGCTGACAGAAAACATAGTGGTGCAACTCCGCACTCACCACAACAATGAAAAAGGAAAAGTCAAAATTACTGCTTGTATCTGCAACTTCAGATCGCCAGCACTTCCTAGGATCACCAGCATCGCCTCCCCGTACCGCTGCAACAAGGTACTCTCGTGTATCCAACGAATCGGTCACAGCTAAGACATCGATGTTTAAAACAGCTTCGAATATCTGCAGAATGTTATGTTCAAAACTTTCCCAAGACCGTTCATCGGATGCTCATATTTTGTATCTCGAGCAGGTGAATCTAGGTGTAGGGTAAATGAAGTGCATGAAATATACCGTCTGCCGTTTGAGAATATAAAGGAGGTAAAATTCCGCTTGTCAAAGCATCTAAGAAATATGGTAAGCAAAGCACGTGAAGGTGAAAAGAGTGTGGGCCAAAAAGTATACAAATTATCGTAGGTAGGGTAACGATGCAGGGAGGCAACGTGAAATATCTGGAGGTAAGGTCGCACCCAACTCCCAGAGAAATGGAGCCGATAATGTCGACGGCGAATGGGCGGCCGTACGTCGACAAGGATAACGGCGGCAACCATCGCGCGCAGCCACCGGACGGAAGCCAGACCGGCAACACGAGCGGCGACGGCACGGCGCCAACTCGAGCGGATGCAACTCGACAGCGGCGCGCGAGCGAGCCGAGCCGGCGACGACTCCGGCGGCCTCAGGCCACCTGTGTGGCCGCCTCAGGCCACCTGTATGGCCTCAGGCCACCTGTGTGGCCGTGACCGACGTGGACACCCGCCGGCCGGCGGGCTCGTCGGTCGGCCGCTCGCCGGTGGACAGCTGCACCGGCGCCATCCTCTGCAGCAGCGACACCGGCGGCACTTCGACGCCGACGGAGCTGGCGGCCGCCGCGCGCCGCACCAGCGCCGTCGACACCCCGTGCGGCATGTCCGGCCGGCGCGGCTCGGCCGTCACCCAGCACGGCAGCGGTCCACTGCAACACGCCACACCACGCCTGAGGTACACGCCACACCGCGCCGAGGTAAACGCCACACCACGCCTGAGGTACACGCCACACCACGCCTGAGGTACACGCCACACCACGCTGAGGTACACGCCACACCACGCTGAGGTACACGCCACACCGCGCCTGAGGTACACGCCACACCACGCCTGAGGTACACGCCACACCGCGCCTGAGGTACACGCCACACCGCGCCTGAGGTACACGCCACACCACGCCTGAGGTACACGCCACACCGCGCCTGAGGTACACGCCACACCACGCCTGAGGTACACGCCACACCGCGCTGAGGTACACGCCACACCGCGCCTGAGGTACACGTCACACCGCGCCTGAGGTACACGCCACACCGCGCCTGAGGTACACGCCACACCACGCCTGAGGTACACGCCACACCACGCTGAGGTACACGCCACACCGCGCCTGAGGTACACGCCCACACGCCAACGCCTGAGGTACACGCCACACCACGCCTGAGGTACACGCCACACCACGCTGAGGTACACGCCCACCACGCCTGAGGTACACGCCACACCACGCTGAGGTACACGCCACACCACGCCTGAGGTACACGCCACACCACGCCTGAGGTACACGCCACACCACGCTGAGGTACACGCCACACCACGCTGAGGTACACGCCACACCACGCTGAGGTACACGCCACACCACGCCTGAGGTACACGCCACACCACGCCTGAGGTACACGCCACACCACGCCTGAGGTACACGCCACACCACGCCTGAGGTACACGCCACACCACGCCTGAGGTACACGCCACACCACGCCTGAGGTACACGCCACACCACGCCTGAGGTACACGCCACACCACGCCTGAGGTACACGCCACACCACGCCTGAGGTACACGCCACACCACGCCTGAGGTACACGCCACACCACGCCTGAGGTACACGCCACACCACGCCTGAGGTACACGCCACACCACGCCTGAGGTACACGCCACACCACGCTGGGGCCTAGCACGCCACACCACGCCTGAGGTACACGCCACACCACGCCTGAGGTACACGCCACACCACGCCTGAGGTACACGCCACACCACGCCGAGGTACACGCCACACCACGCCTGAGGTACACGCCACACCGCGCTGAGGTACACGCCACACCACGCCTGAGGTACACGCCACACCACGCTGAGGTACACGCCACACCGCGCCTGAGGTACACGCCACACCGCGCCTGAGGTACACGCCGCACCACGCTGAGGTACACGCCACACCACGCTGAGGTACACGCCACACCACGCCTGAGGTACACGCCACACCGCGCCTGAGGTACACGCCACACCACGCCTGGGGTACACGCCACACGCCTGAGGTACACGCCACACCACGCCTGAGGTACACGCCACACCACGCCTGAGGTACACGCCACACCGCGCTGAGGTACACGCCACACCACGCCTGAGGTAACGCCACACCGCGACACGCCACACCGCGCCGAGGTACATGCCACACCACGCTGAGGTACACGCCACACCGCGCCGAGGTACACGCCACACCACGCTGAGGTACACGCCTCACCACGCCTGAGGTACACGCCACACCACGCTGAGGTACACGCCACACCACACTAAGACTGTCTCACCACCGTCTCACCACGCTGAGGTACACGCCACACCGCGCTGAAACATACGCCATACCACGCTGATGTATACGTTTTGTCACACTGAAACACACGTCATACCATGTTGAGATATACGGCACAGCATGCTATGACACACGCCGAGGCACCCTGAGGACACACGCCGAGGAACCCTAAGACACACGTCACAACACCCTGAGACACACTGCACAACACCCCGAGACACGTCTCACCACGCTGAGGTACACGCCACACCACGCTGAGGTACATGCCACACCACGCCGAGGTACACGCCACACCACGCTGAGGTACACGCCACACCACGCTGAGGTACACGCCACACCACGCCTGAGGTACACGCCACACCACGCTGAGGTACACGCCACACCACGCCTGAGGTACACGCCACACCACGCCTGAGGTACACGCCACACCACGCCTGAGGTACACGCCACACCGCGCCTGAGGTACACGCCACACCACGCCTGAGGTACACGCCACACCACGCCTGAGGTACACGCCACACCACGCTGAGGTACACGCCACACCACGCTGAGGTACACGCCACACCACGCCTGAGGTACACGCCACACCACGCTGAGGTACACGCCACACACTGTCTCGTCTCACCACGCTGAGGTACACGCCACACCACGCTGAGGTACACGCCTCACCACGCCTGAGGTACACGCCACACCACGCTGAGGTACACGCCACACCACACTAAGACTGTCTCACCACCGTCTCACCACGCTGAGGTACACGCCACACCGCGCTGAAACATACGCCATACCACGCTGATGTATACGTTTTGTCACACTGAAACACACGTCATACCATGTTGAGATATACGGCACAGCATGCTATGACACACGCCGAGGCACCCTGAGACACACGCCGAGGAACCCTAAGACACACGTCACAACACCCTGAGACACACTGCACAACACCCCGAGACACGTCTCACCACGCTGAGGTACACGCCACACCACGCTGAGGTACATGCCACACCACGCCGAGGTACACGCCACACCACGCTGAGGTACACGCCACACCACGCTGAGGTACACGCCACACCACGCTGAGGTACACGCCACACCACGCCGAGGTACACGCCACACCACGCTGAGGTCACGCCACACCACGCTGAGGTACACGCCACACCGCGCTGAGGTACACGCCACACCACGCCTGAGGTACACGCCACACCACGCCTGAGGTACACGCCACACCACGCCTGAGGTACACGCCACACCACGCTGAGGTACACGCCACACCACGCTGAGGTACACGCCACACCACGCTGAGATACACGCCACACCACGCCTGAGGTACACGCCACACCACGCTGAGGTACACGCCACACCACGCCTGAGATACACGCCACACCACGCCTGAGGTGCGCCCCGCGCCTGAGGTACACGCCACACCACGCTGAGGTACACGCCACACCGCGACTGAGGTACACGCCACACCACGCCTGAGGTACACGCCACACCACGCTGAGGTACACGCCACACTACGCTGAGGTACACGCCACACCACGCTGAGGTACACGCCACACCACGCCTGAGGTACACGCCACACCACGCTGAGGTACACGCCACACCACGCTGAGGTACACGCCACACCACGCTGAGGTACACGCCACACCACGCTGAGGTACACGCCACACCACGCTGAGGTACACGCCACAATACGCTGAGGTACATGCCACACCACGCTGAGGTACACGCCACACCACGCCTGAGGTACACGCCACACCACGCCTGAGGTACACGTCATACCACGCTGAGGTACACGCCTCACCACGCTGAGGTACACGCCACACCGCGCCTGAGGTACACGCCACACCACCCTGAGGTACACGCCCACCACGCTGAGGTACACGCCACACCACGCCTGAGGTACACGCCACACCACCCTGAGGTACACGCCACACCACGCTGAGGTACACGCCACACCACGCTGAGGTACACGCCACACCACGCCTGAGGTACACGCCACACCACGCTGAGGTGCACGACACACCACGCTGAGGTACACGCCACACCACGCCTGAGGTACACGCCACACCACGCCTGAGGTACACGCCACACCACGCTGAGGTGCACGACACACCACGCCTGAGGTACACGCCACACCACGCTGAGGTGCACGACACTTCACACTGAGACACACGTTACACCCCACTGAGGTACATAGGTGCATAGCACGATGGGACACGTCACACCAGTTCCTTCCTTCCCTGCATTGCATGCAACCGATCGCTGATTTCGCGTCTCCCAACCTGCCCAAGCATGCAGCGCACCTGAGGTGGTAGCTGAGGTCACGCCGCGTGATGTTACGCCTGACATATCTGGCGGGCTCGTCGGTCATGCGCGCCATGTCTCTCAGAATCTGGCGCACCCTGGCGCGCAGCTGCGCCAGTCGCTCGCGATCGTCGGCGTGCGCCAGCAGCCGGAAGTGGCCGAATGGCGCGCCATCCGGCATCGGCGCCGCCTCGGTCGTCACACCCACATTGAAGCTGTCGGCCGGACGTGACGTCACCTGCTGCGCATGGTGAGACACCCGGCGGAGGGCAGGGACTCCCGGCGGAGGGCAGGGACACCCGGCGGAGGGCAGGGACTCCCGGCGGAGGGCAGGGACTCCCGGCGGAGGGCAGGGACACCCGGCGGAAGGCAGGGACGCCCGGCGGAGGGCAGGGACTCCCGGCGGAGGGCAGGGACACCCGGCGGAGAGCAGGGACTCCCAGCGGAGGGCAGGGACTCCCGGCGGCAGGGCAGGGACCCGGCGGAGGGCAGGGACACCCGGCGGAGGGCAGGGACACCCGGCGGAGGGCAGGGACTCCCGGCGGAGGGCAGGAAAACCCGGCGGAGGGCAGGGACCCCGGCGGAGGGCAGGGACTCCCGGCGGAGGGCAGGGACTCCCGGCGGAGGGCAGGGACACCCGGCGGAGGGCAGGGACACCCGGCGGAGGGCAGGGACTCCCGGCGGAGGGCAGGAACACCCGGCGGAGGGCAGGGACGCCCGGCGGAGGGCAGGGACCCTCGGCGGAGGGCAGGGACTCCCGGCGGAGGGCAGGGACTCCCGGCGGAGGGCAGGGACACCCGGCGGAGGGCAGGGACACCCGGCAGAGGGCAGGGACCCTCGGCGGAGGGCAGGGACTCCCGGCGGGGTGGGGGTGGGGGGCAGGAACTCCTGGTGGAGGACAGATCCAGCTACCAGACGGGCAACACGTCACATGGTGGGACACCCGGCGAAGGGCAAGGACACCCACAGCACCTACATGGGACTTGGTCTCCGACATGTCTATTATCGCGCGCCTGCTGGTGGCTGACCACACACTTCAGACTTGGTTACCGACATGTGCATTACCGCGCGCCTGCGCATGTGGTCGGCTTCCGTCAGCTGCAGGCGTGCGTGAAGTTAAGAAACGTATTGTGACATTAAATCCGCTGCAAAGCGAGCATAGGTCAGTGAGAGGACATAGAGTATTCTACGCTGTTGCACGCTGGCTTCATGAGATGGCAAATAAGTTTGCCTTCAACGTAGATTTGACGATTGATCAATCAGTTCATGCATAGATCAGTAGCCTATTCAAGACGTCACTCAGTAGTGGGGGAAAATCGCACACTTATCGACCCTGGTTATCAAATTGGCTACTTTCCGTAAGCGATTTGGGCTCGTCCAGTTTCACAATATATTTCCCCTCCCCCAATCATTTTCACAGCTCAGTGCCCCTGCCTATGGCACTGGCATCGCTAAGCGACAAGAATGGTCTCACCAAGAGGTGGCCCGCTTGGTATGGCGGCACACCTGAGGTGCACGTGCAGTAGCAGAAGCTACTGCGTCTCCTCAAACGCCATCAAACATAAGTCTGGTTTGGTGCACGGCCTTTTCAATGTGCCAAACTAGCTCGAGCCTGCACTGTCAGGATTAATTTCGCTGCCTTCAAGCAGTAATTTCCATAGCCACCTTACCATCGTTTGATTTCCATGTGTTCAGGATAACAGGGGCTCAGCCAAGCAGAGGCCCGGCTGCCACCCCCACACCACCTTGGCAACTAAAAATGCATAGGTCGAAGAACGCATTTTGAGATTCTCATGACGCAAACCAAAAATTATTAGTACGCTTTGCGTGCCGAAAACGTTGTCTGCTCCCGATATTTGTGTGGTCGGCTCCCTTCAGAAAATCCTGATTACAGAAGGTTTGGGAGGTTCAAAGTGCATCAACATTACAAGACAAAATGTTGCACTTAGATAGTCCAGGACCTGAATTGGAACTACTACAAATGTATTGCTGGTTCATAATATCAAGATCATTAAGTCGCAAGCTGTAAAAACGTCTTTTTAAAATCCGAATGTCATTTGTATGCGGCGATGCGACCAAGGTCGACATAAAATTAGGGGCATATGTGCGTAATAGAAGTCGACAAAATTTGAGCCAAGCAGCAGTGCAGCATGGGGAGTTATTTCGAGTTTCCCTCTGTCCCGAATCTGATCATGCACCCACCTGACTGTGTGTCCCCTGTTGCAAGTCAGGCCATTCAGCGTGAACCTCTCTACCTTGAAGCTGAGCCTCACTCGGCTTCCAATTGATTCAGCTTACATGCTTACTGATGGCGAAGATAATGGGCTGTAGGACGGGAGAGTGGTTGATGTGGTTGTCCAAGTCCATCCATTGCCAGCGCCGAATGCTGCCGTCGTCCCTATGGTACCAGCCCTCCCACTGGTCGAATAGCAGCCTGAACATAGATAGCGTGTCAGGCTCACTCTTGCCTTTTGATCGTGGAGATGCTTTGCTGATCACTCGACCATTCCTGAACAAGGTTAGCCGGGCCGAAAACATCTGAAGAAAGAGGGCATGTGCATAATCACTTCCATAATATCATCTAAGAAAGCATCAATTGTATGATCAATCCCATCCACAACACATATATTCCACTCCCTGACTACGGGCATATTCTTGAGGTTTCACTATGGTGATTTGATGCTGAACTCTAGCTCACACTACCGCCCAACATGAATGCGTGCTCCCACGTACACCTGGTCTGCACCGCATCCCGTCTTGGACCAAAGCCGTTCTTTATGCTCGAGGTGACTGTCGACCCACCGTTCTCCGCCTCGCACGCTGATAACCAGTTATTTGTTTCACTCTTCAACGCTTATCCTGAACGCATGCCACTGTAGCGATGCGCCAAAAGACAAAATTAGCATATTTGTATTCCGCTGTGCCTTGTACCAGAAGCTGGGCTGCGGGGAGCCATCGTGTAGTGCTGTCTGCCGGTGTCACCGTGGTATTGATAGTTGCTTCAGTACATGGCATTGGTGGCCACTTATGCCGATGAACTTAACTCGGGTGTGGCATCATGCAGCGTATGGGAATATCGACCGGCAAAGCGGATAAATAGTAGAAGGAACAGTGAGTGAATGAAAAGGTATAAAGGGGGATCGTTCTCCACTCCGAACACGATCTCCAAGTTCTCACAGTCGAACCAGTCCGACCACCCACTCCCTCACAGCAAACAATAAGCGTCGCAATGGTAGTCCAATGCAACTGAATTATCTCCCTGTTGGCGTAGCCTTTCTTTATAATATCCTACGCCCACCCCACGCAGCACTCCTTGCCAACACTAACCGCCCCATCCAACACTCGAAACCAACACTAACCACCAAACCCAACACTCTCAAACTAAGCCGACCACTGTAAATACGAGCCAAATTTGGCCCGATGCCGCCAAATCACCACCGGCCCGACCTGACCGACACTGGCCTCGCAGTCGGGCGCCACTGACCGGATGCTGCCCCTCTCCGAGTAGACGAACCCGATGCCGCGTGGGTCGAACATGGCCAGCACACAGTTGGCGGTGGGTGAGGGTACGCAGGTGGCGTCCGGCATCACCACGAACCGTCGGCCTGCGGGCGGTCCCACGTCAGCCGAACAGTCAGCGCACATCCGACCCGAACCTGCCTACCGTGACGTGGCTGTCCCCACAGCTGCTGTGTGGACATCCTAGCATCCGATATAGCCCATCTTACTCCTGGTGCAAGTATGTGCGACCTATATTTCATGCACGTTCCGACTTTATTCCGGTACGTATTTCTTCGTTGTGTCGCCTTTAAGTCACTAGGAATTGACCCACGTACCACAGGGTACTATGGCTCATGGCAATGTCACGTCATTCCAATGAGAAGTATGAATTCCTCGGAAAAAAACAAACCAAGTTACTCCCGACCCAACCAAACTCGTGTGCAGTGTTTACGTCAACAAAGAAGTAAAAAAACACATGCACACACACACACGCACACAAACACACACGCACACAAACATCTCTAATATTTCATGGATATAAGCGCATCAACACACCGCACACAATGCGAGCGGTTAAAAAATACGCCACAGGTCGGAGTCGAACCGGGAACCGGCGCGTGTCGGCACCCACCGGCGGCCTCCTGCGTGATGAGCACGGCCGGGCGTCCGCTGGGGTAGAGCACGTGACCGGAGCCGTCGCTGAACCACGTCACGAACACACTGCCGCCCGGGTAGTGCTCCTGCAGGAACTGCCGGCACCCCCTGCCGGACACGGCGCACACGTCTGGCGTCACCGAACAGACTGTCGCTTAGGGGCGTGGATGGCCGAGTGGTTAAGGTGTCGGGCTATGGGTACCAAAGGTCCCGGGTTCGGCTCTAGCGCCACTCAGGACATTTCCCAATCCCGCGGCCCACCGGCGAAACAGTGTGGGCGGCGCCATTAGCCGTGAATGTGCATAAAGTGTGTCGTGAACCAACCAATAAGCAATAAACAAAAGACTGCCGCTTACTGCAAAATATATCCTCAATTTCACAATGCATCGTATTGTCCAAGGGCGTTGAAATTGTCTCTTGTGCCCAAGAAACAAAGGGGTGTGCACATTTTATGTATGTTACTTAGATGATTGAATGGACGTCACACCTATCGGTTGTTCCTTGATCTATACTTCAGCTTTCCCTTGAACTGCTCTATGTCAGCTGTTCTCTGACACGATCCTGCACCAGCTATCCCCTGACCTGGCCCTGCCCCAGCTGTATCCTGATGTGTTCCCGTACCAGTTGTCTCATGGTCTGCCTCGTGTCAGCTGTCCCCTGACCTGCCTCCATGTCAGCTGTCCTGTGACCTGCCCCATGTCAGCTGTCCCCTGACCTGCCCCCATGTCAGCTGTCTCATGACCTGCCCTATGTCAGCTGTTCCCTGACCTGCCCCCATCTCAGCTCTTTCATGACGTACCCCCGTGTCAGCTGTTCCCTGACATGCCCCATACCAGCTGTTTCTTGACCTGCTCCTTATCGGCTGTTCCATGACCTGCCCTGTACCAGCTGTTCCCTGACCTGCCCCGTGTCAGCTGTTCCCTGACCTGCCTCCGTGTTAGCTGTCCCCTGACCTGCTCCGTATCGGCTGTCCCCTGATCTGTCCCCATGTCAGCTGTATTCTGACCTGCCCCAATGTCAGCTGTCTCATGACCTGCCCTATGTCAGCTGTTCCCTGACCTGCCCCGCGTCAGCTGTTCCCTGACCTGCCCCCGTGTCAGCTGCTCCCTGACCTGCCCCGTACTAGCCGTTTCCTGACCTGTCCCCACGTCAGCTGTTCCCTGACCGCCCCCGTGTCAGCTGCCTCGTGACCTGCCCCCGTGTCAGCTGTTCCCTGACCGCCCCCGTGTCAGCTGCCTCGTGACCTGCCCACGTGTCAGCTGTTCCCTGACCTGCCCCCGTGTCAGCTGTCCCCTGACCTGCCCCCGTGTCAGCCGTTCCCTGACCTGTCGGCCGGACGCGTTCTCGGCGGCGGCGGCGGCGGCCCCAGCTCGCCAGGCTGCAGCTCACGCTCCTCGCCGTCGTCCGCGGGCGTCAGCGTCACGCCAGCCATCAGGAAGTCGGTGTCCGACAGACGGTAGTGCATCTGGCCGTCGGAGACCGGGCTGTCGCGGTCTCCGCGCTCCCCGTGGGACTCTGCCGGCGCCACGGCCATAGAGCCAGGTCACCTGGCGGCACTGGCTGACACACGGTGTGGGACTCGGGGTCATGGGCGGGCACTTGGGATCATCTTGCCGCACCGGATGCCACACGATGTGTGACTCGGGGCCATAGACGAGCACTCGGGATCGTCTGGCAGCACCGGAAGCGATACGGTGTGTGACTCGGGGCCATAGACGAGCACTCGGGATCGTCTGGCAGCACCGGAAGCGATACGGTGTGTGACTCGGGGTCAACAAAGGCACAGCATCGAATGGGTCGTCGTATCTTGCCCGCCCTGGCACGCTGTGAGTTGTTGGACAACAGGACTGCAATGATTAGAAGGGTTTCCTGCCACCCTCCCCGTGAACAGAGCAACATTTTCCAGGTAGCAGCGCAGCATGGCACATAGTTATGCGATCAGTAAAACCATCTGATCGTGATAGAATGGACCGAGGTCTTGCTCGGCATGACCTCTGCCGTTGTATTTCTGGCACCCATTTAGTGACATGACTAGCATAGTATCTGATTTAATTGTGTTCACGTTCGACTCAAATTAGGTATGTCCATCTTTTCAGTTGAGGACATTCGGAGCCACTGCATTGAAGCGCTTTGAACGACACGTGTAGTTACATGAACTACTCCCGATGCAAACGTACACTGCCGATGTAGATGTTATAGCCAAGTATGAGACTGTAAAATGTGAAAGAAAAACATGCAACTGTTCCAATGTCGGGAACGAGTAAGCTTTTTGGCAAGTATTCCTGAACCTTCTGCACACATGTCACATGTCCTTCATAGAATTGCATATTGTGTTGGGATACCACATAAGGTTATCTTAAGCAAGTTACCTATTTACATATCACGAGAGGTGGAGACAGGATTCACGTTGCTAATTGCTGATGACGTTTGCTTATTTAATTTGGATGGCAATGGTGGCGATACGGCAGCTCATACTGTGAGTTGTGGCAAGGATGTTCATATTTCAGCGGAAAGAAACCCTGCGCTATGCACTGATTTCTAGTGCTCAAAGATGATCACTGACATCGACACATGGCACCGTGAAACGCAAGCTAAGTACCACCGGAACCGCGCAACGAAGGTGGCGCATATTACGACTAGACCATTCCTTCCGCACAAGCCCACAGGCGTTGTGTGGACTGCGGAGCGTTGGGGTCGGTATATCACCACATGTCTGCTGTGTGAATGTCAGTAACACTAGCTGCGAAAGCGCCAGCCATACTGCACACTGCGAGTCGCATGCATCTGACATCAGCGCAGCTGTACATAAACGCTGTTTGTCATTTGTCGATGCTGAACATCTTGACCGGTTCAGTCCCGGTCAAGTTCAGCTGCCCACTGCGGACCCTGACCAGACGATATTCGCAGCTGCCTACCGGGCTGATTCAGTGTGCCTGTAGGCGTGGCCACGGTCGCATTGTCGGTCCCCATTGGTTACAATGGCCATGACATTACTTATGCCACATTTTCAGATTTAACATGGAATCCTATGGAAGTCATTGTCCTCACATCTCACCTCACCAGTTGGACTCATATAGTCACATAGTCATCAAGCCGCAGAAAAGTGTGGATTCTGACCTATGTGGAAGATGCCAGCGGCAAAGGGACCCATGACTTCACAAGCTGTGGTATTGTGAACCCGTTGAAATATTTTGGAAAGACGCAGATAAATCGTTGAGATCCTTAGTTGGAGTTGGTGACTATGTTTGAAAAAAGACGTTCTATTGTATTTTTTACAGGAATGCTTTCATGAGTCATGTTGGTGTCGAAGGAAAATGAATTGTATGTCCCGGTTTGTATCTCGGTATTGCTATTTTGAAAATACGAGTTATGTACTACAGGAAGACCTGTATGGAATAGAGTTAAATTTAATAAACAGTGGTACATTGCCTTTCCTTTATTTGCTAGATGTGTTGATCGATGTAGTATGAGAAGATGAGTATAAATGTTACCCTCTGATGTACCCAGTGAAGTTAATGAAAAATATTTTATTATAGCCAGAGAAGCCCGTCTGTGTTAAGCCTATGAAGGAAAAATACAACAAGAAAAGGGAGAATCCTGAAGTCAACGTAATATCCTGAGTTTTAATAATATGTCGATCCCACTGCCCCCCTGGCCAGTCACACCAGCGCCACACATCCGAGGGAAGGTACTGAATCCAATGATATGCACACATACTATGAGCATAATTCCACGTTAATGAGCATGATATATGACTCTGGCACCAATCCACTACATCGACCCCAATTCTCGTCCCCTGTTGCACAAGCTTATAATTCAAAAATGAACTTCTTGGAACTATGTAATATACCCACTCAATTGTAAAGTAAAGTCAGTGAAGAACTTCAATGATTTATGGTTTAGCCAAGTTTGGCTCCCTCAGCTGGTGGCATAACATGTCGGTACGTTCTCGACACAGCTGACAGCATAACATGTCGGTACGTTCTCGACACAGCTGGCGGCATAACATGTCGGTACGTTCTCGACACAGCTGGCGGCATAACATGTCGGTACGTTCTCGACACAGCTGGGAAAGTGTTCGACACAGCTGACGGCATAACATGTCGGTACGTTCTCGACACAGCTGACAGCATAACATGTCGGTACGTTCTCGACACAGCCACCCCCAGCTGCATGACCACTGCAGTCGATGCGCCCCCCAGCCACTCCCACCGTGCCCCCGTGCGGCGGTCGCCGCCGGACCCACGTCTGGCGGCGTCCCGCTTGCTGAGCGCCAGCCGGGAGCTGCTGCGATCGTCGATGTCCAGCAGGGTGCCGCTGCCGTCTGCCTTGCGCGTCTTGCGGCGCGAGCGGCGCGACGAGCCGGCCGAGCCCTGGCCGATCCTGGACGCCGAGCCAGCGTCGCCCGCCTCGTCGTCGGCGTCCACCGAGCCCGACTCCACCGCTGCGGGCAGACGCCGACAGGCACGTGGGTGTCCGACTGTCGTGGGCAGGACCGTGAACGGAGACATAGCTGGAGACTGTGAAAAAGGCGCGGCGGGATGAGGAAACACCTGCTACACACAGGGAAGGCGCCTGTTACAAAGGCGCGGCGGGATGAGACCACACCTGCTACAAGTAAAGAAGGGTATATCTGTGAGAGGTACGGATGCAGGAAAACACACAGCCGTTACAGGTGTGTGGTGGTGGAATGAGTGTTGCAGGTGTATGGCACTGGCACAGCTGCTACAGGTGTGTGGCAGTGGCACAGCCCGCTACAGGTGTGTGGCAGTGGCACAGCCCGCTACAGGTGTGTGGCAGTGGCACAGCCCGCTACAGGTGTGTGGCAGTGGCACAGCCCGCTACAGGTGTGTGGCAGTGGCACAGCCCGCTACAGGTGTGTGGCAGTGGCACAGCCCGCTACAGGTGTGTGGCACTGGCACAGCCGCTACAGGTGTGTGGCAGTGGCACAGGCTACAGGTGTATGGCAGTGGCACAGCCCGCTACAGGTGTGTGGCAGTGGCACAGCCCGCTACAGGTGTGTGGCAGTGGCACAGCCCGCTACAGGTGTGTGGCAGTGGCACAGCCCGCTACAGGTGTGTGGCAGTGGCACAGCCCGCTACAGGTGGTGGTGTGGCATGTGTGGTGGCACAGCCCGCTACAGGTGTGTGGCAGTGGCACAGCCCGCTACAGGTGTGTGGGCGTGCACAGCCCGCTACAGGTGTGTGGCAGTGGTACAGCCCGCTACAGGTGTGTGGCAGTAGCACACCCCGCTACAGGTGTATGGCAGTGGTACACCCCGCTACAGGTGTGTGGCAGTGGCACAGCCCGCTACAGGTGTGTAGCAGTGACACAGCCCGCTGCAGATGTGTGGCAGTGGTACAGCCCGCTACAGGTGTGTGGCAGTAGCACAGCCCGCTACAGGTGTATGGCAGTGGCACAGCCGCTACAGTGTGTGGCAGTGGCACGGCTGCAGGTGTGTGGCACTGGCACAGCTGCTACAGGTGTGTGGCAGTGGCACAGCCCGCTACAGGTGTGTGGCAGTGGTATCCCCGCTGCAGGTACGGCTGAATTCGGTTGCAGCTGTACATCAGTATACGGTCTGGATGTGCCGCCGAAGCGGAGTGTGTTGGTCACTGCATCAGGCGCTGGACGTTTGTCAGACTGGACTGTTTGGCAATATCCGCCGACGATACCGCGCGTCGAAGGACCGTACGGCTCGCCGGCAGCCACACATGGGTCGCCAGGCATAAAACATGAGGAACGAATCACGAGCTCTCATTAAGCACCACGTTAAAAATGACAGTACGATTCTTGTGAGGCGTGATTACTTATTATATTATATATATATATATATATATATATATATATATATATATATATATATATATATATATATATAAGTATTGTCGAATGTCACGCTGCTCTTTTTTGTATATACACGCAAGGGGAGGGGCTTGTATATGCATTTTTGTATATGCACGCCCCTCCAATAGTGCATTTGCCCCTCCCATATGACCAAGTTCACATGGTTCGGGTTTTGAAGTGCAGTGGCATAGAAAATACCAGACATTGCAACGCTTACTTCCGGTCATCATGCTGAGATTGTCCAGAATATCGCCGGTTGGGTCCCTGTCCATGTCTATGCTTGAGTCTTCTCGGCTCCTCTGCGGCGAGAACCCATGTCAGACATGGAGCAACTTTGCGCAGCGACATGTTGGTGATGTAAGGCGAGAAGAGCAGGACTGCCAAACTGCCAGGAGTGTGCGGTTTCCACGAACAGATTCACGAGGCCGGATAATTCGAATGGCGCAAGCCGACAAAGCGGCTTCAGCTGATTAAATTACAATAGCACGTGCTGGCAAGCACCCTTATCAGGTGCCCGCAATGGCATACTTAGCGCTACAACCGATATCTAAGCAAGCAGCATCAACACGTTGAACAACATTGGAAGCTATCACCTTATGAAAGCAGTTTGGTCGCATCCTTGCGCATTTTGGCCATGCTTAGGATGCACTGTGTCGGCACTCAGGATGTGGAACTTGTTTCTGAACCAACCAGGCTTATATTCCCGAAGTATTTCTATTCTATTCGTAAGCCATATTTCTTAAAAATGTCTACGTGATGACATTTTTTAGCCAGAGTGTCAGCTGCTGACCGCTCATCGTCCATTCTATATATATATATATATATATATATATATATATATATATATATATATATATATATATATATATATATATATATATATATATATATATATATATATATATATATATATATATATATATATATATATGTATCTATATATATATGTATATATATATGGATATATATATACATATATATGCATATACATATGTGCATATATATATACATATATATATATATATGTATGCATATATATGTATGTATATTTATCATATATACATAGGCAGAACATTTAGGTTAAATGCGTCAAAATGTACCACGAAGCTTCATTGAGGCGGCTGTTGCATGCAGTGATCGATCCAGGGCCAGGTTTAGTCGAGAGATGGGAGACGTGAAAAATACAGCTCTTGTTTCTGGTCCCACGTCATGCACAATATTGCCACCACCACTCTGTCGAGGTACCGCACGGCGCACATTCGGGTGTAGAGGATGATCTGCGCGACAATCAACAATGCCGACATTTTCGAGATACTCGCATCCGGCGAGTCAGCATTGCGACGCCACCATACCTCAGAGAAGTATCACCTGGTCGGGGACGTCGGCCATGCTGCCGATGTCCTCGCGCGCCCGCACGCCCATGGTAGTGACACTCAGACCATACCTCGGAGAAGTATCAGTCTCACCTGGTCGGGGCGGGGATGGCCGAGTGGTTAAGGTGTCTGGCTATGGGTACCAAAGATCCCGGGTTCGACTCTAGCGCCACTCAGGACATTTCCCAATCCCGCGGCCCACCGGCGAAACAGTGTGGGCGGCGCCATTAGCCGTGAATGTGCATAAAGTGTGTCGTGAACCAACCAATAAACAAACAAGTCTCACCTGGTCGGGGACGTCGGCCATGCTGCCGATGTCCTCGCGCGCCCGGATGCCCATGGTGGTGACACTGAGTCGGCGGGCGGGACTGCCGCGCGACACCTGGTCCATGATCTCCCGGATCTCGTCGGGCGTCAGCCGGCGGCCCAGCATCGCCTCCATGCGCTGCACCTCGGCCGTCGTCTCCGGCGCCAGCGCGTGCTTCGGCTTCGGCTTCGGCTTCCCCTTCGACTTGGGCTGCCGCTTGCCGCTGCCGGCCGCCGAGCGGCGGCGGCGGCCGGAGCGCCGCTTGGCGGCCGGGCCGGCCGAGCGGCGGCGGCCGCGCCGCTGCTGGCTGCTGAGGCGCCGCTCCTTGCGCTTGTCGGCCCGGGCGGCCCGCTCGGCAGCCGCCGCTGCCTTGTCCGCAGCGGAGTCTGGGGACAGAGCGGACGGGCACGGGCACGCGTGGCCGCTGCGCCGATGGTTGTCTGATGTGGCCGCTGCGCTGCCCCAGCCTTACCTCGCGCGCGTCACACAGTCACCTGATGGCCGGGTTATATCGGTCCTGATGTGCATCGGAATAATCAGAATGGCCGGTCTGTTCAGAGGGTATCAGACGGTATCCTGGTGCTCCCGGTGAATGTCACAAGATGACATCAACCCCCTCCCCCAGGCGACTGATGCATCATCTTATGCTTGTCTCGGAAGGTAATCGAACGCAGGATGTGGGCATGCGATAGGCTATTCATCATTATTACGCACCTCTATTAAGTCAAGTATCCAATACAACCATTGTAAGCACGTCGTAGACGGCGTTGCCGGAAAGGTGGTCACTGTAGGGAATATTTCGCCGGTGTATGTTGAAGCGTCCGTGTAGAAGTAGTGCATCTTCTCAATTTCCGTCTTCAGCAAGCCACGCACAAACAATGTCGGATCAGACCTCACGGCCGCCACTAAATTGCTGCAATATTATATCGGCAAGCGGAGGGGACCCTGCAGGAACGACACTCACCTCCCTTCGCCGTGGCCATCGTGAACGGCGCCAGCTGGGGCGAGTCGGCTGCGCCCTGGCCGTCCTGTCCGTACCGCTGTATCGACCTCAGCCGGGCCTCCTGGTCGACCTCGCAGCTGAGCTTGGCCGGCGCCTGGACACCCGAGGCGCTGCTGACGGCCGACGCCAGCAGCTCGCTGGACTCGTCCAGCTCGTCCCGCTCGCCGAGAGAGCGCAGGCGCGCCTGCCGTCGGATCTTGGCCAGGTCCTCCTCGTACTCGGACGCCACCAGACCGGCGAACTGGTCGCAGCAGAACTCGGCCTGCGTAGACGCTGGACCGTTAGGCTGCAGCCCGCTCTGTCACTCCACAGCAGAACTCGGCCTGCGTAGACGCTGGACCGTTAGGCTGCAGCCCGCTCTGTCACTCCACAGCAGAACTCGGCCTGCGTAGATGCTGGACCGTTAGGCTGCAGCTCGCTCTGCCATGTCACAGGTAATCGGCTGTAACGCTGACCGGTGCAGCCCGCTCTGTCACTCCACAGCAGAACTCGGCCTGTGTAGGCATCAGACCATTAGGCTGCAGCTACCTCTGCCATGTCACGGTGGCGGGACTGCGGTCGCGCATGAGGGACGTCCGGCTTGCGGACCATGGCAGGGCCAGAGGGTGAGGTAATCTGTGATCACACATCTCGCGCTGTCCCCAGATCATGTCCATCACAAACACCGCACCGCCACACGTGCACTCACACACATCTCGCGCTGTCCCCAGATCATGTCCATCACAAACACCTCACCGCCACACGTGCACTCACACACATCTCGCGCTGTCCCCAGATCATGTCCATCACAAACACCTCACCGTCACACGTGCACTCACACACATCTCGCGCTGTCCCCAGATCATGTCCATCACAAACACCCACCGCACACGTGCACTCACACACATCTCGCGCTGTCCCCAGATCATGTCCATCACAAACACCCTACCGCTCAGCACGTGCACTCATACACATTCTCGTTGCTGTCCTAAAAATCTGCAGTTCCTCAGGTGTCATTTCAGGTGGTATCTGGGCTTCCGAAGCACGTAAATGCATAATACAAATGTGGTACCTTCCAGGAAAGGTATTTGAAAAACCATGGACGTTACGCGCAGAACCGCTAGCTTATCATTGGTTGTCCAAGATAGGTATAAAATGCACTAACCCCCTACACGCCTTGATAGCATATCACACTAGCGCTGTCCCCAGATAATGTCCATTCACAAACACCTCACCTACCTGGAACACAGTGAAATAACAAACATGTTGTTGCAGGTAAATGTCCTGCTAGAAACAAGGTTTTATACAGTTCAGCACATGTGTCAACTCACACACATTTCGTGGCGCTCAAAGCCCTGCGGAATCATGTCCAGCAAAAACGTTTATGTTAAATGCGTGTAATCTATAGATCTCAGATCACACATCTCGCGCTGTCCCTAGATTCCGTTTCCCTTGTCATTTTGTAACAATGACTGATAAATAAGAAATAGGTACCATCGCAAACAGCCTCACCGCCAGACGTCACTCACTACACACTGTCCCCAGATCATGTCCATCACAAACACCTCCGCCACACGTGCACTCACACACATCTCGCGCTGTCCCCAGATCATGTCCATCACAAACACCTCACCGCCACACGTGCACTCACACATCTCGCGCTGTCCCCAGATCATGTCCATCACAAACACCTCACCGCCCACGTGCACTCACACACATCTCGCGCTGTCCCCAGATCATGTCCATCACAAACACCTCACCGCCACACGTGCACTCACACACATCTCGCGCTGTCCCCAGATCATGTCCATCACAAACACCTCACCGCCACACGTGCACTCACACACATCTCGCGCTGTCCCCAGATCATGTCCATCACAAACACCTCACCGCCACACGTGCACTCACACACATCTCGCGCTGTCCCCAGATCATGTCCATCACAAACACCTCACCGCCACACGTGCACTCACACACATCTCGCGCTGTCCCCAGATCATGTCCATCACAAACACCTCACCGCCACACGTGCACTCACACACATCTCGCGCTGTCCCCAGATGACGTCCAGTCCGCAGAACGGGCAGATGAGCAGCTCGTCCAGCATCAGCTGCAGGTCGAGCAGTCGCGCCTTGTCGGGCAGCTGGCGCGGCTCGCCGGCCGGCCGGTGGGCGTACAGACGCGGCTCGAGCGACTCGCGCGTCACCTGCAGGATGGTCGGGCGCGAGAAGCCGCTGGTGTCCTCGAACAGCGGGTGGCCCTGCGGAAGAGCAGGCAGCAGCGCGGACGTGTGGTGAATACGGGCTGTGGAGGCTGGTGGGAGGGCAGCAGATGGCTGTTGGTAGTGAGTATTACCGTCTTATGAAGAGCTGAAAAGTCAAATGAAACTGTCGGCTTTAGAACGACCGCGAGAAAGCTGAAGCGATTTTTATCAACCAACGTTTCTTGGGGAATTATATGCGTAATTTAAGACACTTCCAGCTAAATTTCCTGGTGTAAGGCTTACTATTGTGTGGCACGGTATCTAACAATGTTAGATACAATACTACTGGTGGAATATAGTCGCACCATGTCGCTTTTCACGACCACCACCAGCACAGCATTTCGAACCAATAGGCGAAGTGCCTGTGTGGGAAAGCCGAGTCATTGGCCAGCCTCTCCATCGAGACCCACCTGCGCCGGTGTGCGGGACCTGCCTGCTGCGTGAGGTAGTAGTTGAAGATGGCGACGGACGGCGACAAGTCTTGCGCGATCTCCAGGTGGTAGTTGATGAGTGTCTCGTAGATGAGAGAGTACGGCGCGGCGGTGATGTGCAGTTTGGAGCGCACCATCAGGTCGATCTGGGACACGATCCTGGTCATGTCGTCGAAGCCCTGGTCGGGGACGCTCTCGCGGAGGCCGGTCGGAGACGACCAGCAGGTCGGCAGCACCTGTAGCAGGTGCACTGCATGTCGCCAGGTCGCCGGCAGGAGAAACGTAGCAAATGCGAGGTGATGTTGCTACGGTTGTGGATGTGAGACGCTGCCAGTTCTTGGTAGATGGCAGAAGGTAGTTGTTCTCTTCCTTCCCAATGTCAAGAGCTGGATGCCAAATGGTGATTTTTCACATATATTTTAGAACACCGATATAAAGCTGTAATAGGAGATATTTTGTATGCATATTATTTGTCTTAACTTGTTGGTGGAGACCTCTCACAGACGTTTAGTCCGCAAGGTATGTCTTGTCAAGAGTATCTAGTGCGCACCATGGGTGTTGTTTTATATACTTTGGGGGGAGCAAGTGCCCTCTCAATCTTATTTTGCCACCGCCCACTCTCACAATAATTTACCACTCATGGGACCCTAGGGAGTGTGCCCCAAATTCTTTTGGGCAACCCATTGCCTTCATGTACTATGCCCCGTCCCCCACACACACTCACTAATTTTCAGAAATGAACGCTTCTGGTGCACACCAAGCCGTCAACTGGGTAACCACTGGCATTGTATTGCAATGCTGTTCAGGCCACCTGACAGTTCGTGATCGGGTGGCCCCGCCGGGTTAGATCGGGAGGGAGACGTCATTTAAATACCAATAGGAATTGGATATAAAATACGTCATAACTAAGTAGCCAGTCAGAAAGTGACGAATCGTCTTGTGCTGTGTACGGAGGGCTACTGGCGTGTTCCAGTCCCCCCGAGTCAGTCGTCTGGAGACAGTCGTTGGACGCTGTTCTGCTGTTGGTTCGTGCGCTGCATGTGTGTGTTTTTCGTATGAAAATTGCATACTCGTAATTTTCAGCCGGATCATCAGCCCCATCGAAATTTGTATGAACGTTCGCGTGCCGAATAACGAAATCGCACAATATACCATGCAGTTGACACTCTGTGCTGAACAGCCGGAGAAACGCGACGCGCAGTTCTTCCTAGACTATCACTTCGCCTATATGCAGTCCAACAGACTTGTCTACACTTGGACCAGTCCACACAGTCCACACAGAGCATCCTGAGCCCTTCATCCATGAAGCTACTCATGGTGTCCAGAGAATATCACACCATATTGCAGCTTTTTGTTTATAAGACCGAAAGGACAGTATGCCATAAAATATACATAAAATATACATAAAATATACTTCTTCCCGACCATCCCGTTAATCAGCGTTCGTCTGATCAGCTGAATCCGGCACAGCATACCAGCTTACCTAGTAGAGAGGACCAGCATACCAGCATTAGACATGATATGGTGCGATGTGTCACCACACTATGGCTCTGCTATGTCAGCACCCCACGCGGGAGTGGTATGGTACACCTGCACCTCAAATAGGAGAATGTACTTAGCAGGGCCCACGTTGGAATAGCATGGCGTGTCAGCACCACATGTACAGGGACGCATTATGTCAGCACCATACGTGGCAGGTGCATAGTATCTCGGTATATCACGACTCAAAGGCACTTCGCAGCTTCTGCATCATTCATTGTTTACTGGTTGATGGGAATGCAGGTAGAAATGTAGAACTATGCTCATTCCCCGGACGTACTATGAGTGTCATCCGGGGCTGCACTGTACTACCTGACGCGCCCACGACAAGTGTCACCAGAGTGTGTACTGTACTGCCTGACGTTCCCCACGACAAGTGTCACCAGAGTGTGTACTGTACTGCCTGACGTGCCCACGACAAGTGTCACCAGAGTGTGTATGTCTGTACTGCCTGACGTTCCCCAACAAGTGTCACCAGAGTGTGTACTGTACTGTCTGACGTTCCCCACGACAAGTGTTACCAGAGTGTGTACTGTACTGTCTGACGTTCCCCACGACAAGTGTCACCAGAGTGTGTACTGTATGCCTGACGTTCCCCAATGTCACACAGAGTGTGTACTGAGTTCCCCACGACAAGTATCACCAGAGTGTGCACTGTACTGCCTGACGTTCCCCACGACAAGTGTCACCAAAGTGTGTACTGTACTGTCTGACGTTCCCCACAAGTGTCACCAAAGTGTGTACTGTACTGTCTGACGTTCCCCACAAGTGTCACCAGAGTGTGCACTGTACTGCCTGACGTTCCCCACGACAAGTGTCACCAGAGTGTGTACTGTACTGCCTGACGTTCCCACGACAAGTGTCACCAGAGTGTGTACTGTACTGCCTGACGTTCCCCACGACAAGTGTCACCAGAGTGTGTACTGTACTGCCTGACGTTCCCCACGACAAGTGTCACCAGAGTGTGTACTGTACTGCCTGACGTTCCCCACGACAAGTGTCACCAGAGTGTGTACTGTACTGCCTGACGTTCCCCACGACAAGTGTCACCAGAGTGTGTACTGTACTGCCTGACGTTCCCCACGACAAGTGTCACCAGAGTGTGTACTGTACTGCCTGACGTTCCCCACGACAAGTGTCACCAGAGTGTGTACTGTACTGCCTGACGTTCCCCACGACAAGTGTCACCAGAGTGTGTACTGTACTGCCTGACGTTCCCCACGACAAGTGTCACCAGAGTGTGTACTGTACTGCCTGACGTTCCCCACGACAAGTGTCACCAGAGTGTGTACTGTACTGCCTGACGTTCCCCACGACAAGTGTCACCAGAGTGTGTACTGTACTGCCTGACGTTCCCCGACAAGTGTCACCAGAGGTGTACTGTACTGCCTGACGTTCCCCACGACAAGTGTCACCAGAGTGTGTACTGTACTGCCTGACGTTCCCCCGACAAGTGTAAGTGTCACTAGAGTGTGTACTGTACTGCCTGACGTTCCCCACGACAAGTGTCACCAGAGTGTGTACTGTACTGCCTGACGTTCCCCACGACAAGTGTCACTAGAGTGTGTACTGTACTGCTTGACGTTCCCCACGACAACCAGTGTCACCAGAGTGTGTACTGTACTGCCTGACGTTCCCCACGACAAGTGTCACCAGAGTGTGTACTGTACTGCCTGACGTTCCTCACGACAAGTGTCATAAGTCTGTACTGTACTGCTTGGCGTGACACAATACAAATGCCACCAGCCTTTACTGTACTGCCTGACATACCCCAAGCCAGAGTTGCTAGAGGCTGTATATCACTTCCTGAGGTGACTCAGGCAAGCGGCACCAGAGACTGTGCCGAGCCGGCAGACTTGCCCACAAGCGGCACCAGAGACTGTACCGAGCCGGCAGACGTGCCCACAAGCGTCACCAGAGGCTGTACCGAGCCGGCAGACGTGCCCACAAGCGTCACCAGAGGCTGTACCGAGCCGGCAGACGTGCCCACAAGCGTCACCAGAGACTGTACCGAGCCGGCAGACGTGCCCACAAGCGTCACCAGAGGCTGTACCGAGCCGGCAGACGTCCCCACAAGCGTCACCAGAGACTGTACCGAGCCGGCAGACGTGCCCACAAGCGTCACCAGAGGCTGTACCGAGCCGGCAGACGTGCCCGCAAGCGTCACCAGAGGCTGTACCGAGCCGGCAGACTGCCCACAAGCGTCACCAGAGGCTGTACCGAGCCGGCAGACGTGCCCACAAGCGTCACCAGAGGCTGTACCGAGCCGGCAGACGTGCCCACAAGCGTCACCAGAGGCTGTACCGAGCCGGCAGACGTGCCCACAAGCGTCACCAGAGGCTGTACCGAGCCGGCAGACGTGCCCACAAGCGTCACCAGAGGCTGTACCGAGCCGGCAGACGTGCCCACAAGCGTCACCAGAGGCTGTACCGAGCCGGCAGACGTGCCCACAAGCGTCACCAGAGGCTGTACCGAGCCGGCAGACGTGCCCACAAGCGTCACCAGAGGCTGTACCGAGCCGGCAGACGTCCCCACAAGCGTCACCAGAGGCTGTACCGAGCCGGCAGACGTGCCCACAAGCGTCACCAGAGGCTGTACCGAGCCGGCAGACGTGCCCACAAGCGTCACCAGAGGCTGTACCGAGCCGGCAGACGTGCCCACAAGCGTCACCAGAGGCTGTACCGAGCCGGCAGACGTGCCCACAAGCGTCACCAGAGGCTGTACCGAGCCGGCAGACGTGCCCACAAGCGTCACCAGAGGCTGTACCGAGCCGGCAGACGTGCCCACAAGCGTCACCAGAGACTGTACCGAGCCGGCAGACGTCCCCACAAGCGTCACCAGAGGCTGTACCGAGCCGGCAGACGTGCCCACAAGCGTCACCAGAGGCTGTACCGAGCCGGCAGACGTGCCCACAAGCGTCACCAGAGGCTGTACCGAGCCGGCAGACGTGCCCACAAGCGTCACCAGAGGCTGTACCGAGCCGGCAGACTTGCCTTCTCCGACTGGGTCCTCATGGTCGGCTGCTGAGTCAGCTGCTCCATGTCGGCGTTCTCGTACACCGGGCACGGACGGTTCTCCATCAGACTGCGGCGCAGAATGCGCGCCACCTGTTGATCACAAAACGAAACACATGGCAGCACACCTGCTGTGGTGATGTGTCTGTCTGCGTGCCTGGCGACTGAGTTGATGCACAGATGCACGAAAGTCCTGGTGACTGACTTGTGCACCGTCACACTCCAAGCAAGCGATTGGCAGATTGCTCCATACTTCGAGCAACACTCGTGTTGATGTCTGGAAGCATGGGAGTGGACCAGCTTGAATGCTGCCTGAAAAGTTTTCTGAATATCGCCAATCGATGAGGTTTTCATTATATTGGTGAGCGAGAGCAAGTAAGCAAATATCCAACCTCCTTATTTGATTGAAAATGAACAGAATGTAACCTACTTAGTAATGAATGACATTTTTGTGTATAGAAAATGAATGATCAAAATCGCGAAGCCATCAATGTTGCTAAAATATGATAATGTACATGGCAAAGATATGCAAGAACTAAGTATGATTTCCATATTCCCGTCCGTATGCATTACTTTTAGCAATTTTGCCGAGGAAATTAAACTATAAGGTTTATGACAGCCCAATAAACGAGGACCTTCAGCGCATATCAGTTCGCATGAGGGCCCAGAATGTGAATAAAACGAAGAAGGCATCAATTGCCCTGTTTGTTTGTGTCAATGAACGCGGATACTGTTGCTCTCGGCATTTGACCCCTCTCGTAATGAATAGAGCAACGATTGAATGCAGCAGTATAAACCATCCTGTTGCATGGTATGTAATGTGAGCACGTAATGATTACGGCAACGATGCCATGCGACAACATATACTGGCCTAATTATTACGGCAACAATGGCACATGACAACATATGATCTTGTAATTACTAGAGCAACGATGGAGTATGGCAGCATACAACACCGTTGTAATGATTAGGCAATGATTGGATGTGACAGCATACAGCGATGGTTAGAGTAACGATGCAATGGCATGCACCGTTGTGACGTGCACGGCAACAGTGGGACGCGACAGCATACACCGGCGCACATTGTATCTCAACAATACATGGCATTGAACATCGTTTCTGAACGTAAATGGTGTTTCCCTGTCTCTCTTTAGGGTTTGTGTCCCTTAAAAATTCGCCAGAACCGCTCCCTCCGCCTCCCTCCAGTATTTTTCCAAGATTATATAGCTGACATGATATACATGATGCATGATATATCATGATATAAATTACGGGGTAAACACATTGATGTTTATAGACAATGTGTATTACCATTACTTGACCCCTCCACCACTCAATTCCAAACTGTTCACAGCTCTGTCAGTACCAACGAAAAATGTGAATAAGCGACCTGAATTGCCATAAGTGCAGGGACACCTTGAGAGTGCATCCTCAGTGTGCCGATGAATACACCTGAAGGGTAGTACAGTGGATCAGGAAATACACCTGGAGGGGATACACCTGGAGTACAGTGGATCAGGAACACCTGAAGAATAGTACAGTGGATCAGGAAATACACCTGGAGGGGAGTACAGTGGGTCAGGAAATGCACCTGGATGGGAGTACAGTGGGTCAAGAAATACACCTGAAGGGGAGCACAGTGTGACGGGGAGTACCCCTGAAGGGAGCTCGGTATGCCTGGAATGCACCTGAAGGGGAGCACTGTACCGGGGAATACACCTGAAGGGAAGCACAATGAGCCGGGGAGTACACCTGAAGGGGAGCACAATGTGCCAAGAGCATACCTGAAGAGCCTCGTCCGTATTGAGGCGCTGGAGCGCAGCTAGTACTTTCACCAGGCAGGAGCGGCGGTCGAGCAGCAAAACCTCACTGGAGATGGTCTGTGTGCCCTCCGTCTTCAAGACCTCGGTCGTGGACGTGGATACTGTCACACTGTTGTCACATACCGTCACACTGTTGTCACATACCGTCACACTGTTGTCACATACCGTCACACTGTTGTCATACCGTGACATTGTTGTCACATACCGTCACACTGTTGTCATACCGTGACATTGCTGTCACATGTCATTACACTGTTGTCACATACCGTCACACGCTTGTCACATACCGTCACATTGTTGTCACATACCGTCACACTGTTGTCATATACCGTCACACTGTTGTCATACCGTGACATTGTTGTCACATACCGTTTAGTCTTCACACTGTTGTCATATACCGTCACACTGTTGTCATACCGTGACATTGTGTCACATACTGTCACACTGTTGTCATATACCGTCACACGCTGTTGTCACATTCCACCACACAGTTGTCACATATCGTTGTTGTCATATGTCACACTTGTCCACCGTGACATTGTTGTCACATACCGTACACTTTAGTATGTCACATTCCACACTTACCGTCACACTGTTGTCACATACCGTCACACTGTTGTCACATACTTCACAGCAGTTGTCACATATCGTTATAGTGATGTCACATTCCACCACACAGTTGTCACATACCGTCACACTGTTGTCATACCGTGACATTGTTGTAACATACCGTGACATTGCTCCAACATACCGTCACACTGTTGTCATATACCGTCACACGCTTGTCATATTTCACCACACAGTTGTCACATATCGTTATAGTGATGTCACATTCCACCACACTGCTGTAACATACCGCACACCGTTGTTGCATGCCGCTACACTTTTGTTGCATACCACCACACTGTTGCCACACACCGTCACACTGTTTTCACGTTCAGCCACACTGTTTTTGCATGCCGTCACACTATTGTCACATGCTGTTAAACTTTGGTCACATTGTGCTCTTGATTTTGTTAATAGTATTACACAATTCCTGCCCAAGATGGTTTCTTCCAAATTTCTCCATGAATGCGTATTCACTAATGCGCTGTAGAACTACTGAAGGCGACCGGTTGAGCTTCCCTGTGGATCGCGAACATAGGTCTGCAGTGGCATTGCAATACACGTGGATATTTTTGTATAATTGTATGTTTCGCTCCATGTTTGACTGCTGAGCGCAGGAGGGGTCACCTTGTGTTACGCAGCTGTATTGCACTGGTCCCCTCGTGTTATACGTTACCTGTTATTACTAGATTACATGATGGAGATACGGAATGGCCATGTAGTTCCCTGCGATGGGTAATAACCAATTGCTATTCGACTTATGAAATAATAATTTTCCACTCTGCGGTGATGCTTATCCTGATTTCACTGATCATTACGTACTTCACCAAATTCAATTTGCACAGCTTTTCACTTCGTGAATCTCCAACCTTCAATATGATGCAGAGGAAGTCTGAGTATCTTCCCTCGTGGGGGATGCACCTTACACACAATGTCATGCTGATCCAATAGATCACAGTGCAATATCTCCATTCCTGGGGACACATCACCACTTGCTAGAAAATGCAATCCTTGAAAAAGAATAGATCACTATGAAAACAAATGCATGGAATTCAATCTAAGATGGTCGAAATCCGATGAACTTTTTTTCCAAGGATGGTGCTACACTCTACCCAGTTGAGCCGTTGATACCATCCCTCCACCACTTCAAATGAAATCACGGAACTGCACCCCTGACTAAGTGCTATCTACAGAATAGTACTATCATAGGACGAAGCCATGCCGTCACATCAGCTGAAGCGAAGCTGCTGTCGGTTCGTAACCATCAGCTGAAGCGAATCTAACTGTCGGTTCTTTCACAGCGATTAATGAGCCAGTTCTGTCTTGTGTGACGTTCTGTTTGCTTTATGTTAGTTAAAGACAAGAGTCGGCAAGGTCATACCCGCATGGATCACATGTGCTGGCTGCATATATACACGTAGTGTTCAAGAAACTCGACGCTCCTGCGGCAATTGAGGAGAACTGTTCAGACGTTCAGATGGCATTCCAGGACTGAGTATTCTCACCTTTCCTTTGGTACTTCTGGTCCTGATAGTCCTGACTCTGTAAATGAGCAAGTGACTGTTATCACAGCAAAATAAGCCACAGTCAAACACACCGGTCAGCATTGGCAGTTCACACATTCTTTTTCCCTCTCCTTTCTCTCCCCTTTCTCTCTCCTTTCTCTTCTCCTTTCTCTCCTCTCTCTCTTCTCTCTCTTCTCTCTTCTCTCTCTCTCTCTTCTCTCTCTCTCTCTCTCTCTCTCTCTCTCTCTCTTCTCTCTCTCTCTCTCTCTCTCTCTCTCTCTCTTCTCTCTCTCTTTCTTCTTTTCTCTCTCTCTCTCTCTCTCTCTCTCTCTCTCTCCTCTCTCTCTCTCTCTCTTTTCTCTTTTTCTCTCTCTCTCTCTCTCTCTCTCTCTCTCTCTCTTCTCGCATCGCGCATAACACACCATTCGATGTCAATTTCGTCTATTGCATCCGAATGCGAGCGTAATGTTAATGCGCATGCTAATCTTTTCGCATTACTCTCATATTAACTATAGATTAATGCTCACCCTTCCTTCGCTTCCTGCATGCATAGCCTGAAAGGCAAAATTATCTGACCTCTGTTGAGTAACGAAAAATGCCAGTGCTTCCAAATTCATCTCATCGTTACCTTTGTTGGCCTCTGATAACTCGGAACTGATGTCACTGCAGGTAGTCTTTTCGTCAACGCCGACAGCCTCGGAACTTGACGCAGGGTATGCTGAGCCCGATACTAAGCGTCAGTTAATGGAGACGAGCATGTGTGGATGTGTATATCATGCCTTGGTTGTGTCACACAAAGTATGCCATTTGTATTGGTATTGTCGAAAACGTCAACTGTTTGTGCCCAATTACTCACGCAGTCTGCGAATAATATAGCATAGTCACGATAAATACAGTTCAAGCTGCAATAGATAAAACCTGCTGCCAATAAATAAACACAGACACGTACAGTCTGTAAATCACGTTTCAAATATGTGCCTGAACAGTTGGTGAAGCTTTAGACGATAGATTTATAAGAGTGCGCGGTGGATGTGAAAAGATCAACCGTTCTAAAAGCGTTGTGGTGCAGTTTGCATAGGGATGTAATGCGAATGGAGGACATTCACACTGGCAAAAGAGGCATATCACAGAGCAAGGGTACGTGCTGAGCGTAGCGGCACCGACACTGCGAACGCTGACATCACACAATCCTATGGAATTGGCATAACTGGAATTGTCAGTGATCACTTGCCTTGAATGTATGCTGTTACGGCAATAGGAAATAGCAATTGTAAAATAACAGCCCGTATCTCAGCCGACATCAAATGAAAGGAGTAGTGTGAATATGTCCGAGCCAAATGTCTTCACATTATTCTGGTGCTACCCCGCATTGCATTATTGGAACCACGTGCATTGATTTGCAGGAATGTACCCAAGGTTCGGGGCCGGCATTGAAATATCTCGACTATTTGCCTGCACTTCTCGGTGAGAGCAGGCGAGTCCTAGGAATTGCGATTTTCGGGCCGTGTCCGACCATCCGAGTAGAGCTTTGCCTTGGCTACGTCACCCACCTGAGACCGTGGTCGACTGTCCCGACTTCATCGATCTGCCAGACATGTCGTCGTCGCTGCCGCTCAGCGGACGCGGGCTCGACTTCCGCAGGTAGTCGATGTAGGCGCGCGCCGACGTCTTCCTCTTCCACTCCTCGTGCTCCGGCGAACTGCGCTTCCGATCGCTGTGCCGTCGAGCCGACCGCCTGCGGCTGCGACGCCGGCCGTCGGAGCCGACGAAGTCGTCCGTCGATGACGACGATTGCTGGTGCTGCTGGTCAGAGCCTGGCAGCCTCGGCGGCCCTTCCGCCGGGCCGGTCTCGGTCGCCTCGTCGTGAGAACGAGCCCGCCGGTGTCTGCGGGCGGGCGGCGTGCTCTCCGCCCACAGCTTCTGCATGGTGTCGTCGATGCTCTCCCGGTAGGTGTCCTTGGACGCGAACCACTCCTCGGGGATCTTCTTGCTTTCCGAGCCGAGACTTACACCAGCGTCTGTGTCTTCAACGATGTCGGATAGTGTTGTCACCAGTGGCGCCTGCCCTAGCGGATTGAAGACCACTGGTTCATCATTCGAACTTCCGGTCAGGCGATTGATCTCGCCCTCTGTTGTAGTTGTGAGAATTGTTTCCTCGGTAAGGTTGTCATTATCGTTGTTTTTTCCGGCACTATTTAGGGCTTCGCGTTGATATTTGTCGTCCATTGCTGAATTTCTATTCGCCTCCATCTTGGCATTTTCGCCAGGGTTGGAATACTTGCCCTTATCAGATTGTGAAAGAGGACCACCTTTGCTCTCGATGTCTGTCTCCAGATTTGTATGAGCGCTCTTCTCGACATGTGGCTTGTCTTTGGCATTTGCCACACCCGTTCGCTTAGATCCGGCGCTACGATCTTTTGAAACTGAATCCTCCTTAGAGCCAGATGGCATACCCGTGCTTTGTTCACTGGGCAATGGCTTAGGCTCCTTGGCTCCCCCTTCGGCGATAGAAAACGAGCGCCTCCTGCCACCGGAAGTACGTCTCGCGCCAACAGAGTTGCGTCTCGAATTCGACTCGCTATGTCTGACCTGAACGCCACTTTTGCCGATCTGCTGTGGCTTGGAGTCGTGCGTGTCGGCGGTGTATTTGTCCGGCGTCGGAAGCTGGTCGCTGGTGGATGTCTTCGACTGACGTTCGGTCGCGCTGTTCAGCCTCATCTTCTCCAGAGTCTGAGGATCGACATCGAACGAGGACGCCAGGAAGCTCCGCTTCCTGCCGTATGTCTCGGCCACGGACAGCACTAGGTGGCACCCCTCTTTGCCCACCTCCCCACGTATGGGAAGCGTCTGAGAATGACGCTTGCGTCGATACGTCCCCGAAGGGGTGCCGGATATGGAAGAGCGGTGGCGAGTTGGGTCTGTTTGCAGCGCCTCTGTCGGGATTGCGGATATGCTGAAGGCTTCCTTGGCGGCCGCGAACAGAGAGGGGTGCGACTGTGGCGGTGGTCTGGTTGCGACGTCTGTGGGCGTGTCCCGCGGCCGAGCGCTCTGACTTCTGACCTCATTTGTTTCCCGCACTTTGCCGCTGGTCGGTTTCGAACCTGAGCTACTCTTCTCGGCCTTTGCAGGAGCGTTGGAAGGCTGGAGGACTGTGTCTTTCGACGACTGACCTTGACGCCCGTTGGTGTTGGCAGCAGGCTTTCCTTCCGATTTCCGCCTGCGCCCTGAGTCCCGAACATTAGTCACGGAAGACGATCTATGACGTTGATGAGGTGACGAAGATTCTACTGTTGTCGGCAACGATTCGATGGAAGCCTTCTTTTTATCAAGTTTTCTTGACGGGGTATTGCCTCCTGACTTTACTTGTCGGTTTGTGTTCACCATGTTTGGTGCAGTGAGTGAAGCTGTCTTCTTTGCGTTTGTTTCGTGCTTGCTTTGTGGTTTGCTAACTCCCTCCAAACTTTTTCGTGTTTTTGGTTCAGCGAATGACGGACCACTCTGGTTCTTTTCGGTTTTTCCATGGGTACGAGATGCTGATGTCTTTGCTGGATTTGCCTTGCTTCCGTTTTCCTCTCCATTGGTGGCGAACAAGGACTGTGATGTTGGGCTATTTGTGTTCGGTAACTTTGTGATGCTTTTCTTTCGTTTGGAACCGCTGTTCTTTCTGGTAGACTTCGTTTCTTCTTTGGTCAGGCTAACCTCTTGTATGTTTGTGGCTGAGATGTGAACTTTTGATGGATGCTCGATTTCCATGATTGTTACTCTCCGTTTCAGGGATGAGTGAACCTAGTTGCTCTGCACCATCGGTGCATCTAATTAATAGCAGAACATCTATAGTATTTCATATTCATGGCTGCTGTTGCTGAGAATGCCAGCCTCGTGCTGTTAATTGCGTGCACATTGCACATATATTGATATACTTATGCGGAGACAGATCGAACGTAAGAGTCACTCACTAATGCTCATGGTCTGGACATAATTGTAAGGTTGTTATTCTTTTGCTTCTCAGGCATAATTTCGGTGTTGTGCTCATCTTCAAAACGTCGCTTTTCTGTTATATTGATACGGAGTGTATGAAAAGTGTCCTATTATATATTATGCCCAACAGGACATTCTTCACAGCAATCTCTCTAGAATCACGTTTGTCTCTTCTTTGCAAAATCAAGGTGAATAATATATCGATAAAATATCGCTCGTGTATTTGTGAACCACGGTGCTTTCGCAAAGCAAATGTGTTTGAGGAAAGCAACCTAAGCTTCATTGCGAATACTTACATTGCATTACATAACCTAGTCCACCTCAATCAGGTAGTGTGCACATCTGAAATGATAGCCCATGTTGCATGTTGCAACAAGCTGCATGCCACGTTAATCCGATGCTGTTTTCCGGTACGGTGTGATTGTTAGATTCCGGTGAGCAGATTGGCAGTCAGTCTGCTCTTGGACCAATGAGATGCTCTCGCTTTGCCTTCCTTCCCGAAAACTGGACCAAGAAGAATGATTCATTTATTGATGCCATTTGTCACATCTCTCACATCGACAGCGATGAATGTCAAAACAACGGGTATACCTTCATGACAAAGAAACGACAGCGGCATAGCGCGATTTCCTATAAGCATTTGATATTTGTAATACCACCAGGGGATGCAAGCACAAATTACATTTTGGTATCAATGGATGGCAATGCAAGTTTAAACCATGAGACTGCAAAGCTGGGGACCTCCATAGGACACCATGTTAAATCCAGAAGACATGGGAAATCAGCCATTGATGGGGCAATGAACTACCAAAAAACGTGCTAAAAATGCACCACTAGTCGAAAGTGACTGCTTTCAAACTCACGGGTGATCCCCAATGTCCCTTGGCTTTACGGTGCATCATTGATACGCTTGCCGCTTGCCTGGATGCACTCTTGGTTGCCTAAGAGTAGCGCCATATGTTTTTAATGGAGTAAATAATAATGAATTTTTCAAGCTCACTTGCCACAGCAACGTTATATAAATTCACCAAAACCATTTTCATTTCAGTAGCTTCCGTCTGGAAAATTCCTTGAAAGCCATTTGCTTTTCTACGCGTGTATTGGTGATACTAAGCCGAGAAACTTCTAGCACGTCAAACAGCGAGTCCGTCAAAGTGTTGTTCAGCGCAACATCATTGGAACTACCCAGAAACACCTCCATATTCTATATTATCCATGGTTCACTTACAATATGAGACCTCACGTCAGAAGCCCGTCTTACCTGATGCTGGGCACGACCATATAGTGTCTCTTGGACGCTCAGGTCCTAGCGAAAGGTGAAAATGAGCCGAAACACTCAGGCCTCCGTCCGCTCAGTCCTGTTTGTATTAACAGACGCCCGACTGTGGATCAACTTAACCACCATCCTGAGATCAACTTAACCACCAAAAAATCGAAAGCAGTGTGGAAACGGCGGTAGCAGCGCCGTAAAAAATTGACTGGCTGTAGAGAATGATTAGCGGGCCATCTGGTGGTGGTTTCATCTGCATGCCATTAAACGTCGCTCTGCTAGATTAAGTAAAACGCAAACCATCGTTACTGAGAGGGGCAGTCTTTGGAAGTGTTGCCAAGATCCAGCTCCGCGTCATAGCAATTTGCGTTATGAGGGATTAGATGACCGCCATTGCATGCTTCGAACATCTGCTCGTCGGCTCACATGCATTTCTACATGCGCTTAGCGCTTGCATGCTTGCTGACCCCAGCTGAGGTCGAGTGACCGTTTATGATGTGTTTGGGCCACCCGGTTTTGTGTCGATGAACTCGACGTCGGCATCCATATTAAGCCAGAGCACTAGGCACTTTAAAGTGTGGCTCATTTTCAGCGTGCCGAAAATGGAATCACTATGTTGACCTGGCCTGACCTGTGATAGGTGCATAGTGCAGAGTGTGGTGTATCACGTCCATCCTGCACCACCCTCTCCCTCTCCTCCATACGATTCAATAAACCGGAGAATACGTTTAAGAAGGGCCTAGTTGGATGCAAGGCAATTATTAGCTCCTGGAATGAAAACAAAATCGAACTACTCGAAAAGCTGACCTTTGACCTGAGCTGAAATGTCACCGGCTGATTCAAACTTGGAATACAAAAATGGAACGAGCGGTTTTCCCCGTCCTCTAGGATTTCAGGTTTGCGATCCGACATGGAGCTGGATGGACTCACCCTCCACTCTTCCGCCCGACTGGGTGGCACTCAGCAATCCACCCAACCGCCTGCTAGTGCCATAGCTCACGCAATTATAGCACTTAAGTCTTCAACGTCACAGAAAGTACGGCTCGCTTAGATCCCCGTTGGTCCACTGGTTCAGTTGTCCGCTTGTGAGATCGAGAGGAGTGGATACAAATGAATTGTTGCCCGCGGGCATGCTGGCGGAGCCCATGTAGTGCAGGCTCTAGATGCAATATCGCTTGTCACGGTGGTGTTGAATGCAGTTGGATGCATGGCACGCCAGTGGAATGTGGGACACGTCATTAGTCACCAGATTACGTCATCAGCATCAGCTTTAGTCATCAGATTACGTTTGATTTTCAATGAACTTTTAATTAATCGGCACCTTGGCAGTCACGACGGGTCTCGAGGTGACCTGATGTCGGGCGATGGCTTATTGATCAGAAGAACAAATTTGCATCGCAAGTATTCTGGTGGCAACCACGGTTGTCGTCACGGATCTTGGACACCGGAAGCGAAAGGGTTATATATTAGTTTTTCCTTCCATGGCGCGCCATTGGCTAATGCAAAATTTGACGAAAGTTTTGGGGACGCTTCACCACGTCCCTTGCATTGGCGAAGATCAGGATGGCAACAGTTGCTAATTACGAATGATGGCTATTTGCAATACAATTTTCCCACCAGAACACCATTATCTATTTTACCGCCATCAACTTCTCATGGTCTCCCGATCACTGTGGAGAACCGTCATGCACTAAGCACTCGGTGCGCGGTGCGGTGATTGGTCGTCAGATTCGTGCAGCGCTCGCCTCGCACACAGTGAGCCACATAAAGCGACACATCGACGGAGGCATCGCTTCTCGACCGAACGTGAATAGGCAAGCCAGCGCCGTCGGCGGATGGCGGCCACTCGGCGCACTTGTAGTTCGGTCATCGGCTAGCAGGTGGCGCTAGGATGGCCGTCGCCGAGCGCCGTGGTGTGGGTGCGGCTGAGCCGGGCGTCGTCCCGTCTCAGCTCCAGCGGCCAGCTGGTGCAGCTGGCCGCTGCTGGGGAGCTGGCGGCGCTCGCCGCCTGGACGCCCTGGCGCCGACGCAGCGCCGCGCGGCGAGAGAAGACCGCCCCGATGGCAGCTCCGAACACCACGGCCGCCAGCACCACCAGGAGCAGCACCATCTGAGCCCAGCCGCCGCCTGAAACCCGCAACAGACATGCAGTTTACTCCGGGTGGTGCGCCACAATTGGTACGGGGACAGAGAAGCACTTCACACAGTGAGGGGTGGGGGTGCAAGTCTGTATAAGAGTCTAAATACCCCGACCCGAAGAAGATGTGTAGATCACCAGGAAAAGTCGTGGTGCGCTCTGGAAGTGAATGAGAAATCATGCCCAGCAACTGAGCCGTTGTTGCCATTCATCGAAGAATTGATGATGTGCCTTTAGTCATTTCTCTCGTCTTAGTCTTAATTCAGTTTACTAAGCAAAGAAAACATTTTTCGTAGATACTATGGAACGTGCAAGACTGCAGTTATCATTGATGGCTCCCCACCGCTAAAAGTGGGGCAGATCTCCCTGTACTCCCTCCTTCCAACAGTCATGTGTGGTCTGACACTGCAATGCTCGAACTCTACTTCTCAGTAGATAGTGCGCATTGTCACATTGCCGGAGCAGCCTTATTTTCAGAAGTTAGTGTGTACTCTCACATTTCCTGAACAGCCTTATTGTCAGCAGGTGGTGAGCATTGTCACATTGCCAGAGCACCGACCAATAGTCGCTTCTGACGCGATGCCAAGTCGTTCGTGGACGTGTGTGAACATTTGTGGGCGTTTGTAGACATTTCTGTTGGCTTGTGTACGTCTGTGGATTTTTGTGGACCAGTCTTGTGCAGTTTGTGGACGTTTGTGTACGTTTGTGGATGTCTGCGGATGTTTGTGAACGTTTGTGGACACTTGCGGACGTGTGTGGACGTTTGTGGACATTCGTGGACGTGTATGGCTGTGTGCGAACGGATCGTGTGTCGTTTATGGACGTCCGTGAACGTTTGTGGACGGGTCGTGTGTCGTGTGTGAACGTTCGTGGACGTGTGTGTGTCGGTTGTGGACGTTTGTGGACGGGTCGTGTGTCTGTTGTGGACGTGTGTGGACGTTTGTGGACGGATCGTGTGTCGTTTGTGGACGTGTGTGACCGCTTGGGACGTTTGTGGACGTATCGTGTGTAGTTTGTGGGCGTTTGTGTGAGTCGTGTGTCGGTTGTGGACGTGTGTGGACGTGTGTGGACGTTTGTGGACGGATCGTGTGTCGTTTGTGAACGTTCGTGGGCGTGTGTGTGTCTGTTGTGGACCTGAGTGGACGTGTGTGGACGTGTGTGGACGTTTGTGGACGGGTCGTGTGTCGGCTGTGGACGTGTGTGGACGTGTGTGGACGGGTCGGGTGCCGGTCGTGTGCCGGCTGTGGACGTGTGTGGACGGGTCGTGTGCCGGCTGTGGACGTGTGTGGACGTGTGTGGTCGTGTGTGGACCGGCCGACTACGCACCAGCCGGCGCCGGCGGCCGGCCGACCCCGGCCCGCTGCGACACGCGCCGGGCGGCAGACGTCGCGCCGTCGTCGCCGACGGTCAGCTGACGGCCCTCCCGTGACGTCAGCCCCATCAGCTGACTGGCGTCGCCGTCAGCTGACGGCCGGCCGGCGGTCGGGCCGGGCGGCTTGGCGGGGGCGGCGGCGGAGGCCGGCTCCGGAGGCGCGCCCACGTCCACCGCCCGTACGTCCGAGCCGACGGCCGTGTACAGCGGCAGCTTCGGCAGGTTCACCCTGCCGGAGGCGTGGCAGACACGGAGTCACACCGGTGTCGGTCGGTCTGGTGAAGGGTCGCTGGAAAAATGAGGCGCACGCAGCTGATTGGTTGGACAGGCCAGTCGGGTAGACAAGTGCATGGTGAAGGCATTATTCCAAGAGTATCGACAAAAATCTGATAAATTGTAACTCTATTCTCCAGGCAGCTGTGAATTAATCATGCCATAGCTTTCAGCACGGAGCCCTAGCAAGTACACATTTCATTCGTTCTCTTCTCCACCTGGTCCAGCAGGCTTGCTATCGCGTCCTTGAGTCGCGCTTACCCAGTGCTTACCCGGCGCTAACCCAAAGCTATATCCAGTGCCTCCCCAGCACTTGCCCAGGGATTGCCCAGCGCTTACCATACACTTACTCAGCGCTTAACCGGCACTTACCCAACGCTTACCCGGCGCTTACATCGTGAGTGCCCGGCGCTTACTCGGCGCTTACCTGGCGTTTGTCCAACCTAGCGCTTACCCAGCGCACACCCAGCACTTACCCGTCACCTGCCCGCGACTTGCCCAGCGTTTTCTCGACGCTTACTCGGCGCCTACCCGGCGCTTACCCAGTGCTCACCCAGCGCACACCCAGCGCTTACCCGGCGCTGACTGTGAAGGACCTGAGCGGCTCGTAGTTGCAGATGACCAGGAAGCGGCGGGTGCTGTGCGTCTGGATGGCGTCCTGCTCCTGCACCATCACGAACGTGCGAACCTGCCCGAGCGCGCGACGGCTGGTGACGTTCGGGCCTGGCTGGAGCGGCCGACCCGTGCGCTGATGTAGCATACCGCCGAGGGTGTGGATATTGTCATTACAGCGCCGAGGGTGTGGATATTGCCATTGCAGCGCCGAGGGTGTGGATATTGCCAGTACAGCGCCAAGGGTGTGGATATTGCCATTATACTGCCGAGGTTGTGGATATTGTCATTACGGCGCCGAAGGTGCGGATATTGTCATTGCAGCGCCGAGGGTGTGGATATTGCCATTGCAGCGCCGAGGGTGTGGATGTTGTCATTACAGCGCCGAGGGTGTGGATATTGCTATTACAGCGCCGAGGGTGTGGATATTGTCATTGAATTAAATGGCAATATCCAAGAGTATCAACAAAAATGTGATCCAGACACTCGGCGCTGTAATGGATATTGCCATTACAGTGTCGAGGGTGTGGATATTGTCATTACAGCGCCGAGGGTGTGGATATTGCCATTACAGCGCGGATGGTGTGGATATTGTCATTATACTGCCGACCGTCGACACTATCTTCCAATCAGTGGGGGAATGCGTGCGCCAGTGCACTCTCCCCCTTCCTTCTCTGGATTCTCGATGGGGCCAAGTTGGGCTAGGTTATGCTAAGTTGAGTAGGCTTAGGTCAGGCTGTTATGCTAGGCTAGGATTGTGCTAAGCTATATTGAACAATTGTGAATTAGTGTGTTTGTTTGTATAATGAACCATTATCATAATTGCCACCCAATGCCAAGTCGGCTGGCATCAGGGGTGATACGTTCTACTCTTTGGATGGGACCCCCTCCCATGTTGTTGAGATTCAACATGGGACATGCGAGCGTAGATTGAAAAGAATGGCATTAAAATTCCACTTGGCATCTCTTAAATCAATTTCGAAAAGTGCTAGCTGTCGGTAATGCTGCAGGTTTTCGCCATTTTAAGCTTTTGCATTTATTTCATTGAAGTGCTATGCAGACTCTCGGCATTAGAGCTCCTGTTACAAACCATAAACATCGACGATTTATTACTTTCCAGAACAAAATGAATTATGTTTTTGTAAGCCAGCTTACCTTACAACGCTCAAAAAACAAATTCATCTGATTCCGTGGGCTTGTCCAAACGTTGCAAGCGAGACATTGGCATGTGTGGCTTTAGCACGGTTTGGGTCTCGATGCAGTCAATGTACGCATCAACCGCTTCGTGTTGGTTGGTTTTGAAGACATGTTCCTGTATCAGAAATGCAAAGCTTTACTAACTGACCTGACAGAGTCAGCATACGGGGACAAACAAACAATGATGGATTTCACCGATGCCACGATGCCACAACAAAAACGGCACCTCACGTTCATCCGATGGTTGCATTACTCTCATACCCCAACACATATTGTTACATTAGGCATCCGATGGCTGCATTGCTCTTATATTCCAACACATATTGTTACATTATGCATCCGATGGCTGCATTACTCTCATATCCGGACACATAAAGATATAAAGATATAAAGACAAAAAAGATCAGTGCAACTATGATTCACAAGGGCCCTTCTTGGTTGCACTCTGGACCCTCAACCAATTGCCGACCAAACCAAATCCGTCGATCAGCCCTCCCTAGAAAACTGAAAAGCAAACCCCTATTCTTATAATGACTGTTAGATGCTGTTTATAAGAATCGTCAAGCCGGGGTGCGCCACCACCCCGGCTTGACGATTCGCTGTGTGATTTATTGGCTCAGGTTCTTGTCATTGGGTGATACGAGGCAAAGGAGAGTGAAGTTCAAAACATAGAAGTAGCCAGAACAGGACAGGGTGTGCAGCACGGCAGCACGAGAAGACAGGGCGCACGCGGCGCACCCGTGAGAGCGTGCTCACCTCGGTGTCTTTACGCTCGGTCCGGCAGACGCCGTGATCGATCCGCAGCACGTACACCTGGCGGTCGCTGGTCGGATCGCCCTGCACGCCGCACTCGTCCCGGGGGTCGTCCTCGACCGTGAGACGACCGGCGAAGTAGGGCCCCGTGTGCACCGTCACTTCGCTGGCGCCGGCCAGGCACCGCGTGCTGGCCGAGACTGTCGACACACACACACACAGCCGGGATGCGGAAGAGAAGCGCGGCCTGTGGGTCGCGCTGGCATCGTTCCGCTGAGAGTGCGGAACGCGTACTCTGACCGCACGTGATGATGTCCACGTTCGTCGGCGTAGCATTGGTGTTGCGTGCATCTCAGGGGGCGCATCAGCAGACTTGTGCTCGACTCAAATGTTCATAATCGGCTCACATGTCACTCATAGATCTTGAGATCTGATTCGACTTGCGACTCAGACAGACTGACAGAAATTTGAATCGATTCAGATCCGATTCAGTGGTATCAGACTCATGAACCATATGATTCAGTGTGCACTGCCCACACATGATATTTCTATGATTGGCTCGTGATTCGACTCACTTTTTAGAAAGATGTGGTTCAACTCACGACTCTAGATATATCTTGGGGAAAATAATCGATTCAACTCGCGAGTCATCCAACAACGATTGATTTATGAGTCGATTCTCGATTCAACTCGAGTCGAGCACAAGTCTGTGCACCAGGCGCCACACGCCGCAACGCCACTGCCACAGGGCCCGCTGCGATCCACCATATGGCTGGCGGCATCGAGACGGTGGCGCGCCTTTGTTGTCCACGTCCGAGGCAGATCATGTCTGCGCAGGCCGGATGTCGCAGAAATTACACCGCCGCATGTTGCCAATTAACTCAGATGACAAGACAAATAACCCGAATCAAGTGCGGACGGCTCATAAAAACAAGCATCGTGAGGATCGGACTGCCTGAGACAGATGGCTGAGACAGAGGACCGACTGAGACATGGGACCGACTGAGACAGAGGACCGACTGAGACATGGGACCGACTGAGACAGAAGACAACTGAGACAGAGGACCGACTGAGACAGAGGACCGACTGAGACAGAGGACCGACTGAGACAGAGGACCGACTGAGACATGGGACCGACTGAGCAATGGGACAAATTGAGACAGCATTGCTGAGCCGTACTTTGTGAGGAAAATTGGATGTAGGGTAATTTGTCGCGCCAACAATTATGTTCAGCATGAAATAAGCATTCTGGTCTAATTTGTATGCAAATGGTCAGAAATGTGATGTTTAGTCACTAATCATGTATATTCTCCACCATGACATTTGTGCAGAATGTCATGACGGAGCTTTGCCTAAGTCGTGCGGCATGAGATGATAAACGAATAACATGAAATGGTGGTGCGACCTTGTGAAAGCTGACCTGATTTAACCTGATTCCACTTTTCTTATGAAATACTTCCCAAAGCAGTGCGCACATAGGCGAAGGTTGAAGGAGACCAATTTATCAATGTGTGCATTGTTCCGCCGTGACCTGGGGTCAAGTCAGGAGATCAGAAGCTGGACAGTTTACAAAGATGTTCCAGCATCATATCAGTTCTTCTGGGAACACAATTGTATACTTCAAACGTGATGCTCCGGATATTTTCAAGCTTGAACATTCTTGACCAGGCCTTATGGCATGACATGACCTAATCTTAGAATTTTCGGATGTCAATCATAAATATTTTGCTTGAATGGTTCTTCCGAAAGGACCCTATACATATTCGTATACTCATATTTTCGAGATAATTATCCAGGGTAAATTTCATGTCACTGTTCTGTCCTATCATGTTACTTAGCAAAATTAGTATGTGTGAAAATGGAGAAATAACATGTGATATGAGCTATTGCCTATATTAACCTTCCAATGTCATTTTCCCTGCGCCTATAACATTTTATCTGCTTGGAATTTGGTTTTCAACCCTGTTACTGACCTGACCTGACCTATCCTGTCTTGACCCTCTTCACTATGATGGAAATAAATCCATTCATATACGTTAATTCTTGCAAAACAATGTCGAAAGACCACAAGCCCTGTCTTTGTCTAAGTATTTCCAGTGACTTAAGCTAGGGTCCACATATTGACCGAATGCGACCCCTGGTGAACTCATTATCAGTAAAAATGCAAACATAAGCATGTATCGGGCTCTCCACGACCTGAACTTCCAGGCGACGTTCTGCATGTAATCCCAGCATGCGCATATCGGGCGTCAGAGAGCTCCCGGTCCGGGGGCAGTTACCGGCAAGGGCGACTGCGAGGGCGCCGGCAGTTTCGCCGCAGACCTGAGGTGACCTTACATGCCTTGGTGCGGATCAGCACGCTGCTCGTCTGCTGACGCTCCTTGTTCATGCGGCGAGTGAGCGGCGTCACGGACAGCTCGTACTCGGTGTCCATGCGCAGGCCTCCGATCGTGACCTGGTACGGCAGCGTGTCCCCCGGCCGGTCCAGCCTCCGAGGGATGATCTGGCGGACAGCGGTTATCTGAGGTCAGCGCCCGCGTCCTCCGCCTGAGCTAGCATCTGTGGGATAATCTGACGGACACAGATCATCTGAGGTCACTCGCCCGTCCGGCCGGCGGACTCTGTGGGATAATCTGACGGACAGGGCCGAGGTGCCCGTGTCCCCGGCCCGTCCAGCCTCCGAGGGATGATCTGGCGGACAGCGGTTATCTGAGGTCAGCGCCCTCCGCCGTAACTCACGTGCCCCGGCCGGCCGCTCCGGGGATGATCTGACGGACAGGTCGCCGAGGTCACGCCCGTGTCTCGCCTGATCCAGTCTGTGGGATAATCTGACGGACAGCGGTCACTCGAGGTCAGCAATCGTGCCCCCGGCCGGTCCAGCCTCCGAGGGATAATCTGACGGACAGAGGTCACCCGAGGTCAGTGCCCGTCAACTCCGCCTGATCCGGCCTCTGTGGGATAATCTGACGGACACAGGTCACTCGAAGTCAGCGATCGTGTCCTCGCAAAAGGATGCATAAGGTAGGACATTGGCATGGACTATGAGTGAACCTGTCATCATTCTGTCGCTGTCCATCGGCACGTCACATCACTGCAGCATTGACAAACCTTCCATATCACTTGTGACAAACTGTCACCATCACAGACCATACACATCACTACCGCCGAGGTGATGCCCTCGGAACCAACCACACCGGCCAGCGCGGCTGCGACCCGACCTGACCTTCGACTTGCAGCGGGAGGCGCCCCACGCCTGCCGCTCGCAGTATCTGACGCTGAAGGCGTGCGCGGCGCGACCGACGGCGTACCGCCACGCGACGTCGGCGCCGTGGTAGTCGGTGTCGACGACCAGGTCCGTCACCGACGGCGGCCCGGCCGCACGCGCGCCGCCTGCGCCACGTGCGGCGGCCGCCAGCAGCCAGACGGCGGCGAGAAGTCGCGCCGCCATCTGCCGACACTGCCGAGACGGCGTCCGTTACTGGCGGTGGGTGGGTGGGGAGGGGTACTGCCGACACTGTGAGACGGGCCGTTACTGCGGTGGGTGGGTGGGGAGGGCTGCGACATGCCGAGACGGTGTCCGTTACTGGCGGTGGGTGGGTGGGGAGGGGTACTGCCGACACTGCCGAGACGGTGTCCGTTACTGGCGGTGGGTGGGTGGGGAGGGGTACTGCCGACACTGCCGAGACGGTGTCCGTTACTGGCGGTGGGTGGGTGGGGAGGGGTGCTGCCGACACTGCCGAGACGGTGTCCGTTACTGGCGGTGGGTGGGTGGGGAGGGGTACTGCCGACACTGCCGAGACGGTGTCCGTTACTGGTTCGGTGGGTGGGGGGGGTGCCAGACGGTGTCCGTTACTGGCGGTGGGTGGGGGAGGGGTACTGCCGACACTGCCGAGACGGTGTCCGTTACTGGCGGTGGGTGGGTGGGGAGGTGTGCTGCCGACACTGCCGAGACGGTGTCCGTTACTGGCGGTGGGTGGGTGGGGAGGGGTACTGCCGACACTGCCGAGACGGTGTCCGTTACTGGCGGTGGGTGGGTGGGGAGGGTGGGGTACTGCCGACACTGCCTGAATGGTGTCCGTTACTGACGGTGGGTGGGTGGGGAGGGGTGGGTGGGAGTGGGGTGCTGCCGACACTGCCGAGACGGCGTCCGTTACTGACGGTGGGTGGGTGGGGAGGGGTGCTGTCGACACTGCTGAGACAGTGTCCGTTACTGGCGGTGGGTGGGTGTCGGTGGGTGTGGGTGGGTGTGGGTGGGTGGTGCGTGGAGGGGTATACTCTGGTGCCGGTGTCTATGACAACATCGATCATTCCACTCATGTGGTGAACATCCTTGGCGGTGGTGGCAGACGCTGCACAGTGAGAGATATCTGCATCTATTTGTTCTTGGTTCAGCGTTACTAACTACCAGAAGGATCGGTTACACCACCGTAACTATGAACTACGTACGTTTTCTGTGATATCGATCAATTATGCTTCCAAGGCATATCTGTTATGCGTGCCGTAAAAGAGAATTGGAGGTTATGCAGCACACATTGGGCATTGTTCACAATATTGTTGATAGAACATTCTAGACAATGGTTATCCTCATATAATGATTCAACGCAGTAACTTTCAAGTACCGACTAAAAACGGTTCCTTGGGAACCTTGCCACCTGGCAGACAATCAGCGCAAGCAAACCAAAATGATAGACTGACCAACATTTCCCAACCCTACGTAGACAACACGCAAACAAGAGGGTAAATATCGTCTAAATATCATCGTGCTTACCATTTAACGCTACACGGGAATGTTCCGGTGCATTGTTGCCAGGTCTGCTCTGTGTCGTCCTCCATGGCAGTGGGGACAGAGACACTGCCACACGTGTCATGCAGGCTTAGAGGCAAAATTTCATCTAAGAAATGCCGTGAATGTCACTACGTGCCTACTCTGGCAACAGGTTAACACCAACGTGGCACACATTGGTGAAACCAAACGCAGCCTCAGGGAGTCGTTCCGCGAGCACTTCAGAGACGCAAAAACCAGGGCATCTTACACATAACTATGAGACGAAGTGCATACCACAGTCATATGGAGACATCCATAGGCTTATATGCTTTCAAGATATAATTTGTGTGCAAATGTAAAGACGTTGCCGAGCTAACATTGACATCAGAAGTCGTAGGCTAACACACAACACTTAGCCATTCTCATGTATCCTGTTGCGACCGGTCCCACACCGTACCACACCCCCAGCACCAAACACCGATGCACAAACACCAGGAGCACAGTCTATTGATTGCAACACAGCACATAGCTACGCGCTTCGATCACGTTCGTCGTAGCCGATGGCTGATACCGCGCAATGGAGCAGGTCTAATATGAGGTGGTCATTGTGTTTTGTTTCCTGTCAATTCGCACAGTGTCCATACCCATCATCTAAATTGAATTTATGTCATGCCATGTTAATCTGATTCCACTGACTGTGATATTGGCAATTTGTAGAATGCATGCTGCGACACGCTCCATGACATTTTGTACTTGTTTTCTCTCGCGTTGAGAATGTCACTAATGACAAAAAAGCCGTCGTAATGTACAACTTAATTGCGGTACAATTGATCTCTATCAGTTACAATGAGCATAAGTTAAAGAATTATAACAACAGCAAGAAAAATCGACTTAAATCACGGAAAGAAGTACTTCTATTATTTTTTGCGGTGATATATGTATATAAATATGGATATATATATATATATATATATATATATATATATATATATATATATATATATATATATTATGTATATTTGTATATATATATATATATATATATATATATATATATATATATCCATGCCGGTTAACCTCTGCTCATAATCAGCGCCGCAGGCGGCATCGACCACAGCCGCAACTGATGAACACACAACCAACTCTCACTACTCTCACCGTGTCAGGGGGTGGGGAGGGGCAGGGCAGACGTAGCCTGCATTCCCGAGGTGCGCCGGTACGGAGCTAGTGGACAGTTAGGAGACAACGTGGCGTTATTTTTCATAAACATTGGTAATGGTGATAATAAGCGTGGTGTTAGCTGACCGTCCAGTGAGGAGACAACGTGGTGTCAGCTGACAATCCAGTGAGGAGACAACGTATGTTTTATCATTTGATTGGTATGTGATAAGCGTGGTGTTGCTGACCGTCCAGTGAGGAGACAACGTGGTGTTAGCTGACCGCTCAATAAGGAGACAACGTGGTGTTAGCTGACCATCCAATGAGGAGACAACGCAGCGTCAGCTGACCGTCCAGTGAGGAGACAACGTGGTGTTAGCTGACCATCCAGTGAGGAGACAACGTGGTGTTAGCTGACCGTCCAGTGAGGAGACAACGTGGTGTCAGCTGACCGTCCAGTGAGGAGACAACGCAGCGTCAGCTGACCGTCCAGTGAGGAGACAACGTGGTGTCAGCTGACCATCCAGTGAGGAGACAACGTAGCGTCAGTTGACCATCCAGTGAGGAGACAACGTGGTGTTAGCTGACCGTCCAGTGAGGAGACAACGTGGTGTTAACCGACCGGCCAGTGAGAAGACAACGTGGTGTTAGCTGACCGTCCAGTGAGGAGGCAACGTGGTGTTAGCTGACCGGCCAGTGAGGAGACAACGTGATGTTAGCTGACCGTCCAGTGAGGAGACAACGTGGTGTCAGCTGACCGTCCAGTGAGGAGACAACGTGGTGTCAGCTGACCGTCCAGTGAGGAGACAACGTGGTGTTAGCTGACCGTCCAGTGAGGAGACAACGTGGTGTCAGCTGACCGTCCAGTGAGGAGACAACGTGGTGTCAGCTGACCGTCCAGTGAGGAGACAACGTGGTGTTAGCTGACCGTCCAGTGAGGAGACAACGCATCGTCAGCTGACCGTCCAGTGAGGAGGCAACGTGGTGTTAGCTGACCATCCAATGAGGAGACAACGTGGTGTCAGCTGACCGTCCAGTGAGGAGGCAACGTGGTGTCAGCTGACCGTCCAGTGAGGAGACAACGTGGCAACGTAGTGTCAGCTGACCGTCCAGTGAGGAGACAACGTGGCCAGTGTCAGTGAGGAGACAACGTGGTGTCAGCTGACCGTCCAGTGAGGAGACAACGTGGTGTTAGTGCCTCAGTGAAGCTGACCGTCCAGTGAGGAGACAACGGAACGTGGTGTTAGCTGCGTCCAGTGAGGAGGCAACGAGCGTCAGTTGACCGTCCAGTGAGAGACAACGTGGTGTTAGCCAGTGAGGAGACAACGTGGTGTCAGCTGACCGTCCAGTGAGGAGACAACGTGGCGTTAGCTGACCGTCCAGTGAGGAGACAACGTGGTGTTAGCTGACCGTCCAGTGAGGAGACAACGTGGTGTTAGCTGACCGTCCAGTGAGCGCGCTGATCCATGCCATCGCCGACAGCGTCATCCGCAGAAGGCCGGGGTAATTTGTTGTGCAAAACATCCTGTTGTTGGAACCGCACCCTCCCCTAGGCTCACATGTCGCCAGACAAGGTTCAGCCGTGGACTCCAGCTATGCAGAACAATGTGTAACTTCTACATATTGATTCCTTTTGCGATGATGCACCATTCTGCAACACGCCAATTCTGGCGTAAGCTTTGTTCCACTGGCATGCCCTTCTGCCGGCCTTTCACGCTGACTCCTCCCTCGCCAAAATCCCTTGCGCGTTCTAGATAAAGAGCAGTGTTACGCGCGCGCTCGGAGGCCAGGGTAACTTCCGACAGTCCCGATACTCGGGTGGCAACTGATTCTGAATAAATGAACCACAAGTATTGGAAAAATGGCATCAACCGACCTGGCTGGAAAAATGGCTGAGCCAGGTCCTTGAGATCTACAGCCGAGCCAGTGGGCTACAGCCGAGCCAGCCTCACTGGACCCACACTACAGCCGAGCCAGCTCCACTGGTGACAGGATCTACAGCCGAGCCAGCTCCACTGGTGACAGGATCTACAGCCGAGCCAGCTCCACTGGTGACAGGACCTACAGCCGAGCCAGCTCCACTGGTGGCAGGACCCACAGCCGAGCCAGTTCCACTGGTGACAGGATCTACAGCCGAGCCAGCTCCACTGGTGGCAGGATCTACAGCCGAGCCAGCTCCACTGGTGGCTGGAAGGACCTACAGCCGAGCCAGCTCCACTGGTGACAGGATCTACAGCCGAGCCAGCCCCACTGGTGGAAGGAATCTACCAGCCAGCTCCACTGGTGGCAGGACCTACAGCCGAGCCAGCCCCACTGGTGGCAGGACCTACAGCCGAACCAGCCCCACTGATGGCAGGACCTACAGCCTCAGGGTTGGATCCGTGCCAGTTCCACTGGTAGCAGGGCCCATCATCAGGCGGCACTTCCTTAGCGCTGATTGCATGTCTGACCGCTTCTGCCCACACCCATCCCACCCACACAGGACGCACTTGACATCCCTGAACTTTGTCCGGGACCTTGAGACAAACAACCGAGCAGTTGGTAGGTGAGGAAAATGATTTCCCGGGAAATGACATCCACAGGTGAAAAGAGCTTGGCCACGCATGTGCGGTGCGCCCAAGTGTCCTGGTGCTAAATTCACGCCTGTTCTGATGGCAGTTATTGACTTCTAGTATATATCACCATTCTGCAACCGTGACGATGAATATTGCAACACAAATGCCAGGAGGCCGATGAGTGGAATAACGTGTAGATTAGGGGTGAAAGCGTGAAAGCGGGTGTATGTCGTTAGAACTTTTCATCCCTAAGAAGCCTGCCAGTGGCCACCAAGGGGCGGGGATGGTCGAGTGGTTAAGGTGTCGGGCTATGGGTACCAAAGGTCCCGGGTTCAACACTAGCGCCGCTCAGAACATTTCCCAATCCCGCGGCCCACCGGCGAAACGGTGTGGGCGGCGCCATTAGCCGTGAATGTGCAGAAAGTGCGTCGTGAACCACCCAATAAGCAAACAACAACCAGTGGCCACCAATATATACGACCAAAAACACAGAACACATAGGGGATTGCCTGGCATTACCGGGGTCATCACCACCGTTTTTGTGGCCGATTGTTCTCTTCCTGTGGTTTCCAGTGCGGCAAGTGGCAGTTCGAGCACCACCGCTTCAGACTGCGCTGGCTCACGGACCTGGGCAAGTCGGCATGCTGAAATCACCCATCGGTCTCCCAGCCGAGCCTCAGTGCACCTTTGTTGTGGTTTTCGCTTCCATGGTGTTTGGTTGCATCTTGAATTACTAGCGATCTTTCCAGCATGGTGCAAAAACGGACCATAATTTAGAGTTAAGTTAAGGATAGCAATTTGCATAGTTGTAGCATAACATTGTTGTTGTATTAAATATGTTGAATATATTCCTATCTCACCAATTACTCAGTAGCACCATCGTATTGATGCGATATAATTTATATCGTTCATGTTATCACATATGTGGTGTTGTGAAGACCACGCTGTAACATAATTGGTGTAGTAAAGACCATGATGTAACATATTTGGTGTAGTAAAGACCATGCTGTGACATATGTGGTTTGGTGAAGACTGTAACTTGTTCATTCTCTTCCATCGAATATTGTATGTTATTGGAGTTTTCTCTAACTGTCTTCTTAATGCCACGATAACTACTCTGAATAATGTTAAACTACTTTGAATGTCCATAGTATGATCGCGAATGACGCAGGGAGAGTCAACTAGATATTGGCATTGAGCTTAAGAACGAAACGGATATTTTTTCTTTAGTTACTTTGTATTCAGTTATCATTTCTTGTCATATTCCGTTTTGATAACGGTGCCGTGAAGTGCGGCGATAATGCATGTCACCCGGTGTGTCGCTAAGTGTGGCGGCAGTACAGCAACACCAGGTTTGTCGCTAAATGTGGCGGCAGTACAGCAACACCAGGTTTGTCGCTAAATGTGGCGGCAGTACAGCAGCACCCGGTGTGTCGCTAAGTGTGGCGGCAGTACAGCAACACCCAGTGTGTCGCTAAGTGTGGTGTCAGTACAGCAACACCCGGTGTGTCGCTAAGTGTGGCGTCAGTACACCAACACCCGGTGTGTCGCTAAGTGTGGTGACAGCGCAACACCCGGTGTGTCGCTAAGTGTGGCGCAGTACACCAACACCCGGTGTGTCGCTAAGTGTGGCGGCAGTAACACAACACCCGGTGTGTCGCTAATGTGGCGGCAGTACAGCAACACCCGGTGTGTCCTAAGGTGGCGGCAGTACAGCAACACCCGGTGTGTCGTGGTACAGCACCCGGTGTGTCGCTAAGTGTGGCGGCAGTACAGCAACACCCAGTGTGTCGCTAAGTGTGGTGTCAGTACAGCAACACCCGGTGTGTCGCTAAGTGTGGCGGCAGTAAAGCAACACCCGGTGTATCGCTAAGTGTGGCGGCAGTACAGCAACACCCGGTGTGTCGCTAAGTGTGGTGGCATTACAGCCACACCCGGTGTGTCGCTAAGTGTGGCGGCAGTACAGCAACACCCGGTGTGTCGCTAAGTGGTGGCAGTACAGCAACACCCGGTGTGTCGCTAAGTGTGGCGGCAGTACAGCAACACCCGGTGTGTCGCTAAGTGTGGCGGCAGTACAGCAACACCCGGTGTGTCGCTAAGTGTGGCGGCAGTACAGCAACACCCGGTGTGTCGCTAAGTGTGGTGGCAGTACAGCAACACCCGGTGTGTCGCTAAGTGTGGCGGCAGTAAAGCAACACCCGGTGTGTCGCTAAGTGTGGCGGCAGTACAGCAGCACCCGGTGTGTCGCTAAGTGTGGCGGCAGTACAGCAACACCCGGTGTGTCGCTAAGTGTGGCGGCAGTACAGCAACACCCGGTGTGTCGCTAAGTGTGGCGGCAGTACAGCAACACCCGGTGTGTCGCTAAGTGTGGCGGCAGTACAGCAACACCCGGTGTGTCGCTAAGTGGGTGGCAGTACAGCAACACCCGGTGTGTCGCTAAGTGTGGCGGCAGTACAGCAACACCCGGTGTGTCGCTAAGTGTGGCGGCAGTACAGCAACACCCGGTGTGTCGCTAAGTGTGGTGGCAGTACAGCAACACCCGGTGTGTCGCTAAGTGTGGTGGCAGTACAGCAGCACCCGGTGTGTCGCTAAGTGTGGTGGCAGTACAGCAGCACCCGGTGTGTCGCTAAGTGTGGCGGCAGTACCGCAACACCCGGTGTGTCGCTAAGTGCGGTGGCGGTACAGCAGCACCCGGTGTGTCGCTAAGTGTGGTGGCAGTGCAGCAACACCCGGTGTGTCGCTAAGTGTGGCGGCAGTACACCAACACCCGGTGTGTCGCTAAGTGTGGCGGCAGTACAGCAACACCCGGTGTGTCGCTAAGTGTGGTGGCATTATAGCCACACCCGGTGTGTCGCTAAGTGTGGCGGCAGTAAAGCAACACCCGGTGTGTCGCTAAGTGTGGCGGCAGTACAGCAACACCCGGTGTGTCGCTAAGTGTGGCGGCAGTACAGCAACACCCGGTGTGTCGCTAAGTGTGGCGGCAGTACAGCAACACCCGGTGTGTCGCTAAGTGTGGTGGCAGTACAGCAACACCCGGTGTGTCGCTAAGTGTGGCGGCAGTACAGCAACACCCGGTGTGTCGCTAAGTGTGGCGGCAGTACAGCAACACCCGGTGTGTCGCTAAGTGTGGCGGCAGTACAGCAACACCCGGTGTGTCGCTAAGTGTGGCGGCAGTACAGCAACACCCGGTGTGTCGCTAAGTGTGGCGGCAGTACAGCAACACCCGGTGTGTCGCTAAGTGTGGCGGCAGTACAGCAACACCCGGTGTGTCGCTAAGTGTGGCGGCAGTACAGCAACACCCGGTGTGTCGCTAAGTGTGGCGGCAGTACAGCAACACCCGGTGTGTCGCTAAGTGTGGCGGCAGTACAGCAACACCCGGTGTGTCGCTAAGTGTGGTGGCAGTACAGCAACACCCGGTGTGTCGCTAAGTGTGGCGGCAGTACAGCAACACCCGGTGTGTCGCTAAGTGTGGTGGCAGTACAGCAACACCCGGTGTGTCGCTAAGTGTGGCGGCAGTACAGCAACACCCGGTGTGTCGCTAAGTGTGGCGGCAGTACAGCAACACCCGGTGTGCGTGTGCTAAGTTGTCTGTGGCGGCAGTACAGCAACACCCGGTGTGTCGCTAAGTGTGGCGGCAGTACAGCAACACCCGGTGTGTCGCTAAGTGTGGCGGCAGTACAGCAACACCCGGTGTGTCGCTAAGTGTGGCGGCAGTACAGCAACACCCGGTGTGTCGCTAAGTGTGGCGGCAGTACAGCAACACCCGGTGTGTCGCTAAGTGGTGCAGCAACACCCGGTGTGTCGCTAAGTGTGGCGGCAGTGCAGCAACACCCGGTGTGTCGCTAAGTGTGGCGGCAGTACACCAACACCCGGTGTGTCGCTAAGTGTGGCGGCAGTACAGCAACACCCGGTGTGTCGCTAAGTGTGGCGGCAGTACAGCAACACCCAGTGTGTCGCTAAGTGTAGCGTCAGTACACCAACACCCGGTGTGTCGCTAAGTGTGGTGACAGCGCAACACCCGGTGTGTCGCTAAGTGTGGCGGCAGTACAGCAACACCCGGTGTGTCGCTAAGTGTGGCGGCAGTACAGCAACACCCGGTGTGTCGCTAAGTGTGGCGGCAGTACAGCAACACCCGGTGTGTCGCTAAGTGTGGTGGCAGTACAGCAACACCCGGTGTGTCGCTAAGTGTGGTGGCAGTACAGCAACACCCGGTGTGTCGCTAAGTGTGGCGGCAGTACAGCAACACCCGGTGTGTCGCTAAGTGTGGTGGCAGTACAGCAACACCCGGTGTGTCGCTAAGTGTGGCGGCAGTACAGCAACACCCGGTGTGTCGCTAAGTGTGGTGACAGCGCAACACCCGGTGTGTCGCTAAGTGTGGCGGCAGTACACCAACACCCGGTGTGTCGCTAAGTGTGGCGGCAGTACAGCAACACCCGGTGTGTCGCTAAGTGTGGCGTCAGTACAGCAACACCCGGCGTGTCGCTAAGTGTGGCGCGCCAGAGTCACCTCGTCGCGCCACTTACCCGGTGGCCGCATCATCTCCGGCCGCGGAGCCGACGGGTCGACGGACGTCCGAGAGACGCTCAGGTCTGGCGCCTGTGGTCCCGACCGCGGCCGCGCAACACGACACACATGCCGTGGAGCGTGCGCTCGTGGCCACGCTCGGCGCCGCCGACGGCAGCCGCGATGTGCCAGGGTGGTTCTGGGCCAACGTCGGCCGCCCGAGGCTAAGTGTAGAGCGACAGCCGAGCTGTGCGCCCGTCCGTGTCGGACGGCGACGAAAGTTGTCACGCCTCGGCGACAAGCGCGGTCGGTCTCGGGGCAAAGTGGTGCAGTAAGTTCGAGCATGTCACGAAGTGCAGTACCCGGCGCCCCATGCGCATTTCAACAATAGTGTCTTCAATTGCAACAGCAGCACATTCAGCATCAATGGGTTCCGCCAGCTTGAACTATTACTTCATTTGGATAGCGGAGGGCTATGGCCCACGGTTTTACCCCTCCGCCAGACAGGCAATTCCGCGGTTTGGGCTGCAGCCACACATGTGGTCATCATCGACATCGGTGATGACCTTTGTGGGTGGCCCACCAGCCCTCGCCATCTCCCCAGGGCCGCACACCCCCGCCAGAGGGGCGGTGTCGTGATCTGTGCGCCTTTACACAAGAGCTTGATGAACTACTGATCTGTTTTCCGACAACGATGTGAACAATTCCTCTCCTCGTGATAGATCTACATAGATTGAGCGTAAATAGCGTGGCATATAACCTAGGAGACCAGATGCTAGATAGCTTCTTTTGAACGTCACGGAGGCTCAAAGTTTTGCTACGAGGTCTAATATTATTATAAATATGAAATCATTTTAAAATGTACGCACACAGTTTCGCGTCTTTTGGAGGGTAGGATTAACTTTGTCGATGTGAATCAACAATTAACTTCGTATTTAGACTATATAGAAGCGCAATCATGCAAAGTGATCTTAGGTATGAGGTGATTTTCAGTGAAGAAGTGCATGGTGTTAATTGTGTTAAACAGTGATGAACAACTATTTGAAATTTAGTGAATATCGAACAAATTCGGATGGTCTTCAATGTTTTCTTCATTGTAGTTTTTGTTTCGATTTTCTTATAACATTATTTATCACAGCTATGAAATAACTGATCATCAAATGTGATCGGCATAAGCCTTAGTAACGTCTGAACAGCGATTTGACAGCGTTCTATAAGTCCGTTTTTTTGTTGTTGCTAGATGTGCAAACCAGACTGACCTAGACTCCCGCCTCTTGCTACCTCCTGCTTCCCAGATCTCCTGCTCTCTTCTGCTCCTTCTGCCCGGACCTCTGCTACCTCCAGCTACCCAAATCTCCTGCTCTCTCCTGCTCATGCTGCCGGACCCCGCTACCTGCCCTTGCCCTGGTAACACAGTTGATGCGATGAGTGTATGCGGCGTCAGGCTAGAGTTGTGTCCACCGCTGGTGTGCCAATTGGCAGTGTGACGGCCGCGTTGCTGCGTGACGCTGCCTTGCCATTTGTCATGTGGGTTAAACCGCTGTGTTCCGGTGGAGGCATGGCATGGGTCGGTGGATCGCCACGATCTCGACGGCAACTTCACCGACTGCGACCGCACCGCGATGTCACCACGCTGCAGCTGCTGCGAGCCGCTGCCAGCTGCCCGGACGCAGAGCAGTCGTGATTTGCCAGCGGAGGCACAGTGGCCAGCTCTGCAGCACAGTCTCTGTCCCGGCCTCTATTCCGGTCTCTGTCACAGTCTCTGTCCCTGGATCCACCAGTTTCTGTACCATCCTCTGCCACAGTCTCTGTCCCAGCCTCTGTCCCAGCCTCTATTCCGGTCTCTGTCACAGTCTCTGTCCCGGCCTCTATTCCGTCTCTGTCACAGTCTCTGTCCCTGGATCCCCAGTTTCTGTACCATCTCTGCCACAGTCTCTGTCCCAGCCTCTATTCGTCTCTGTCACAGTCTCTGTCCCATCTTACCTTGAGTTCGCCTCTTCATCTCTGTTAGTTCTGTCCCTGATACCAGTTTCTGTACCATCCTTGCCACAGTCTCTGTCAGCCTCTATTCCAGTCTCTGTCACAGTCTCTGTCCCTGGATCCACCAGTTTCTGTACCATCCTATGCCACAGTCTCTGTCCCGGCCTCTATTCCGGTCTCTGGCACAGTCTCTGTCCCTGGATCCACCAGTTTCTGTACCATCCTCTGCCACAGTCTCTGTCCCAGCCTCTATTCCGGTCTCTGTCACAGTCTCTGTCCCTGGATCCACCAGTTTCTGTACCATCCTCTGCCACAGTCTCTGTCCCAGCCTCTGTCCCAGCTTCTGTCAGTCTCTGTCACAGTCTCAGTCGCAGTCTCAGTCACGGTCTTTGTCCCAGTCTCTGCCACAGTCTGTCCCAGTCTCTGTCACAGTCTCAGTCACAGTCTTAGTCACGGTCTGTCCCAGCCTCTGTCACAGTCTCCGTCACAGTCTCAGTCCCAGTATTTGCCCTAGTCTCTGTCACAGTCTGTCACAGTCTCTGTCACAGTCTCAGTCGCAGTCTCAGTCACGGTCTTTGTCCCAGTCTCTGCCACAGTCTGTCACAGTCTCTGTCACAGTCTGTCACAGTCTCTGTCACAGTATTTGCCCTAGTCTCTGTCACAGTCTGTCCAAGCATCTGTCATAGTCTCTGTCACAGTCTCAGTCCCAGTACTTGTCCCAGTCTCTGCCACAGTCTCTATCACAGGCTTAGTCCCAGTCTCTGTCGCAGTCTCTGTCACAGTCTCTGTTACAGTTTCTTTCACAGTATCAGCCACAGTTTCTGACCCAGTCTCTGCCACAGTCTTTGTTCCAGTCTCTGCCACAGTCTCTCCATGCGCAGGTCTGCAATCGTGCCTCGCCTATCCCCCATCTTAATTGCGCCAATAAATTCGTCACGCGCCATCTCGCCTGTAGACATCAATTATGCTTCGCACCATTCATTCGTCACCCGCCATAATTGCGGTTCGCACAGGGACCGTTAACCTGTGCGGCTTCAGCTGGCTCCCAACAATTAGGCACACGCACACAAAGAAGCCCGCCGGTAATGCTGAGCGATCTGCGTGAAGAGCGGCCTCGTCTGCTGACACGCAAAACGTACCGGGTGGCTTCGGCGGCTTGTGCGCGGTTTCTTGGGTGGAGGGGGGGGGGGGCATGCGTGAATGCTGTGTGAGCTGGCAGTCAAGTGAGCCGGAGGCAGCAGCGGGTGCCGCAGCAGCGGGTGCCGCAGCAGCGGGTGCCGCAGCAGCGGGTGCAGCAGCAGCGGGTGCCGCAGCGGCGGGTGCAGCAGCGGCGGGGAACGCGTGACCGACTGTCCGCCTCTGCCCGTGCTCCTATGCACGAGTGTTTAATGAGTCTCGGCACCGTTTGACCCCACCTATTCGTCCGCACCGCATGTGCAGATAAAAGAGCGTTCTGGTGCCACCGACCACCTCCCGAGCGAACTACCGACAACAGGGAACGAACTCCCTATCACAATGAACAAATCGCCTACTACAGGGAGCAGGCTCCCGACCACAGGGAGCAGACTCCCGACCACAGAGAGCTGTCCACTTGTCCCGCTGTCTGCCTGCCTGGCTGTCTGACTGTCCGGCTGTCTGACTGCCCCGCTCTCCAACTGTCCTTTTGTCCACCTGCCTGGCTGTCCGCCTGTCCTTTTGTCCACATGTCCGGCTGTCCGCCTGTCCGGCTGTCCGCCTGTCCGGCTGTCCGTCTGTCCGGCTGTCCGCCTGTCCTTCTGTCCACTTGTCCGGCTGTCCGTCTGTCCGGCTGTCCGACTGTCCGGCTGTCTGCCTATCCTGTCCACCTGTCCGGCTGTCCACCTGTCTTACTGTCCGCCTGTCCCGCTCTCTACCTGCCCGGCTGTCCGCCTGTCCGGAGACGACAGCGGTCGTGTGCCGCCGACGCTGGGCCCGGAAGCCGGACGTGACGACCGTGGGAGCGGTACTGTGGCTGTCGCCACCTGGCCGACGGAGCAGTGGAGCGCGTCTCGGGCCACGCCGACTGTCTCACGCGTCGCCATCGGTCCGTGCAGCACGACTGTCTCACGCGCTGCCATCGGTCCGTGTAGCACGACTGTCTCACGCGCTGCCATCGGTCCGTGTAGCACGACTGTCTCACGCGCTGCCATCGGCCCGTGTAGCACGACTGTCTCACGCGCTGCCATCGGTCTGTGTAGCACGACTGTCTCACGCGCTGCCATCGGTCTGTGTAGCACGACTGTCTCACGCGCTGCCATCGGCCCGTGTAGCACGACTGTCTCACGCGCTGCCATCGGTCCGTGCAGCACGACTGTCTCACGCGCTGCCATCGGTCCGTGTAGCACGACTGTCTCACGCGCTGCCATCGGTCCGTGTAGCACGACTGTCTCACGCGCTGCCATCGGTCCGTGTAGCACGACTGTCTCACGCGCTGCCATCGGTCTGTGGACGACTGTCTCGCGCGCCTGGTGTAGCACGACTGTCTCACGCGCTGCCATCGGTCTGTGTAGCACGACTGTCTCACGCGCTGCCATCGGTCTGTGTAGCACGACTGTCTCACGCGTCGCCATCGGTCTGTGTAGCACTGGACACAATTGCGGCGCGCGCCCAGCAAAAACAGTCTATGAATGATGTTCGGTGCGTTGTCTGGAGCTGGAGATTGCGCCCTATGCCAGCAACACCTTGTCCTGCGCTTGCATCTGTGATGGCGCTCAGCTCCGGTCTGAGTAAAAGTGGCCAGCGTTGGTTCGCGAGCGTCGTGATGCCAGCTGACGTGAAACTCAACCACTCGTGCCTAACCTCCCGAGCTGACGTGGGCTCATCCACCCGTGCTGCCCTCTCCAGCTGACGTATCAATTTTACAGCAGCCTCGTCTACATCCATTCCGATGAGGATTCGTAACACAGGTGACGCATGGCCGCTTTTAGTTTGTATTCAGGAAGTCCCATATTACAGACGTAATGACCGTAGTGAATGGCATTGCCCGCAACAAACACGGCTACTTACGCGGTCACTCACGCGGTCACTCACGCGGTCACTCACGCGTTCATTCACGCGATCACTCATGCGTTCACTCACTCGGTCCTTCACGCGACCATCACGTGGCCGGTACTTGCCAGCCAGTATTTGTCAGCCAGTATTTGTCAGCCGGTATTTGTCAGCCAGTATTTGTCAGCCGGTATTTGCCAACCAATTTGTCAGCCAGTATTTGTCAGCCGATATTTGTCAGCCGGTATTTGTCAGCCGGTACTTGCCAACCAATTTGCCAGCCAGTATTTGCTAGCCGGTACTTGCCACCCGGTACTTGCCAGCCGGTACTTGCCTGCCGGTACTTGCCAGCCGGTACTTGCCAGCCGGTACTTGCCTGCCTGTACTTGCCAGCCGGTACTTGCCAGCCGGTATTTGCCAGCCGGTACTTGCCAGCCGGTACTTGCCAGCCGGTACTTCCCAGCCGGTACTTGTCGGTTGGTATTTGCCAGCTGGTACTTGCCAGCTGGTACTTGCCCCGGTTTGAGGGGTACTTGCCAGCTGTCTTGCCAGCTGGTATTGCAGTCGGTACTTCCAGCCGTTGGTATTTGCCAGCTGGTACTTGCCAGCTGGTACTTGCCAGCTGGTACTTGCCAGCTGGTACTTGCCAGCTGGTACTTGCCAGCCAGTACTTGCCAGCCAGTACTTGCCAGCCAGTCGGCATTTCCGTGTGGTCAGGATGTGACGAAGTTTGATTGCATTCCCGAGAGTTGATTTCGGTTCTGGGTAGGAGGACGTTTTCATTTCTGTCTTTAATTATGCAGTCTGGTGAACGTATTGCATCCGAAAGCACTTCAGCACTGCATGCATGCTTGAAAGTCTGCAACTGTAATAGCCAGACAATGAGCCCGTTCCTGACATGTAGAGATTCCAGTGCACTGCGCTTTTAGCACCTGCCCTAGCTCTTCCAGCACCCGCACAGGCGTCCCCTATGCTGTTCCGAGATATGTGGCAAATACTTCTATAACAAGCTCAACTAATAGTTTAATATATCAGCTATTCATTTGGAATCTGATATACATCAATCATTTACACGCTGTGATACTGGGATGATCTGCGCCAAAGTTGTCGGGACCACGTGACAGTGTGTACAGGGATAACATATCAGAATGTATGGGGATTACATGTCAAGTAATACGTGATAATTTGCCGAACCACATGCTTACACAGCTCTAACATGCGCACGTCCGGGGGGCAGATATCAGCCTCCAACGGTTTTTCCTCATTTGCCACAAAACTAATCGGGTTAGCAGGGCCACACCTCGCATAGCTGTTCATTGGTCTTTTCGACATATCCTCATATATTTTTAATCCTGGGTCATCTTAGGTCAGGTCACCAAGTCAAGCGAAGTGACTCAACTACACTCGGAGTTCTAGGTTGCATAACTTCCACAATAATTGGGCGATTGATTTCAAACTTATAACATGTCATCATCTCATCAGGGACCATAATATGTATATCGGGTCTTTTCGTAGCACTGACCTTAGGTCAGATCGCGGTTGGCTTCCCCATTATAGGGCTATGGTAAAATATACAAATGTTTCCTGGTTGCATATCTTCGCTTGAAATGATCTCATAGCGGTTGTGGCATGTAGACGGAAGCTATGCTCAATGCTACCGCTGACATTTTTGCTCAGTGACCTAATCAAGGTCTCTAAGGTCACCTGAAATCACTACACTTTTCTGCGCATTATATCGCGCTGCATTGAGCTAGAAGGCTGAAATTACCGTCATTGTGCTTGCATCGCCAAGACGTGTCGATTGACATATTACCTGACCTCCCTAGGCGACTTTATGACCTTGACCTGAGTTTGGGCTGACCTGACTTTAAATTACACCGCCTATTGTCGGTAGCGCATTTCAAGGACTGTTGAATAGCGTTCGCCGTTTGTTCCTATCTGTTACAGATCCTGAGATATGTGTCAATACCTGAGTCCCACCTGACCTGGCCGAATTTGATCTATGATGACCCAGTGACCTGAATGTTGACCTGAGCGAAAAAAGTGACCGAAACACTTTCGATAGAGGTCGTCGCCAGCTATCCAACGCCGTTTTCCGTTTGTCGCCAGCTAGCATAGTTCTAAAGATCTTAGAGGGCAGACATCTGCCCCCTCCCCTAAACATGCGAAGTTGGCGTGGACCTCCGGACCTGCGAATGCTAAAGTTTTCCAATGTATGGCTCGATTTTTGAGTACTCCGAGGCTTACGTGTATCCGGTTGCGACTTTCTAGGTGAGTTAGCTTGATAGTTGTGCCTTCAGGCTAGAATACATATCTTGACATATCTTAAGTGCATATCTTGACCGCAATTTTTGCAAAAGAATAAACGTCCATTTTGTTTCAGTCCAACATGTGCAGCATCAGTATATTTCAACCCAGACCCCCTTGCTCCAGCTGGTTTCACATTTTGAGAGAGCCGTGATCGCACACACCGTGACGCCTGCTCTGTGGGCTCGCCGTGCCGCGTCACGGCTCGCTCCACGTGGTGTGACGCCGGTGATTGGAGTGTGGCAACATGCTGGCACCGCCCGCCTCATGTTGACTGCGCTCGACTTGGCTCTTATGAACTGCGTGAGACGAAATGTACGACCCTCAATACCGGACATTTCGTCTCACGCAATGTCTAAAACCCAGGAGCACCTAAGAGCCATTCTTCGTTGTATTAAACAATGGTATAACAGTGGCGATCTTATGAACTGTTTGTCATCAAGCCCCCCCCCCCCCCCGTGCTGTGCGGTATGAGAATGGTTTGCATGAGGAGCATGAGTATCCACACCGGTATGCCGCTACCGGCTGCCGTGGGGCATATCTGACTACTCGAAGCGGACCGGTGTCTCCCCTCAGAAAGTTCATCTACTTCATGTGAAGCCAGCCGCATTATGTTTTTGTTCTGCCAGATGATTTGCTATGATTTATCAAAAGCAGACGATTTAAACCGGATTAGCGAAAATAAGTGCAATGCGATCGCTCCGAAAGTGACACCACTATGATTTTCAAGTCATTAGCCGCTATTGTACCGTGACTAACATCAGCGGCCGCTCCACCAGCTACACTCTGCCGGGAGTCACCCTCGGCTGACCGGTAGGGAGGGGGCCGCGGATCACCAGCATCAGCAGTCGGCGTTATCAGCCGGCACCATCAGCCGGCACCAGCCGACACCACCAGCCGACACCACCAGCTGACACCATCAGCCGACACCACCAGCCGACACCACCAAACCACCAGCCGACACCACCAGCTGACACCATCAGCCGACACCACCAGCCGACACCATCAGCTGATACCACCAGCCGACACCACCAGCCGACACCATCAGCCGGCACCAGCCGACACCACCAGCCGACACCATCAACCGACACCACCAGCCGACACCACCAGCCGACACCACCATCGACACCACCAGCCGACACCACCAGCCGACACCACCAGCCGACACCACCAGCCGACACCACCAGCCGGCACCATCAGCCGCACCACCAGCCGACACCACCATCATCAGCCGACACCACCAGCCGACACCACCAGCCAACACCACCAGCCGACACCACCAGCCGACACCACCAGCCGACACCACCAGCCAACACCACCAGCCGGCACCACCAGCCGACACCACCAGCCGACACCACCACCACCAGCCGACACCACCAGCCGACACCACCAGCCGGACACCACCAGCCGACACCACCAGCCGACACCACCACCACCAGCCGACACCACCAGCCGACATCACCAGCCGACACCACCAGCCGAAACCACCAGCCGACACCACCAGCCGACACCATCAACCGACACCACCAGCCAATACCACCAGCTGACACCACCAGCTGACACCACCAGCTGACACCACCAGCCGACACCACCCCCTAACACCACCATCACCAGTCTGCATCACCAGCCGACACCACCAGCCGACACCATCAACCGACACCACCAGCCGACACCATTAGCTCGCACCACCACCTGACACCATCAGTCGACACAAACAGTCCAACACCCCCGGCCGAGTCAGCACCAAGTCGACAGAGAGCGCGACACAGCGTCCGGCGCCGTCGGCTAATGATGCCCGGTAGTGCTGCCCTTCACCTCTGACGCACGAGCTGGACCGTCGCCGCGGCGCACCGTAATGGCCGCACGCGCGGCAAAAACGGCGCGGCCGGGGAATCGGCGTCGCGCGAGCGTGGGAGTGGCGGCCGAGTGTGCTCGGTGGCGCGCCAGCTGTGGTCGGCCGACCACCGGCACGGTGGCAGCTCCGCGTGCGGTCTTCCAGTCGCATGTGTCCCCGGGGGTATTGAGAGGCAGTTCAACCCGGAGGACGCCGTGATAAGCAGTCATACACATTTGTGCATCGAGCCGCTTGAAGTCACGTGAATTGCCGCTCACGCCAAGTATCATGCGGTCCCTTGCAAGTCTTATTTTGAAATGCACAGCTTTAATGTGTAGATGTTATCTCCTTTTCGATTAATTTATACCTTCCTTCTTTACATGACTTTGAGGAAGAAGCAAACCGTAACTGCTGTGGTATTATCTTGTGAGCTACAAACATACTTTTTAAAGCACATTTTCTCTTTTTAAACCCATGTCAGCATGAGTGTATCCCGGGATACTTTGTCAAATGTAGATAGGATAATTTCCTCAGGAATTGTGTTAGAATGCTTCATGAATGGGTGTTGATGTTCTCGACGCGAAAATTATTTTGCTGTCGGTAATATTTTCATCATTATTTCCATCATTTTTGCATGTATTCTGCATGATGTGCGAAGACAATACAGAATAGAGTTCACCTGATACGACAGCGATGCCATTTAAGCATTATAGTATGAATTGATTTTGAACCAATATCAATTAAGTATAGGCTTGTGCATACAACATGTGGTGTGCACAAGCCTCTGTGCGCTGTGCGCTGTGCGCTGTGGTTCCAGAATGAGCAGCACAATGCCACTCGCCGCCACAAGCCAACGCAACCAGTCATCCGTAGTGTTACCTACACTTGCAGCAATGCAGTTACGTGAGCTACCTTTCTGTGCAACAGCGAAGTCTCCGTTTTGTAGTGGATTTCGTCGCTGCCGACCTATATAATTCGGCGGCGGCGCTCAGCTGTGGTCTGACCGGCCGCAGGTGATGATCCGAGAGGGCGCCCGTCGGCGTTAGCGGTCTTCAGTTCCTGGTGCCGGCTGTTGTTCGCGATCCGCTCGGTGTCGCTGCTCACACCGCGGTCGTTGGCTTCCCAGCGCGCACCGCGACACTCACCGTCGGAATGCACCGGAGCCTCCGCTTGCCGGCGGATTCCTGTGGACTCGCTGCCACCTTATCGCTGCTTCTTTGTGCCCGGCTGCCGCGCTTGCTTGACAACCGCACGCGACACTCCACAACGGCCAAGGGGGAGGGAAGGGAGGGCGAGCTGAGCTGTTCGGCCGCGACCCGACGGCGCTGGCCAGCATTCCTCATGATGCCCGGCCTCGCCCTATCTGCACATCGCATGGCGGAGGTGCCGCGGGCCGCACACTTGTGCCGCGAAAACAATGCCGATCCCAGCACGCCGTCAATGTCTGTCTGAGCGAGGAGCGCTGACAGCACTGAGTATCTGTGCTCGGCACATCACAGTGACTTGTGTGTAGTGTGGCAAGTTAACCACCCGCTAATGTTGGAGTAAATAAAAAACGATGTTATGCATCGCATGAAACATATCACGTACCTAATGAGGAGAAACGGAGCTAAACGCGGAGAGTATTATCTCTCTTCTCCATGAGAGAGCGAGAGAGAGAGAGAGAGGAGGAGACAGACTGACAAACAAATATAGAAACAAATAGACAGAGAGAGGACAGACAGACAGACAGACAGACAGAGTTAGTTAGTTATTAGGGCTTTAGGGCGCATCGACTACACTGGTCATGTAGCGCCCACAGACAGACAGAGAGACAGAGGGATAAAAAACGCAGGTGGATGATTTCTCCATGGGAGCATATATTCAAAATTAGGCGCGAAAAATGAAACTCGTCACCCTAGTCTCCAAGAATAGCCGAGCGTGGTTCCGGTCCATGAACCTCTGGGTTATGGGCTCAACACGCCGCTGAACTCTGCTGCGCGAAGTCTGTACCCAATCGGCCAGATGCCATACCTAGCTAACTGCAAATGTGCACTCTCCGTGAAGTTTGAGAATACATGCAAATAAAAATGTATGCAAGAGTGTAGGGACGATGATTAGAAGTAAGGGACAAGAGTCATTTTGTTCCGTAGAGCCCAAGGTTAAGAGTATACAATGCGGGAGATGTGTGGGGAGCATGAAATAGCTGTTCTTCACGTTCCTACGATGAGGGTTGTACCTAATGGGATTTAGCGCATCAAAATCCCCATGCTCAACACAACTAAAGGCAACCAGCAATGGGGTTTCTAACAATATTTCAAGGATTCCGATATCAAACAAAAATATTTCAAGGATTCCGATCTGCGGTATTCACCGCCAATTGCTGCTTGCAGGGAAGAAGCGGAATCCTCAGATACGGTGATTGACCAATACACATATAGAGTTATGTCATGAATGCATTGAACTATGACAAACTATCTGAATAAATCCCACTTCACCATCTCGGTTAGCCGCCCCCGGAGGGACTCGGAAAATTACGCGCACTGGAGGGGGAGCGGATTCCACCCCCTAAGATCTTGGCTCCTACTGAGGCTAGAGCAACGAAATTCACAGGGTGGATGGGTACGATAGTGAACCCTATTGTGTGCAACTTTTATAACCTTAGGTTAATATCTTCAAGGTCAAATAAGGTCAAAATAGCAAAAAATATGGTTTTGTGTGGATTGGCTTGTCAATGTTATGGATCGCTGTGATTGTGTTTAAATGCTCCAAAATTGGCATTAATGATGTTTTGGACATTACTAATGATGCAATACAGATGCCAGATCCACCATTTGACCTCAGGTCACCTATATACCTGCTCCAGTTACCGGAACCTGGCTGCCCACCCGACTGCTCCGTTGGGTGGTTCGGCACAATCGGCTTCGCAAGGAAAGGAGTGAAATACATGAATAAAGTATGGAAATGCTTAGGCACACAATGACACACAGTATATTTCGGGATGTGTAGGGAGTAACATGTAAAGTGACATCAATCGCATGACGGCCATTTGCATTTTGACAACATTCCAGTTGACCAAGTTTGGTTCCATTAGCCTGTCATGAACTTGGCCTGACTTGACCTCGGCGACCTAACATGACTTTTATATTATATAGCATAACAAAATGCATCAAATAAGTCGCTAGTGTTCTCAAGAACAGTTTCCTTTGCCAATATACGGGAAGCGCATCAGCACCGATAGTTGTGGTCTAGCGCTGAGAACATTTTTTTACTTTAGCGACCCCTAACTCGAAAAATGTTCGGTCAATTTTCATTTGTCTTACTTTAACCAACGCGCCGATCATTTATAAGCAGGTGCACAAATAATTGCGTATATCGGCCGGTAAAATCTGGAGTTATCTACGAAAAATCTGAGGGGTGGACGGATTTCGCCCCTCCCCTCCAGGGCGTGTTAATGCCCTCGATAATTCTCCCCCATTCGTTCTGACGGCTACAACTAATTCATCTAGTGCGAGCTCGAACAAAAGATTTCATGCCTGACTAGGCCCCTATTATGCTCAATAAAACAATCCTTCGAGAAATAAAAGTGGTGGTGGCTAGTAAATTACTTAGCCACTCTGCGGTTTTCACCGCCATTTGCTGATTGCTAAGAAGAAGCGGAATCCTCAGATACGGCGATTGGCCAATACACATGCGGAGTTATGCAACGAATTCACTGAACTATGACAAACTATCCGAAAAAATCGCATTAATTAAATTTGTAGGGTACCCGAAGTAGCTGCCAGCCGTTGAACTCCACTAATGCCTATATATATTACATCTTCGTGTCAAGAATGAAAGTGATACAATTCATGCTGACCTCTGGCGGTCTGACCAGCTGAAAAGATGGCGGTTTATCCCATGGTTATTCTCTGGTTTTGTTGCTATGGCTCATCTTATCTGGAAAATCCACGTTTTCGTGCCCGGAAATGTTCCATGTATATGCTTTCTATATATATATATATTTTATATATATATATATAGATAGACATAGATATATATATATATATACATATGCATAACTATATATATATATATAAATATATACATACATATATATTGTGTGTGTGTGTGTGTGCGTGCGCGCAAAACCTAAAGTACTATCGCAATGCCCATTGCTGTGCGAGATATGTGACTGTTCCGTTAAGGGAGCAATCCAATTGATTCTTAATCTCCCATCACATGGCCGCAATTTTCGCAAATGAAATATATTTTAACCTTCGCCCGTATGGGGGGGTGCAACCCCCGAAGGTTTTTGTGTATTCCTTCCAAACCGATGAACGGATCGCTCTGAGATTTTCAGCACCCTTTGGGGCAACCTTTTGATAACTTTTGGTGATTTTTTTGTGAGGTCATATCAGGTCACGGAGTTATGAGGTCATGAGGTTATAAATAGGAGCACCTCCGGCCAGTTTTCAACAAATACGTCATTATCGCATGTATTTTTTTAACGTATTTAGCGTGATTATGGGCATATTATGAAAGATACAGATGCCCAGATGGGTTCCCATTGAAAAATAATGTTCCAAAAATCGGCGACCTTGGATGACCACGGTTGACCTCGTTTGAACTTTCGATCTTTTTTGCTCACCTACGGTAATTTTTTGTTCTGAATTCGAATTCAGCGTCAATTTTTACCCTAAGGAACTTTAAACTTCGAAATTGGAACCACTTTTCGAAAAGTTGGATATTTCGGGTCATGGCTTTGACATCATTTGGTACATGATATATTGGTTCAATCGCATCGTGTGACATATCGTTATGTTTGCAAGGTCGAAATAAACATATTTCCGTGCATTTCGTGCATATTTATACGGTAGTTTCGATGCAACTGACGATTTTCGTAGGAAAATACCCAAAAAAATCAATTTGAGTCATTTGACCTGACCTGGAAGGTCAACCATTGACCTTAGAAAGTCATACTGAAATCCAATCGCGAGATCTCGGCCAGATCTATAACTTTGGTCCCTGGTTCGTTTTCGTAACATGCACAGTTTCCAATCGCCAGGTGGGTCGTCCCCCCCCGCCTCCTCCTATAGACCAAAAATGGTAAAATGCCGTATACTGGCGAGGGTTAAGGCGCGGTTATAATTATGGTAGATATTCGTGAGATTCTAAGGAATTTGTCACTGATGACAATTCGTGAATTTTACAATGCCAGTTTTTTCATGTCGGAAAATGAGTTTTACTACTCTAAACAAGTCTTCTAGATCAGCACGGAAATTCGAACTTCGTGAATGCAATCGGATGTTAACCCTCGCCGTCTTTCCGGTCATATCCTCACACTCCGTCTCGGGGGGGCGGGGGTTGATACATACCCACATCTAATCTCCAAACTAAGCGTCGCGCGAAGACGAAAGAGTTGTCATCGGAAAGCGCTCGACGAGTAGGGCCAGAAACCACGAACAAAATGTTATCCCCAAAAAGTGACGTCACTAGGGGGCCTATGTTTTCACGACTTACATCATGTTTTTGGCTCTGGGGAGTTCATTTTGAGGAATATTTGAAGAAAAAACATTTGGAATCAGAAAAGGAAGGCGAAATCGACCTTGACCATAAAATTGTGCTCACCAAAAAATGAACCTTATGATTTTGTGAAATTTCAAAAAGTTGAGTTTTCAATTTTCTTTAATTCTTCTTCTTCTAATGAGTAGAACGGGCCGAAAAACATTGTTCGAATTCAATTTTCTCTCATAAAAATTCTTACTTTAGCCAGAATCTTAGAATTTAGCCCTAAAGGGCAAGTATGCAAAACTAATAAGTAATCAAAAACGGAAAAGATAAAAATACTCTGGTGAGTTCTGTTTCGTCCCTAGAGATAAGCAAACGCTGAAAGTTTCATTAAAATATATTTATCCGTTAAAATGTGACGACTCGTTGAACTTTCCTGGAGGTGACCTCACTTGATCTTGACTAACTTGTTGACCCTAGATGATCTGATCTCAAAATTTGTACACAACATGCCAAATTGATGGAGAACAGGCACGCCAAATTTCGGCGCACTGCCGTGCCGTTCTTTCACTATCCGCAGAAACCTTAGGGGAATTTACCTTAGGGAAAAATACCATCCCACCCCCCCCCCCAAGACGGTACGGGTTAAAGACAGAAATAAAAGCGCCATCTTGCCTAGAACCGAAATCGGCTCTCGGAAACACAATCCAACCGCGTCACCTCCTGACCATACGGAAGTGCCGGCTTGCAAGTACCGGCTGTCAAGTACTGGCTGGTAAGTACTGCCTGCAAGTACCGGCTGGCAAGTACCGGCTGGTAGGTACCGGCTGGTAGGTACCGGCTGGCAAGTACCGGCTGGTAGGTACCGGCTGGTAGGTACCGGCTGGTAGGTACCGGCTGACAAGTACCGGACCGGCTGGCAAGTACCGCCTGGCAAATACTGGCTGGCAAGTACCGAGGGAAGTACCGGCTGGCAGGTACTGGCTGACAGGTACCAGCTGGCAAGTACCGACTGGCAAGTACCGGCTGGCAAGTACTGGCTGGCAAGTACTGCCTGCATGTACTGGTTGGCAAGTACCAGCTGGCAAGTACCGGCTGGCACGTTCTGGCTGAGAAGTACAGGCTGGTAAGTATCGGCTAGCAGTTACTGGCTGGAAAATACTGGCTGCAAGTACCGACTGGCAAGTACCAGCTGGCAAGTACTAGCTGGTAAGTTCTGACTGAGAAGTACCGGGTAGCAAGTACCGGTTAGCAAGTACCGGCTGGTAAGTACTGGCTGGCAAATACTGGTTGCAAGTACCGGCGAAGTACCGGCTGGTAGGTACCGGCTGCGGTGCTAGAGACGACACGAAGCTGCCCCCACGTGGCAGTGCCGCTGCAAAGACACTTCTTTGAACAAGTTTTGTACGTACTTCAGGAGAAATACTGCGAGGAAATTAGGAATTTTCAAACTGAAAAGGCCAGGCCTGGTTATGTGGGGAAAATTAGAACAATACATTTTGCATTGAATCGTGAGAAGTTGTTGAAGGTTGTCCTTGAGCGGAAATCCCGCCACGGACCTCATCCTTCTAGAAAAAAAATCAATAACAGTTCATTGCGAACAGTGGGGAATAAAATCAAAACTTAAAGTGCACGTCTGACTCCGAGTGAACAAAAATCGGAGCGCTAAAGTTTGTGGTACAAGCATTATTTATTGCAGTTCCAAAAGCGTGCCGGTGGTGTCGGGGCGGGCCGGGCTGCTCAGGTGAGTTGCTGTACCGTACACACAGGAGAGTCTGGCTCAGATGAACTGTTGTACCGTACACACGGGAGAGTCTCGCTCAGGTGAGCTGTTGTACCGTACACACAGGAGAGTCTCGCTCAGGTGAGCTGTTGTACCATACACACGGGAGAGTCTCGCTCAGGTGAGCTGTTGTACTGTACACACAGGAGTGGCATCGCTCTGGCCCCAGCCTCGCTCGCAACAATCGGAAGGGCACAATATCTGAGAAGCTATGCATGACATGGTGTCCCATGCACACTCACGTCTCGCTCATATAACAAGGGGTCAGCAGCTCTCACTACTCACCTGGTGTGAATCCGAGTGGCTCAGTCTCCCGGGAATACCCTCGAATGTCTGTGGCTTGCGTTGTAGGTAACACGGCACACCAAACCAGCTGGGATGACGCGCAGGCGGCTGTGTGCCAAGTCTGAAGCCAGCACACCGTCGTCTGTCGAAGGAGGCTGTTTCGCTGTCCACACAATCGTGTCGCTGCCGTCGGCGCACTATCACACACCGAAACCAGCTAGCCAGCGTCGCCAGTGGCCCCAGCGATTTCTCCGGGTGTCTCCCGTCTGACCAGCGACTTCTCCGGATCTATCCCGTCTGATCGGTGACTTCTCCGAGTCTTTCCCGCCTGACCAGCGACTTCTCCCGGTGTCTCCCGCCTGACCAGCGAAGTCCTCGAGACCAGCTGCTACAGGGGAGTCTCGAAATTTTCCACAGTCATGGCGGATGCCGGCGTCTGACGGAACCGATGTTCACCGCCCCGGAAGAGTGTGTCCAACAGCTGGGAACGACAGGGGGACCGACAGCGCAGACCGACGGAGAGACCGACTACGGTGCTGACAGCGGGACCGACAGAGGAGACCGACAGCGCAGACCGACGGAGAGACCGACTGCGGGGCTGACAGCGGGACCGACAGCGAAGACCGACGGAGAGACCGACTGTGGGGACCGACAGCGGGGACCGACTGCGGGGACCGACTGCGGGGCCGACGTACCGTGCCGCCGCAGACGGCCGACTGCCGCCGCGGCTGCGAGCGGCCAGACGGCGGGCCGCACCAGCAGAAGCGGCCGAGTCGCGTCACCGCCGCCGCCCCGCCGATTGGGCGGCGGGCGGCGGCGGGCGGCGGCGGGCGGCGGCGGGCGGCGGCGGGCGCCGACCGACAGCCGCCCAGTTCACATGGCACCGCACGGGCGGAGAGCGGCGCCGCCCAGCTGATGCCAGCCCGGCTGAGGGTGTGTTTTGTGAAGCTTGATCGGTTTCGAAGAGCACCTAGCCCTGCCGTATCGCGCCACAAGCGATCACCACGCCAAAAACCGTGGACCCCAATGAACATCTGATGTTTCCTCCGCAGTGTAGGTGCGAAGCTCCGGTTCACACCCGTCGACGTCCATCACAGACTCTCCCGTACCCCACTCCTCCCCCACTCGAGTCCACCGGCGCGCCCCTCATCGGCGTCTTCCACGAGCTGGCGGTGCTACTAGCCCTCGCCAAGCCACTGCACACGAGCCCTGCGCCGGTGGCGCCATCAATTGACAGGAACGCTAACTTCCCGCTGGAGCTCACTCCATCCTCCAGCCCCCTGCTGTCACGCTTAAGCTACGATGGGCACGGCACATTACGAGTACCTGTCATCGTTCGACTCCGGAATTTGTTGCTGATGCTCCATCTCTTAATACAACCATTGATGACCCACGTCGATTGTTCACTTGGATGATGCCATGGAAGCCCCTTGTGGCTAGCCGACCTCAGCTAGTCCCAACACCACGTACCAGGATGCTCCACCGGACCAGACCGCCACTCCTCATGTCGCTCACACTACCCTCGAACCAGACCACGCCCTCCAAACCTGAACCAATACAATCGACCGAACCATACCTCGACAATGGGATTGCTCTACTCTTACGTCGTCGTCAGGTCTGTCGAAGAAAACGCCTCCTTTCGTCGTGCCAACGTCTTCTGGACCAACCAAAAAAATCCTCGCTATCTGTTCCTTAGTCAATCCAAAGTTGAAGCCCCGGCGAACGGAACCCTACTCAACAAAGCACAAGCCCTAGCCCAGATCAAAGCTTCTTCAGCACCACAACGTTTTCTGGCATATCCGCCTCAATCATCATCCACTCCAACCGCAACACCAGAAAGGGCACCATTTTCGCGCCGGAGCTCCGTTCATGCTTGAAGCAAATATTCAAGCGGGGCTGTCCTTAGGTTGACGCAGAAACCTCCAAGAAAGTCAAGACGACTTGAGCTGATGAAACGGGATATTTGCGTTGGTGGTAAAAAAGTTAGCCACAGATGCCTTGCAAGTCATCCGTAGGCACCGAGAGATGCTTGGGATAATTTTGGTTGTCTTTCACGGTGGATATGGCGTGCGCTATGCGGTGCTCGAGGTCATCTCATAGGCGCTCATCGAAGAGGACAAGCCCAAACAGTTGTTCCGATAAGTACTAAATATGTAATCCCAGCTTCTTCGTCGCGACATCGGAAACACCGGGGTTAGCGGAGAGTTACTTGTCCAGCGATGTCAAGGTGGCCAAGTGCTTGGAGGAGCACGGGTTGGTTGTGGCGCTGTTGCCCAGGCTTTAATGTAGAGTCGTGCAAAGAAGATGCAACGACCCCGGAGGCCACACCTACAGCCATTAGCTTTAATTAAGAAGTAAACATACAAACTAATTATGTTTTTGGTTTTTGATATATACACACATATATGGCTTGACGCATTGCTCCATGAACTATGAAGTGTGTTTTACGAGAAGGTGTAGCACCCAGGAATAGCATAGTGAGCTCCAATAGTTATCTGTAATTCTCCCTTGGGCTATGTTCCTTCAAGGTAGTCTCCAGAAGTGTATACTTCTTCTGCACATCAGCGACTGCTTGTGCAGTGTATTTGTCTGAAGAAGTGTCTTCATGAGTTCCTTCATCTATACACTCCCATTTTGCTTGAAATCGCTTGAAGAGCAGGACATGCGGCGATGAAGAAGCATCCATTGCTTCAGTAAGTGGCGCACCAGCAGGAAGCTCAATGGTGTGACGACAACATCAAAGGTGAAGCAGTTCACTGGCAAGCAACTGCTCCAGAATCATACAGGCCCTTGTATGAGTGCCAGTATTGGAGCTTGTGGTGTCAAAGCACAAACATTGACCTTTTTCCAAGTTACTAGTGTTTAATAGTGTCCAAAATTGCACGTGCTTGAGCCTCATCAGTTCCCAGCGGGAGTTTCGGCACAGCAAGCAACTAGGAGCTTCCATCATTTAAGACCAATACTGGGAGTTCATCCATTTGGTTTTTACCGGTAAGGTAAGGTAAGAGAAGTTGGCCATCCCAATGCACAACCAAGGCTGCATGCCTGTTGAAGCTCAAACAAATGTTTCCAACTGCAATTTTCCGATATTTGCCTTCTATTCCACAGAACGGTTGATCGATGTCATGAAAAGTCCCCGAGATCATGACCGAGACTGCGGGCAGCTTCTCTAGATACCACCAGGGCTGCTCTGTCAGCGATCTTGTTTCTGTCCAACGTAGAAACCAACACTGGTGTGATTAATTCTTTTCGTCCACGTTTTTTGGGCTGAGCCTAGGCATTACTATTGAAGAACTAGGCCCGGCAACCGGTTTATGTTCATCGCTACCTATCTCTTCTTCACCTGTGTCTGAACTATCTAGCAAGATTGTGTTGCTGACGCTCCTTTTGCCTGGTTCTCCGCAGTTCGTCATCTTTCATGTTCCTGTTCTATTCTTTCTCTTTCGCTCTCCTTCTTTCTTATGCAATGCTTCTTTCACCAACAACATCGATCTACGACGTTCATTTTCTCGCTGTGCTATAAGGAACTGCCGGTCTTCTTCGATTTTCATTCAGACAAATGCATCAGCATGGACGGTATATAATAGACCGTCAAAGTTGGCCGTGAAGTCGTCTTCAGATTTCGTTTGTCATTGATTTCGTCTTAGTGAGCGCTTCTTTAAAGCCAGCGCTCTTGCAAAATGGTTTTCAATTTCCTTGATGCAGTCTTGCTTATGGCGGAATGGTATCCTTGCCCGATGCCATGAACTGGCAATTTTATCAATGGGTTACGTGGCTGCTTCGCGATTTTTTTATCGATGAACACGTGGAAAGTAGGCGAGTCCCTGCTTGTTCGATATTAACTTGAGTTCATTTATGTCGCCTTAATATTTCTTAATCAGGTAAATCTTCACTCTAGTCTTTGGTTTTCACTGTTTAGTCAAAGCCATTGTAATGTTGCAACGAACCGCCTACGCCAGTGTAATAAGAAGCTATCAATTCATGCACAATGCATTGACAATGCAAACATATTAGGTAATAGCTATGCTATCCTCTCCTACTAACTGAAAGGAAGCAGCGATCATTCAATAGGACAAGGACAGAACGAGGGTATGCAAAAGGCTAGAAGAAGGATTAGGGAGATGTTACTGTTTTGACAGTGCAGCACCATACAAATATTTTCCGTTCATCGCTCTGTTTATACAGTCACCGCGCGGCTGCATTACCACGCACTATCTGAATGAGACATATGCCTCAATTCGCGGTACCTGCCGGCTACCAGTCGGCAGTCATCCAACCAACACCAACTTAATGGATGGCTACTCTATGAATAGCGAATATGTCCATACCAACACAAGCACAATTACTGGCGAGCCTCTGGATAATGAATATATGGCCCATTCGTCAATAACTATCCGGATGTTAATATTTCGAAGTCGTTGAGCGACCCTTAAATATTAATACTTTCTAATGAAACTTTTACGCATTGTTTTGAACCCATTAGGCAGCCATGATTTTTCTGTTTTTCCCGTCCCAGTGACGAGCACCCTAACGGCTTAGAGCCGGATATGTCAATACTGAAAGCTTGAAACATCTCCATTTTAGCGATATTCTTTTAGTGTCGATGATGAGGGAGTTAGTTTTGCTGGCACTTGTCGTTGTGAGTTCTTGATGAACGAGGCCTGATGAGTCTAAATAGATGCTTCAGTGCGCTCCTTGAATGTTTGCATGCTTTCTAAATCCGGGGAAATTCTGTCATTTGGGTATCGTCTGCGTATGACACGTAGCCGCCGAGTAGAAGAAAGTTGGACACATTACTAACAAACAGGCTGAATAGGAGAGGGCCGACCAGCGAGCCTTGAGGCAACCCATGTGAGACAGCCAAAACCAACTGTTGGTCCCGCACGACCTGACTCCTCTAGTGCAGATAGCGGTCAACCCAGTAGGAGGGAACACCCTCCTACTGGTATTCCTAATACCAGCTCAGCTTGTCCAGGAGAGCGCCGTGTTTAACGCTGTCAAATGCCTTGCTGAGGTTTATAGCCGTAATGGACAACAGGAGATCCTCATCCCAATTTCTAGTAATCCATTTAACAGAAATCAAACTTGAAGGACAACGAGGCTTACAGAGATGCGAAGGTCGTTGCAGCAAGGTTGTCTGCTACAAGCGACCATTTCAGGCGTGGTGTTGACCTCGTTCAGGAATATTTCGGTCGTTTGACGAAAGACGAGGGTCACCTACAATTTGTTCTCCAGATGGTTGCCGACCACACGAAGGGGTTTTCAGACGTATTAAAGCGGACCTTAACTAGGCCGCAATGAGTGCCTGATCAGCATGTTACCCCTGTCTTAAACAGATAATACTCACATTTATGAGGGCAACCACGGGAAAATAGATGGGATCTTCATTTACGAATACCTAACGTAGATCAGGTTATATCTCCATGGGTCCAAGATTGGCACATAAGGTAAAATGTTGGGGCCTTGAGTGACCTCTAAATATTCAAGGTTTTTAATAAAACTTTCCACGCGCACACCGTTCTTAGCCCAAATGGAAACTTTTAGGAGGATCAAACAACATAAATCGAGTCTTAAAATAAGGAACACCCTACTAAACTATATTAATCCAAGTGAAATCAACTTTTGGGCGTGATCGTTGATCAGATCCTGTCGTGAGCGGGCCACATAGAGGCCACATGGAGTGGTAAGATCCTACGCGACTATCAATGCCCTTAAGATATTTCGTCACCACTTCACCCCCGGGGCGCTCCAGGTGGGCGTCCGGACGCACCTGCTCACCAACGTGGAGTATGATGTGCCTGCCTGAGCCGGCACGACAGCAGTAGCTGCGTGTGCAGAGAGCAGATAACTGTGCAGCCCGTGTAATCACCAGAATACGACAGCATGATCGCATACTACCTGCTCTGAAAGCCGCCGGGATGGTCCAGGGTGGTCCAGGAAGGCGCCACCGTTCTCAGAGCATCGACCCGCCGCCGACCAGTAATGATCCAGGGCACCGCCTTTCTCGGAATGTCTATCCATCGTCGACCAGTAGTGATCCAAGGCGCACCCGTTTTCGGAGCGTCTATCCGGCACCCGCAAGTAGCGATCCAAGGCGCCGCCATTCTCGAAGCGTCGCTCCACCGCCGACCAGTGGCGATCCAAGGCGCTGTCATTCTTCGAGCGTCGATCCACCCCCGACAAGTAGCGATCAAGGCGCCGCCCGTTCTCGGAACGTTGATCCACCGCCAAGTAGCGATCAAAGGCGCCGCCGTTCTTGGAGAGTTGATCCACCCCCGACCAGTAGCGATCCAGGGTGCCGCCGTTATCGGAGCGTCTATTCGGCACCTTGTTGGCCTCCCATAGTAATCAATATGTTCTTCAGCAATCGGCATCCGGATGATGCACATGAATAGATAGACAAGTATTCACCTGGAGTCGGTACAAAATCGCGTAGCCCCTGCTGATAGCAATCGAGCCGGGAATGAGTTTCATAGTAAAGTGGCCAAACTGGTTCAATGTATTGTCACGTTATACGCACACAATGAGCAGGCGGCTTATAGTTTCATTGTGACCCAAGCCACTCGTGCTTACCGTCAAACGAATCAATTCAAGATGATCACTGCACATATGGCAAGGTAAACCACAACGTAAGCGTCACAGCAATATAAAACTTTGCCAAAAGCCGCAGGCAAGCAACCATCGGCGTTGGATGGCAAGAAAGCGACTGTATGCTCACCGGTGAGAACCCGTGACAAACTGATATGGTGCGACGGCGAGAACCCATGACGTACTCAAATTTGCGCGCCGGTGAGAACGCATGACGTTCCTATATGGCGTGTCGGTGAGGACCCATGGCGTCATTATATGGTGCGTCGGTGAGAACCCATGGCGTCATTATATGGTGCGTCGGTGAGAACCCATGGCGTCATTATATGGTGCGTCGGTGAGGACCCATGACGTCATTATATGGTGCGTCGGTGAGAACCCATGGCGTCATTATATGGTGCGTCGGTGAGAACCCATGACGTCCTCGTATGGGGAGCCGGTGAGGACCCATGATGTCCATATATGGCTCGTCGGTGAGAATGCATCACGTCCTGATATGGTGCTGCTATCTTGCTATCTTTTGTTATGTCTTGTTCTCTTTTGAAGATCCCTGCGATTATAAACATGTGTCAGAACATGCACTCTGGTAAGCACTCCATGTACAAGCGCGGGAGAGGGATGCTAGACCACGTGAGAGACTTCATGGTCGTAGCTGGGTATATATACATACCCAGGGGTTTCGGATGGATGGCTCAGGCACCAAGATGCGACGTAACTCTGAGGAAGCACCAGGTTATGGCCGAAGGTGGTTTCATTTGGTCTTTTCTTGGTTCATAGCCACCGATCCACGAAAAGGCATCGCGTTTAAAACTGTACTGAAAGTCGTGAGAGATTGAGTTGCTAGAATTCGTCTGGATGGTCTGCCTACACTGCACAGGCAGCCTGCTCTGGTCGCGGAATGCACGGTCCAGCTAGCCTGCAGCAGCTGCAGCTGCACAAGCCGGACGTTCCTTCCGCCCCGCCCCCGTCCCCTCCCTCCCTCCCTCCCTCCCCTCCTCCAGAATTCAGACAACCGTTAAAAACGAGGCGTTGCATTCAAGCTGTTGATGCAAATCAACCCAGACGGAACAACTATGAGGCGCCTGCACTTACGTCTTCACCTTGCATTCGATCGCTACGAAGGGTGGTAAAACATTGCATGGAACCCATACCACCCACACTGCGTACTGCACAGTGCACCAGTGCACTACAGCTCACACTGTCTCGTCACAGTGCACCAGTGCATTACAGCACACACTGTCTCGTCACAGTGCACCAGTGCATTACAACACACACTGTCTCGTCACAGTGCACCAGTGCATCACAACACACACTGTCTCGTCACAGTGCACCAGTGCATCACAACACACACTGTCTCGTCACAGTGCACCAGTGCATCACAACACACACTGTCTCGTCACAGTGCACCATCAACATGTCATCACAGTGCACCACAGCTCACACCGCCCGTTTCGTCTGACGATGCATTCCTGCACGCCTGCCTTCCCATCAGTCGGGGCATTGTCCGTGGACGCAGCTGCACGTCTGGCTGAAGGGCAGCAGTAAAGATAGTGGTGGTATGTGACGACTTACTGGGAATTGCACCGGCGTAAGGCAGCCCGGCGTAGATGATAGCCAGTTACGGTAACCAAGTGTAGATCAGAGCGAGTTACGATAGATCCAGTGCAAGATGGCAGTGGGGTACGGGAACCAAGTGTAGATTAGAGTAAAGTACGGTAACAGTGTAGATGACAGTGGGGTACGGAAGCCAAGTGTAGCTGCTAGTAGAGTATGGTGACTCAGTGTAGATATCAGTAGAGTGTGGTTTGAGCGGAAAGAACCGGCGAAGGAGCGGCCACAAAGGTCGAACGGGCTAACACTAACAGAAGAGAATATCAGATGACAGGAGATTGTCTGATGAATTGCCAGCCTATATCATGCATAGCAACAGGACCCACAGCATCGCGGCGATGGCAACACAGCAACCAGACGTCGCAACGATGGCAACACAGCAACCATAGCATCGCGGCGATGGCAGTCGGGACCACGAGGCCAACAATACCCGAAATATTTAGTTACAAAATTCGACCTGAAACTGAACACTGCCTCGTCCCAAACAGCTCCACCGCTGGCACTATGTACTTATATATACAGTCCACAGTAGACACGCAATGTTCTCCCGAGTCACTCTAGCATGCAACCGCTTACCAAGACTCGACGTCAGCGTGAGGGAGAATTCGCCTTAACCGGTCATCATCTCCATGAACTCTGAGAACGAACCATGCCTCAGGTCAGACACCATTCACTGGGAAGGAGTCACAGGCTCGAGTCTCCTATGCCAGGTGGAAAAGAAGTACAGTTTGAGGGTAGTGACATCATGCCGATATTCAGTTGGTTCAGGCTGCCACCCCAGGTGGGAACGAAGCACAGTCTGAGGGTAGTGACATCATGCCGATATTCAGTTGGTTCAGGCTGCCACCCCAGGTGGGACGAAGCACAGTCTGAGGGTAGTGACATCATGCCGATATTCAGTTGGTTCAGGCTGCCACGCCAGGTGGGAACGACGCACAGTCTGAGGGTGGCGACGTCTTGCCAACGCTCAGTTGGTTCAGTCTGCGGCTGGCTCTAGAAAAAAATCAGCGAGCTGAAGTCACTGCAAACGGCAGTGTGCTGCAAGCTTTAAGTATGTCGTATTACGACGGCATGTCTCTAAGCGGACTTGAATACATAATGTACGTTTACAATGACCTTTCTTATGATGATACGTGAATTTGATGCATGGCATGCGATTTATCAAACTCCTGCATCGTTGTCAGAGCGATTAAGTGCATACTGTATATTGTCACAACGCTTTGCATACAGCAAGGACTAGGCAGGCATGAATAAATGGATTCGAAGTACTGCACGGAATATATGTGCATATATATATATATATATATATATATATATATATATATATATATATATATACATATATATGCATACATGTTGTTTTGACGAGCAAGGGCGAAGTAGAGTAAGCAGAATGTTATCTTAGCGAGGAAGGGCGAACTGAAGTAGGCAGTATGTTGTCTTGCAGCATACATATACATGTGGCAGTCATAGGGGAACTGAGGAAGAAAGAGGAAAAGATCAAAGAAAGGAACTCGGAATGCAGGACGAGGACTGCGTTAACCCGTCCCGTCTCGGGGGGTCTTCTACCGAGCCCCTCAGGTTTTTCGCGGATATCGGACGAACGGCGTGCGGCAGCGCGCCCAAATTCGGCATACCTTTTCCAACATCAATTTGACATGCTGATTCAATTTCTTAGGTCAGGTCATCTTGGGTTAACTGGTTAGTCAAGATCAAGTGAGGTCGCCTCCAAAAAAAGTTTAACCAGTCGTCACGCTTTAACGGATATGGATATTTTAAGGAAACTTTCAGCCTTTGCTTATCTTTACGGATGCAACAAAACGTAGGAGTGAAATTTTTATTTTTTTTCGTTTTTGACTACATATAAATTTTGCGTATTTGCCAAATTGCAGTTCAAACACAGGATTCTGGTAAACATAAGCATTTTTCATTAGTGAAAATTGACTTCCAACAACGTTTCTCGGTCTGCTCTACCCATTGGAAAAGGAAAATTAAAGAAAACTTAAAAACTCAAAATTGTGAAATTTCAAAAAGAATTGGGGGCCCAAAAAAATTATAGACCTGGTCGATTTCGCTGTCCTTTTCTCATTCCAAATAAATTTTGTTTTCATATATCTCCGAAAATAAACTCCCCAGAGTCAAAAACATAATGTAAGTCGTGAAAAGTCGTGAAAATGTAGCCCCATGGTGACGTCACTTTTGGAGGGAAATTGTTTTGGAGGTTGGACCCGGACCCTACTCGTCGAGCGCTTTCCGATGACACCTCTTTCGTTTTCGTGCGATACTTAGTTTAGATTTTAGATGGGGGTCTTCAACCGCCCCCCCCCCCCGAGACATGGTGTGAGGATTTGACCGGAAAGACGGCGCGGGTTAAGACTACGAGACAGCAAGGCCTATGAGGTGGAGAGTGGAGACCGGATGACATGTTGCGTCAAATGTGCTTCGCATCAACAAACAACATTAGTCGTTAGGTGAGTCGGTCACGAATGGCGGCGAAGCAGACCTTGAGCCCACACAGTGTGCACATTAGTCGTTAGGTGAGTCGGCCACGAATGGCGGCGGTGGAGACCCTGCGATCACAGACGGTGCACAGCCGTTCTATCTCGCCATGATCATGCGACAACTGCCCAGAAAATACTACGGAGAGCTGCAGACTTCAGCAGAGAAGGTCCCGAATGGGACGCACGCACATGTGTCCCGCTCAAAGTGCAGCGCAAACAGCTTTTACTGCACTCGACGGGAAACAATATCGCTTAACCTCACGTTGTCCCTGCGGTAACGAGTGTAGGAACGAAAACAGCGAACTGTGACTACTCGGGTTTGGGTTGTCATTCAAATCAAAATGAAAAGCAAAGCAACTAAATATATTCGACTTCGACTTGTTCGACTTCAACAGTAGACTTTTTGTGAACGTGGTTTGCCACGAGTTTGCCAATAGTTTACCGTCGAAGTCAACGGTGCCACTGCCGTCGGTGTCCACCTCTTCAATGATGCCCTCCAGATCCTCTGGCGTCAGCTTGTCGTCCAACGCCTTCAGGATCTCTTTGAGCACCTGCGTGGTGATGTAGCCGTCGCCTGCGGGGAAGAATCGCCGTCATCTCCGGCTGAAGCTGTCACCGCTGGCAAAACGCTCCTCCTGCCGTTCTGTTGTGACGGCGAGAATTTGAGCTGGTTCATGGTCGTGATCTGGACGTGGTTTGGAATGGCGTGAATCTGGACTGATCCCCTATCCGATGGATCTGGGCGTGGTTTGGAATGGTGTGAATCTGGACTGATCCCCTATCCGATGGATCTGGGCGTGGTTTGGAGTGGCGTGAATCTGGACTGGACTCCGACTCAATGGATCTGAGCGTGGTTTGGAGCGAAGTGAATCTGGAATTAGCTGGGGAATCCAGTGGAGTGGACGTGGTTTGGCTGTTGAACACAGTGCGAAACGGGACAATCCCACAGTAAGCCATTAGTGAAGCTCCTCTGAAGTGAAGCATTTCTTGAAGTATGAACTCTGGTGGCCCGTTCATTAGCGGCAGCATGTTGGTAGTGTGAACAGTGGTGGAGCATGCTGGAAATATGAGTTGTCACACCATTGGCTGGTTTTCACAGTTCCATCCTCGCCGTCAGTGACCTTGCTACCTTCTGCTCGGAAGCCTTGCGGTCAGTGACCTCGCCACCTTCTGCTCGGAGACCTTGCGGTCAATGACCTCTCCACCTTCTGCTCGTAGGCCTTGCGGTCAGTGACCTCGCTACCTTCTGCTCGGAGGCCTCGCGATCAATGACGTCACCACATTCTGCTCGGAGGCCTAGCTGCGTATCAATTAAACAGCACGTATTCTGGAACATAAAAAACAATCGCGTTTAGGTTCTGTGGAGAAATTCAAAATTAATACGACTTCATCTAGTCAGCATCACGTTGCGCGCATCATGCTCGGCATTAACCGCAGCTTCCTGAACAGGACCGTTCAATGTATGGCAACGCAGGTGCTGAGTTCTGACCTTCCTTGTCGTACAGCCGAAAGGCCTCCTTCAACTCGGCCTGCATGGCCTCGATGTCCTCCTCCTCCACCAGGAAGTTGGACGCCACGCTCACGAAACTGTCGAAGTCCAGCTTTCCATCTGCGGATTTGGAAGGAGCGTGTCACCGCTTCGCTATCAACTACGTATACTTTTGAGGAAAAGAAAACATTTCAAAGTTACATGAAACTTGCAGATAGTACGAGTTCTCAGGAGATGATGGGCTGGGTTTACACCAATACACATGCTTTTCACATAGTGTTGACACACAGCTGAGACGAGACTGTGACGCCCACTCACAGCTCAACGAGCACACTGACCGGTACAACAAAACGACGCAGCAAAACGGTACAGCAAAACGGCACAGCATAACGGTACAGCAAAATGGCACAGCAAAATGGCACAGCAAAACGGTGCAGCAAAACGGTACAGCAAAGCGGTACAGCGAAACAGCACAGCAAAACGGTACAGCAAAACGGTACAGCAAAACGGCACAGCAAAACGGCACAGCAAAACGGCACAGCAAAAAATCGCGCCAGTGCCCTCGAAAAGTAGTGCCGTGGCTCAAAGAAAAATCATTCTTGGGCCTCAAAAAGTCCGGTCGGGGCCACTAGCAATCACGCTGGGGGGCAATAAGTCTCACCGTGCCCCTGAAAATGACGTTGGAGTCCCAAAAAGACGGGTCGGTCCCCTGGAAATCAAGCTGGGGCCAAAAAGGTCAGGACGGGGCCCATGAAAAATCGCGTTGGGGCTCCCAAACGTTGGACCTGACCCCTGCAAATCACGCTGGAGCCTCAGAAGTCTGCACCCGACCATCTGAAAATCACGATAGGGCCCTAAAAAGACCGGAAAACTAGGTACCGGAAAACTTCTTTGGGACCCAAACAAAATTAGGCCGATGACTCAGAAACAATGGTGGTAGATTGGGTCCCCTTGACAGGACAGTTAAGTTGGTCACTAATTGTTTTGGGAAAGAAATATAAATTGGACCCCGTTGAAAATATAGTGGTCTAAACCCTGGGAATATAAAACAACCGAGGTAAGTATGTCCCATCCAAATCCGTTTTCCCCCATAGTGCAAATCATAGGTGTGCCGCTTCTTGCTGGTGATTAGTTTGTGCATCTCATGGCAAGAATATTTCAGCTAAATTGAGTTCCATTTAGTGGTATAATACGGCTGATTGACATAAGCATTGATTGTTTAGTTTTCTAGAACACAGGCGGGCCACATGGACTGTGTGGCCATTGCCGACATGTTTGTTGTTGGCGACCGATACCGGCAGAGTAGGTGGTTGGGTGTATTGAGCATTGATGGGAGGGCGTGGGGAAGTGGACGAGGAAATATAAAAATAGGAGCAGCTGACACCACAATCCATCTTGTCTTAAAATATCCCCATTGAAGAAGTGATAGTGCATATGTTAATATTCTAGTCATAAACGTTCAACTGGGGACGATCCCTGCAGTATTTAAAAACCGAATGAAGGATGTATCCCCATCACACTCGACGGTGACGACGCCCAGCTGCTGTGCCTGTCCTTGACCTGACCTGACCTGACCTTTGGCCTTGCTGTCGCAGAGCGTTCTGAGCTCGTCGTCGTCGAACTGCTGTCCCATCGTGTTGAGAATGGCCGCCACCTTGTTCACCTCGATGGAGCCCGTCTTCTTCTGGTCGAACATGGCGAACGCCTTCTTGAGCACTGCGGAGGTCGGCGGAATCGGTCAGCGTCGGAGCGGCCATGCACACACTGTCAGCTCATACGCTCCGCCGATTGACGGACGCTTGCCTCACCCTACCGGGCGATGGCGTGACACTTCGTGACTGGGGGAGCGCACGACGCGACTGTTTATCGCAGTCAGCTCGCTCCGTCGATTGACGGACGCTTGCCTCACCCTACCGGGCGATCGCGTGACACTTCGTGACTGGGGGAGCGCACGACGCGACTGTTTCTCGCAGTCAGCTCGGACAGCCGTGGAGGACACATCGAGGACGGCCGTGGAGGACACATCGAGGACGGTCGAGGACGAGACGTGGGCAGTGGCTGTCAGCCGGCAATGTCCTCAGTCTGCACCAGGCGTGACCTGGCGGTGGGCTAGTCACGACGCCGGCTGATGGTCACCTGCTGCCGAGCTGGCCGGCTCGCAGAACGTTCACAGCGGAGCATCGCATCACAGGAGCGACACAAAACGGGTCCGTTAACGTCACTCGATGTACCCACGTTTGGCCCGGTCTTGATGTTGAGGTGCTTGCTTTGTAGCTGTTGTGTGCTTGTCCCATTTCCTCGTTCAGTGAAAACGCGCGAAGAAAGTATCTCAAGGATGTTCAAACATGGTACTTTTGACGTCGCAAATAGCTTGGCGGTTAGGCTGGGTGTCCTAGCACCTGAATATACTGCTTAGGCATAGGTGTGATCGGAAACATTATACCTATGTAGGAAATCCAGGTGCCAGGACTCTCAGCCTAACTGCCAAGTGATTTGTGGCGCCAATGATACCTTGATGTGGCGGGAAACGGAATACCTATACGAGATATTCAAGTGCCAGGACGTCCTGTCTTACTGACAAGCTACTTGTGACGCCAATTATACATGGGTGCGAAAAAGCACATTTGGATGGTAGTTGAACCACTTGTCAGTGGCCCAACAGCACAAATGCATGCTTCCAGTTATCTACGGCACGTTACCATTCCACTACCACGTCCGAGTCAGTCAGAGTACTGACTGCCAATACTCATCACACTACCTCGGAAGCTGCTGGGCCACGCCCAAGCAACACGCACAGGTCCCACCCACACGCATTCGCTCTATGAGGAACATCCGTGCACTCCAAGCGTCACCGGCTTCACCAGACCGACCGCTACCCTTTTAAAGCCCTCATGAGGGCTTTAATGCAGCCAAGCAGGTGCACCTGCTTGGCTGCGGTCTTGCGTCTCAAATCGTGCTGCCTCTATACATAATCGGTCATACTCCGGGAAATTCGACTTTCTGCACATCGACGAAGTCCAAAGTGGCAGGCAGCAGTCGGCTCAGAGCTAGACTGGGAGGCGTCACCTGCCGCGTCTGTCCGATGTGCTGAGACCACTCGAGCTGTGCGTCTCCATGGGCTGCCGAACCAACATGCTGGCTAGTTCTAGTCAATCGACAAGTCCTCAGAAGAAGATGCAAAAGAAGTTACATCAGTGGAGCTGCAGGTAACTTTCGCCGGGGCCGGAACACAGCGTTGTATATCATTGTATGGTTGGTCGGCGTGAGCAATGAAATGGGTGGCTGCATTTTTTTTTGCCAAGGGTGAGGAAAGCCTCGTAATAACTTCGCGTTGGTGGCCTGTCAATCTTCGACCAGCTGATGCTTGGTGAAGATCTTTGTGAATTCCTCCTTGGGGAGTACAGCACCATATTTGTGAATGTGAATACCGAAGAAATACGTTCTGAAACCCAACGACTGCGTATCAAAATGACCACCAGTGTGCGATTGGTTGGTTCCGGAACACATCGGCGGCTATATGTATGGTATATGGTTATATGGTTATGCAGCGGCAAGCATGAGCAAAGTGAACACGAAACATGACATGGTAGATGATGGAAGCTGAACTGTATTGTAGGTTAGTTGTTGCTCATTTTACCTCTATACAAGCTACCTTAATGACACTCGGAAAGTGTTATGCCATTGCAACAGATACTGAGTATCCTTAAATGTAGCTTATCTCAGTTGCATTGTCTTATTGCCGGACTCATGTTTCCATTGTTCATCCCTATGTGCACTTCACTGCGTATTCAGATTGCATATCGAATGGCCCTAAATGTACTAGCACGGATTACCAGCGGTCATTACAATGTGCCCCCACCAATCACAAGCAGCTATAACTATGCATCACCATGGACCACGAGCAGCTATAACTATGCACCACCATGGACCACGCGCAGCTATAACTATGCACCACGAGCAGCAAAATGCACCATGTACCACGAGCAGATATAACAATGCACCACCATGTACCACGAGCAGCTATAACTATACACCACCATGGACCACGCGCAGCTATAACTATGCACCACCATGGACCACGAGCAGCTATAACTATACACCACCATGGACCACGAGCAGCTATAACTATGCACCACCATGGACCACGAGCAGCTATAACTATGCACCACCATGGACCACGAGCAGCTATAACTATACACCACCATGGACCACGAGCAGCTATAACTATACACCACCATGGACCACGAGCAGCTATAACTATGCACCACTATGTACCACGAGCAGCTATAACTATGCACCACTATGTACCACGAGCAGCTATAACAATGCACCACCATGGACCACTAGAAGCTTGAATAATGTACCGTCACACCAATAAGTATGACAATGTACCACACAGGCCAATAGCAGCTATAACAAGACATCATCACCGAGCACTGGTGTAAGCGCAATGTAGCGAAGGCAGCTGCCGCGCCAAAAATCCCAGTAGCACATACACACGGACTATTAGCGGCTATAACAATGCACCACCACACCAGCAGCTATAGCAATGTACCACTGGACCACTAACAGCTATAGCAGTGCATCCTCACACTAGCATCTATAGCAATGTGTCGCCACACTGGGAGCTGTAACAATGCATCAGCATAGACCACTAGCAGTTATAGCAATGTACAACCACACTAGCAGCCATAGCAGTGTATAAATGCGGACCAGTAGCAACTATACTAATGCATCATCACGAATCACTAGCAGGTCACTAGCAGGTAAGGATCACGGTACCACCATGGACTACTACTAGTTCTATAAAAATGTAATACCGGACCACTAGCAGCTATATCAATGTACCACTGAACACTTGCAGCTATGTCAATGTGTCACTGAACGCCAGCAGCTGAAGAATACAAGGTGAGCGGCGGAATTGATATAGGAGATGTTCTTCAACTTTCTGAGATTATCTACGTCGCTTCCAATTTCCATTTCACATCTAATGACATATTACGTGTCACAAAAATTACCACCCGCACCGGAGGGCCTCTCACATAACGTGAAACGGAGAGGTCCATTCATTACCACCCGCACCGGGGGGCCTCTCACATAACGTGAAGCGGAGGGGTCCATTCCGCCCCTATAATTTCTGAAACTACTAAAGCTGGGGATGAGTAGCCTATGGGTAAGTTGCCCGTCTTCTAATCGAAAGGTTGTCGGTTCGAGTCTCACCTGTAGTTACTCTTCGCCCGCGGCCAATCGGCGTGAGAGATTGGCGACGCTACGTGCCTCAACGGTCGATGTGACGTAAAACCAATAACCAACCAAACTGCTAAAGCTAGGAGCATACAATTTTGAGGGGACATTACCTCTATATTGAACTGACTGCAGTTTAAATGTGGCGGCCATAGGTTGCCTACAGTGCTAAATTGGCTCGGGATACGCCGACGCGCCGAACCGCCGAGCCACCGCGCCTACGACACCTTTCTGACCTTGAACGCCAGGCCGCCAGACAGTTGGTTGACTTTGCACTCACACAACTCCTACATTTGTCAACAGCTTTCACAGATTATTTCTGCTTATGCTGCGCTATGGCGCGCAAGATTGCATTGCTATATCCCAGCCAGTTTACGAGATATTGTCGAAAACAGGAGGGGTGTGAGCAGACCGCTCCGTCCTCTCTGGTGCCCGTGCTAACCTGATAGGTGCACGCAGTGAACTGAGCGTGTTCTGGGGAGCAAAATCTGCCTCTCACAAAATGAAAACATTCGTAGTAATAAGCGACTCTGATAAATTCGAGGAAGGTCTGTCACCGGGTCGGCCATGTGCAGCGTGTGGTAATGGTAGGGGTCCTACTACGGGTCTTACTTTCCAGCTGCTCTTTGCCCATGTTGCCTATATCCTGCAGCAGCAGAAGTGTTACGTCAGAGCAACGCAGGAGGTCAGGAGTGTCACCTCAGAGCAACACAGCAGGTCAGGAGTGTCACGTCAGAGTATCACAGAAGGATTGCCACGACATGACAGCAGGTCGGGAGTGTCACGCCAGGACAACAAGTCAGGAGTGCCTCGTCGGGGCAAAACGTCAGGAGTGTCAAGTCAGGGCAACAGGTCAGCGTCAAGTCAGGGCAACAAGTCAAGAGTGTCATGTTCGGGCAACACGTCAGGAATGTCACGCCAGAGCAACAAGTCAGGAGTGTCACGTCACAACAAGTCAGGAGTGTCACGTCACGACAAGTCAGGAGTGTCATGTCACGACAAGTCAGGAGTGTCACGTCACGACAAGTCAGGAGTGTCATGTCACGACAAGTCAGGAGTGTCACGTCACGACAAGTCAGGAGTGTCACGTCAGAGCAACAAGTCAGGAGTATCACATCACGACAAGTCAAGAGTGTCACGTCACGACAAGTCAGGAGTGTCATGTCACGACAAGTCAGGAGTGTCATGTCACGACAAGTCAGGAGTGTCACGTCAGAGCAACAAGTCAGGAGTATCACATCACGACAAGTCAGGAGTGTCACGTCACGACAAGTCAGGAGTGTCACGTCACGACAAGTCAGGAGTGTCACGTCACGACAAGTCAGGAGTGTCATGTCACGACAAGTCAGGAGTGTCACGTCAGAGCAACAAGTCAGGAGTGTCACGTCACGACAAGTCAAGAGTGTCACGTCACGACAAGTCAGGAGTGTCATGTCACGACAAGTCAGGAGTGTCACGCCAGAGCAACCATCGACACACTTCGATCCATTCGCACCAAGAAGAGCCAGGCGCTGCAGCTGCGACAACGTGTCCATGTGTTCACAAACTTCCCCCAGTACCTCAGTTGGTTGTGTAGTGTAGAGCCAAACTACATACAGCCGAGCACAAAACATCAAGGATGGGATGGGATCGATGTGCGCTGCACTGCTGCAACATACCAGCAGACCATGACACCAGTTTAGACAAGCTCTGCCGGCTACCAGCAGACCATAACATCAGTTTAGACGAGGATACGCTATCTTATCGCTGATGGCAAGATCATTTTCTTGTTATGCATTTCAACATATTTTGGACAAATTCAGTTCTAAGTCCGGCCCGGTCGCTTCAAAATTGTGGCAGGTGCGCTTCGGTGTCCTGCCTCTTGCACAACCAGAAAGTGTATCATAGTGCTTACAAATAGCGTATGTACAGTAGGGTGTGTCGTCGATTGCAGATCCAAAATGCCAGGGTGGGATTTTATGGGGGCGATGATAAAACAATATGTAGCAAAACACGATTTCAAAGCGACTTGGAGCTTGCCGTCACGCCTGGAAGGTTTCCCATTCACTTATTATGGCATACTAGCGCCATCTATGCACGTGTTTTAGGGATCTCAGCTTCTAGTACGCGTACAAAGACAAAACAAAAACCATCGTATTGCTCATGATGAGAGCTTTCGATTGATACCAATTTTGATGACCTGGGATCACTAGGTCGCCGTCGAAGGTCAGGTCGCATATCTCACTCAACACCGGAACGGGTCATTCAGAGACCATAAACATGTATTGCAGAACTAAGTCACTGAACACTGTTCACTTGGTCTCATTGCGATGTTGTGGACTCTTAGGGGGTACAGTGAGGAATATTTAACCACCGTGACCTGCAAAAGGTAAAAGGTCAGATACCCAAGGTAGTGGAGAATTGCATCTCAGCTGGGTAAGTAGGTGGTAATTCTCCACTACCTTGGGTATCTGATCTTTTCAGCATGATGGTCCTTGTCTCGTCTTTGTACGTCCGCTACAAGCTGAGATACAAAAAAAAACACGTGCATAGATGGCGCTAGTGTGCCGTAGTAAGTGAATGGGGGAACCTTCCGGGCGTGAGGGTAAGCTCCAAGTCGCTTTGAAATCTTTCTTTTATTTGGAACAAATCGCTTTTTATCATCGCCCCCGTAAAATCCCACCCTGCCATTTTGTCCCCGTGACAAAAAGTACGAGTACGTCATACCCTAATGCACAGCGGGGTTGATTTCTGGAATATTGAATATTAACTGTACAGGCACCCTGTCGGAGGAGATAAATACCGGTCTATCATCATCCTGCTCACTACCAAATGCTGTGAGATTAATACCGGTCTATCATCCCCCTGTTCACAACCAAATACTGTGAGATTAATACCGGTCTATCATCCCCCTGTTCACAACCAAATACTGTGAGATTAATACCGGTCTAGCATCATCCTGCTCACCACCAAATACTGCGAGATTAATACGAGCCTATCATCATCTCGCTGCTGGCCATCAAATGCTGGCCCAAAAGACGCCTAAAACTCGGAACTATACAGCCTAGTAGGCTACCACCGAAACATAATTAAGTTTTGACAAATGTACCAATTAGTCTGCAACAAGGCATGCAATAGGGAAAGCTACCATTGCCTGTGTGTTTAAGCAATCTATTTAGTTCTCAACTACATCACTGAACAGTCGTCAGGGACCACAAATACCTAATTTTCCACAAAAAAATAACCCCGATGCACTATCCTTAAACAACCTTCCAGTTTGAAAAACACGATGTTCCTGAGTCAATCCGTATTAATAGAAGGGACACGACTGGTGTAAAATATTCCGTGTTTTAACCACTCTAGTGTAATTGGATCATTTTGCAATTACCAACTACCAATTGCAATTATCGAGGTCAGTGAAAGACGAAAGCGATCTTAATTTGCCTTAACTGTCAGTTCCGAATTTGTTTTCATATCAGACGGCAATTTTAATTATCAATGTGTAGCCACAGTGTTTTTGATTGTCGGGATAGCAAAAAAAAGTGGTAGGAGTTCCTTCACTTGTCAATATGGCACTGCCATTCTGCCGTAGTGGTATCACTAATGGTAGTCAAGCAACCCAGCAATTGTGCGAAATATGCCAATTTCGGATCAGCAGTGATATGACAACCTCTGGTCTAGCCAACATTGGCTGCACAAATGGCCTTACCAGCGACAATGGACATCTGAGGTACATCTGACTGATAGCCAACCTCTGATAGTTGACCTCCGACAATGACAATTTGATAGCCAACCTCTGACAATGACCCTCTGAGAGCCGACCTCTGACAATGATCATATGAGAGTCGATCTCTGATTGATTGATTATTTTGGCTGAAGGGCGCGCCGACTGCGAGGTCATTTAGCGCCCATGATCTCTGATAATGGCCCTCTGAGAGCCAACCTCTGACAATGGACCTCTGTGAGCCTGCCTGTGACAATGGGACCTCTGAGAGCCTACCTGTGACAAAGGTTCTCTGAGAGCCGACCGCTGAAATGACCCTCTGACCACGAACCACCAGTAACAGATGACTGATGGTGAACCTCCGACAGTGGTCTTTAATAAGTTCATTCATTTTCAGAACATTGATCGCCGGAGTTATTTTTAAATTCTTTACAGACCTTGGCAGGGGTTAAAAAGTGAAGAAAATTATTGGTGGAGCCCAATGCATGAAGGCAATGAATTATGGTGCTTTACTAGGTGGGGTCCACCGCACGGGTCTCATGCCGAGAGAGAGCAAGAAGTTGGTGAGGCTAGGGCAAAGATGGTAGGCCAAAATGCATAGGGAACTCCCACCACTCGACCTGAGTGGATCCACGTTATTGCAACGCCCATAGAAATAGGGTCCGAACCTTCCACCGTCGTTCAAGCTGTCCGCACCGTGACTGGGTAGAGTTCAATCTTGAAAGCCGCACCACTAGGATGAACGTGTCTGAAGCTCATGAAAGCATTGGCGTGATTACTAAATAGTCTGCTGCCGAAAGTGTGGCACTGTGACCGTAAGCACTGTCACTGACATTGTCTTTTTTTAAGTCGAGCCAGCACATGTTGCTGGTGTAGTATGGGCGGTGTAGGGCTGCACCAGCGGGTAGGTGGTGTGGCGGTAAAAGACAGTATGTACCATCCAGTTGGTGATGCGGTGGTGCTGTGTTAGTCGGTACCATCCAGTTGGTGATGCGGTGGTGCTGTGTAAGTCGGTGCCATCCAGTTGGTGATGCGGTGGTATTGTGTAAGGAGGTACCAGCCAGTCGGTGATGCGGTGGTGCTGTTGCTGTGTATGGCAGTACCAGGCAGTTGGTGATGCGATGGTGCTGTTCACACATCAGAAGTAAGAAGTAGCGACCGCAGCCGGCATGGTGTATGGGAGACTGCCGTGCTGTGGGTCACATGGTTACGATTCTCCAGCACCAGCAAACGCCTCAGGCAGCCATGCCTCTGACAGCAGATTCGTGTTGAGTGGAACCAGCCTCTGACAGCAGATTCGTGTCGAGTGGAACCAATGAGGACACAGCAGCGATCGGTCACATCGGAGCAGAGCTTCTGGGGTGTGGGGGAGGTATTGTCAGTTCCTGTGAGTGCGTAGTGGTATTGCCAGCTTCCGGGGGGGGGGGTGGTAGTATTGTGAGTGTCCGTGGAGAGTGGGGCTGGGGGTATTGTGAGGCTGTTCCGGACCTGGGGTCATGCCAAACTGTTGCAAACGCGGCGGCGGTGAGGTCGGGTCGCTGGCCAACGCCACACTCGCTGGACAGACGCTCCGAGTCGACCTGATCCTGCGACACCGCACACAGGCGTGACGTCACCGGAGGACGACCATCGACACGCCACCACATGCCATCGGCTCTCCGTCGGCTCTGCCCGCTACTGCCCAGACAATCACACCGCCCCCTGTCGACTCTGCCCGCCACTGCCCAGACAATCACACCGCCCCCTGTCGACTCTGCCCGCCGCTGCCCAGACAATCACACCGCCCCCTGTCGACTCTGCCCGCCGCTGCCCAGACAATCACACCGCCCCCTGTCGACTCTGCCCGCCGCTGCCCAGACAATCACACCGCCCCCTGTCGACTCTGCCCGCTACTGCCCAGACAATCACACCGCCCCTGTCGACTCTGCCCGCCCTGCCCAGACAATCACACCGCCCCCTTCGACTCTGCCCGCCGCTGCCCAGACAATCACACCGCCCCCTGTTGACTCTGCCCGCTGCCCAGACGATCACACCGCCCCCTGTACTCTGCCCGCCGCTGCCCAGACAATCACACCGCCCCCTGTCGACTCTGCCCGCCGCTGCCCAGACAATACCGCCCTGTTGACTCTGCCCGCCGCTGCCCGACAATCACACCGCTGTCTCTACTGCCCAGACAATCACACCGCCCCCTGTCGACTCTGCCCGCCGCTGCCCAGACAATCACACCGCCCCCTGTCGACTCTGCCCGCCGCTGCCCAGACAATCACACCGCCCCCTGTCGACTCTGCCCGCCGCTGCCCAGACGATCACACCGCCCCCTGTCGACTCTGCCCGCCGCTGCCCAGACAATCACACCGCCCCCTGTCGACTCTGCCCGCCGCTGCCCAGACAATCACACCGCCCCCTGTCGACTCTGCCCGCCGCTGCCCAGACAATCACACCGCCCCCTGTCGACTCTGCCCGCTACTGCCCAGACAATCACACCGCCCCCTGTCGACTCTGCCCGCTGCTGCCCAGACGATCACACTGTGACATACTGCCAATAACCGCCCCCTTTCTGCCCGCCGCTGCCCAGACAATCACACCGCCCCTGTTGACTCTGCCCGCCGCTGCCCAGACAATCACACCGGCTGTCGTGACATCACTGCCCAGACAATCACACCGCCCCCTGTCGACTCTGCCCGCCGCTGCCCAGACAATCACACCGCCCCCTGTCGACTCTGCCCGCTGCTGCCCAGACAATCACACCGCCCCTGTCGACTCTGCCCGCCGCTGCCCAGATCGATCACACCGCCCCCTGTCGGCTCTGCCCGCTACTGCCCAGACAATCACACCGCCCCCTGTCGACTCTGCCCGCTACTGCCCAGACAATCACACCGCCCCCTGTCGACTCTGCCCGCCGCTGCCCAGACGATCACACTGGCTGTCGTGACATCACTGCCCAGACAATCCCACAGCTTCCCCAGAATTAAACCGCAATATTGATGCTCTGAACACCTTTTTTTTTTTTTTTGTATCGGTTGGCGACACTTTTGCCCAATGACTGAATGTCCTGGTGGCGCTAGAGTCGAACCCGGGACCTTGTACCCATAGCGACACCTTAACCACTCGGCCATTGTCCGCGCCGTGTATTCTTCCGCTCCGAACGCGCCCGTGCGACGTGCAATTAGGCTGCGTCAGTTCAGAAACGCAGCGCCGACCAACTAGCCGACCATAGTGCGACTGACGAAGGTGCGTTCCGAAGTGTGGCGCGCACGCCCGACAGTGCTGTCGCACCGCAGGACGGTCACACCCGAGCCATTTCGCCCGCGGCGTGCACGGCGACCTGCGACCCGAGCGGCGCCGGTCGCGTCACGGTCGTCACGCCGCGTCACGGCCGCGAGGTGGCGACCGTCGATCGTCGCAGGTCGTCACGGTCACAGTCGGTCAAGGTCGTCACAGTCACGGCGTCGACGTAACGGGACCGTCACCGGGCGGTCCGGCGGTGGCCGACAACGCAGCCGCACCGTCTACACTATGGGCACACAGAGGACCACACTGGAGGGGACACCACTGGTGACACCATCACCACATAGCGGACCACACTGGAGGAGACACCACTGGTGACACCATGGCCACACAGCGGACCACACTGGAGGAGACACCACTGGTGACACCTGGGGCACCCAGCGGACCACACTGGAGGAGACACCACTGGTGACACTATGGGCACACAGCGGACCACACTGGAGGGGACACCACTGGTGACACCATCACCACATAGCGGACCACACTGGAGGAGACACCACTGGCGACACCAGCGTCAAATGTCAGTCAGGAACGTCCCCGACCCGGTTCGGTTGGGTCGGACGGAGTAAGTCCGACTGCACACACTGCTGGAGACGAACTTGGCACATCAGGCAGGCGCGAGACCGGCATCGCCGCTGCCGACCTATCTGCAGGCCACTGGCGGCGCCGCTGGCGGCAGACTGCGCTGGAATACCGTATACACGTCTGGCCAGTCTCCGGCCAGTGACGTCATCAGAGTAGAGTCCGCCGGCACCGGCGACGCACTATCGGCTCGAAGAATCCAGAGAAGAATTGGAAATGTTGCCGGTGACACTGCCGCCCGCACTACGGAGCACCACCTCCGGGGTACACTGCCGCCAGTGTACCCCGGGGTACACTGGCGGCGACAGCTTACCTCCGGGGTACACTGGCGTCGACAGCTTACCTCCGGGGTACACTGGCGTCGACAGTTTACCTCCGGGGTACACTGGCGTCGACAGTTTACCTCCGGGGTACACTGGCGTCGACAGCTTACCTCCGGGGTACACTGGCGTCGACAGTTCACCTCCGGGGTACACTGGTGGTTTATCACTGGCGTCGACAGTTGACCTCCGGGGTACACTGGCGGCGACAGTTGACCTCCGGGGTACACTAGCGTCGACAGCTTACCTCCGGGGTACACTGGCGCGACAGCTTACCTCCGGGGTACACTGGCGTCGACAGCTTACCTCCGGGGTACACTGGGTCGACAGCTTACCTCCGGGGTACACTGGGGTCGACAGCTTACCTCCGGGGTACACCTCCGGGGTACACTGGCGTCGACAGCTTACCTCCGGGGTACACTGGCGTCGACAGTTTACCTCCGGGGTACACTGGCGTCGACAGCTTACCTCCGGGGTACACTGGCGCAAGTTTCTCCGGACTGGCGTCGACAGCTTACCTCCGGGGTACACTGGCGTCGACATTTACCTCCGGGGTACACTGGCGGCGACAGCTTACCTCCGGGGTACACTGGCGTCGACAGTTACACTGGCGGCGACAGTTTACCTCCGGGGTACACTGGCGGTCGACAGCTTACCTCCGGGGTACACTGGCGTCGACAGTCCTTACCTCCGGGGTACACTGGCGTCGACAGCTTACCTCCGGGGTACACTGGCGTCGGGTACACTGGCGTCGACAGCTTACCTCCGGGGTACACTGGCGTCGACAGCTTACCTCCGGGGTACACTGGCGTCGACAGCTTACCTCCGGGGTACACTGGCGTCGACAGTTTACCTCCGGGGTACACTGGCGTCGACAGTTTACCTCCGGGGTACACTGGCGGCGACAGCTTACCCGGGGTACACTCGGGGTACACTGGCGGCGACAGCTTACCTCCGGGTACACTGCTGACAGTTTACCTCCGGGGTACACTGGCGTCGACAGTTTACCTCCGGGGTACACTGGCGTCGACAGCTTACCTCCGGGGTACACTGGCGGCGACAGTTTACCTCCGGGGTACACTAGCGGCGACAGCTTACCTCCGGGGTACACTAGCGGCGACAGTTTACCTCCGGGGTACACTAGCGGCGACAGTTTACCTCCGGGGTACACTGGCGTCGACAGCTTACCTCCGGGGTACACTGGCGTCGACAGCTTACCTCCGGGGTACACTGGCGTCGACAGCTTACCTCCGGGGTACACTGGCGTCGACAGCTTACCTCCGGGGTACACTGGCGGCGGCGGTTCGGCGGCGTCATGGTTAGATGTGAGGATTTCGAACCAGATCCAACCTGCTGTGGGGCCGGACGGAGGTGGCCGGTCTCCGCCAGGCAGGTCAGACGGGCGGTGACCGGTCTCCGCCAGGCAGGTCAGGCGGGGTGACCGGTCTCCTCAGAAGTCAGACGGCAGTGACCGGCTCTGCCAGATAGGTCAGACGGCAGTGACTCTCTGCCAGACAGGTCAGATGGTGGTGACCGTCTCCGCCAGATAGGTCAGGCGCGTGACCGGTCCCCGCCAAGCAGGTCAGACGGTGACCAGTGCATGAGCGGGTGGTCGTGGGGTGACCGGTCTCCGCCAGGCAGGTCAGACGGGGGTGACCGGTCTCCGCCAGATAGGTCAGACGGCAGTGACCCAGACAGGTCAGACGCACGGCCGCTGACACACGTACCGCCATGTTGCGTGGACGTGATGGCGGCAGCGACCGGAGGGAAGCACACACCGGTCAGTACTGCGAGCCACACTGGCCCGCGTCGGCACCGACGAGGCCGCCGCGACAGGTAGGTCGACCGACGAGGCGGCTGACGCCGTCGCCGACGCCGACGCACGTGCCGGACTGGGGTGGGGTGGAGGGGCTAGAGGTGACTGTCAGAGTTGTTACTTTGCCAGCTTTTGTGAGGCATGTGGGAACAACTTGAAGCCGTTTTCTGCGCCGGCTCGCTGGCAAAATCACTCAGAATTCCCCTTCGTGTTAACCCAACGTAATCACCGGTCGTCGGGTTTGTAGACTGTGCAGGCAGACTGACTTCGGTGCATTGCTACTGCTTCACGGGAATCGTTCGCTGGCTTCGCCTTCGCAATCGTGGGAGGTGGTGGCGGGAAGCAGCCGGGGCTATTACCATTAGGATGATGATGGCTCCGCGGGGCGATAGTTCAAGACGGCGGTCCCACGGTGTGGCAGTGTTGACAATATCGCCCGTCACATAATTACGGCTGGCGGGTGCCCGTTCGCTGGGTAATTTGAACCCGTGCTGCACGCACAATGCTCAACTGAAGCCGCCCAGGGCGGTGTTTGAAATGTTGTGTACGCGTTTCATGACTGAGCGCCTCAGCTACATCCTGTTCTCGGCTGCAGGTCTACAGCTTCAGCATGTGATGAACCGTAGAACGCGCCGTTTGGTGCAGATGACGACCCATTGAACAGCTTTGTCCGGTGTTTTGCCGGCCGTGTTTTTTTTCGTGCGACCGTCAACCTCACCGTCGAGGTCATGACTCAGCGGGCGGCTGCCGGTTGGCAACAAGCTGTAGGTCACGTGTTCATCCTCGCAGGCCAAGGTCAGGGTCGAATGATGGCTGTGAGCACCGCGCCTCGTGGGTGCACAATGCTAAGTGGCAACTCCAAATTGAACAGGGGAAAACACACAAAAGAAAGACAAATGCAATGAGAAGCCATCCTCAATATGGGTACCACTACTCGAATTTGCCATTATTCGAAATAGTTTTAATAATGAGCTGTACAACTTGCTTCCGGACCACTGCTGAAGTGTGTTCCTTTTTTCACTTTCTAACGTGCTGATGGTTAACTCGTTCCTGGAAGCCTCGTGAACTCCCCGGAAGGGAGTCCAACAGGCAGAAAAACACCCATTCGTAACTACCGGGAAATGATGCACAAGCCCACGCGAGACGGGCGGGCCTGATGTGTCGAACAACTGTCGAGGAAACGTCAGCATGGACTTAGTTTACGCCCAAGAAGACCCTCCCCCAAATGAAGTTAGTTTACTACCTTATTACAATCTTGGTTTCAAAATTGATATGAGCAACTCCGGCCCGTCCGAAACAAATTTCAGTTCATTCGGAAATTCGGTGGGCACAAATGCAAAACAAAACATTCTGTTATCACATCTATATTCAGCTTAGAACAACAAATAAGTTAGTGGGAGAGGAGTGAAACTGATCGGAACCACTTAGGGGATGCGGCACCATGTCCCACTGTGAGTGTTAAGGTCATAAACAATTTTGTTTAGAACGGTGACAGTGCTTTCAAGTGTTGGACTCGAAAACCACCCTTGTGATCAACCCAAGAACAAAGAACGAGGTTACGAATGGACTGAAGTTGGGCTATGTGGTGTGAAAGGGCGCTTCTGTGACACACATACTGTGTGAGATCGCCGCCCAACTGACACGCAAAGGCGCCAAAATATCAGCTCAGGGCGACCTGACACCTCGCCCACTCTCTGTCCGCAAGGGGACGGCCTCCATGCTCACCCTCCCCACAAACCCCGCAACCCGGCATCCCAGATAGGCAGTCGACCCTCCATTAAGCCGGCGGAGCACCCTCGCGCAGCACCGTCAAACGCCCAAACGGTTCTATACACAGCGACACGGTCGGGCCGGCGGCACGCCTCAGCAGCCGTCGTCGCCGACGGCGCGCCGGTGCCAACGTCGCCTGCGCCGCGGCCGGCCGGCACGCGCACCACGCCGTTACCGTTTCTAGTCGTTTGCTACCAAGTGGGTCAGTGGCGTGGCGGCCGTCAGCGAGGCGCGGTCGGCGCGCGCGGCCCGCGCCGCCGCCGCCGTCACCCGCTCCTCTAATCACGGTCACTGTTCAACTTAGCCGGGAGCGTGCGGCTCGCCAGGCGGTCGGCGCGTCGTCGGCGCCCGCCGACGCGTCGGCGACGAGCCAGGCCGTGTCGCAGCCGGCCGCGCCACGATCGGCGACCGGTGATGACGGGCGGCCGGCCCTGCTCCATCGGCCACCGGTGTTGCCAGGTCGCCGGCACTGCTCCATCGGCGACCGGTGATGACGGGCGGCCGGCCTTGCTCCATCGGCGACCGGTGTTGACGGGCCGCCGGCCCTGCTCCATCGGCGACCGGTGTTGACGGGCCGCCGGCCCTGCTCCATCGGCGACCGGTGATGACGGGTCGCCGGCCCTGCTCCATCGGCGACCGGTGTTGACGGGCCGCCGGCCCTGCTCCATCGGCGACCGGTGGTGACGGGTCGCCGGCCCTGCTCCATCGGCGACCGGTGGTGACGGGTCGCCGGCCCTGCTCCATCGGCGACCGGTGGTGACGGGTCGCCGGCCCTGCTCCATCGGCGATCGACGGTGGCGGGTCGGCGGCCTTTCCCCGCCTTCATCACTCACTAGGCCGTGTCAAACCCTCATCTGTCTGTCAGAAGTCATCAATCAGATTCGCTCCCGAAGAACCCTCCCCTCCCCCGGTGCTTAATCAGCGCCCGGTCCTAAGCCAGAAGTCGACCTGCTGTCACAGCCGTGCGCGCTTGCTATTCAGCCGAAACATAAACCATAAACGAATCAATCCTCGAGTGCATGGCATCCGGAGTCTTGCGACGTGAAGTTGGCCAGTTATCCGTGACGCAAACAACAGGGCATCCAGCAAAAATACATCACCGACCGTCGTGAGCATGTATTTTCCACATATGAAACGTCCGGACAATCGGAACGAACCCACTGCGCGTCACACTGATGATCTGATACACCCGACTCCGATGCTCTGACACGCGACACACTAACGCACCAGTGCGTAGGTGCAGCATACAAACAGATGAAATGATCTGGCGACCCGCCAAGTGCACCGCATGACCTGTGTTCTTTTTACAAACACTGACCGCTGTTCCGATCGTGAGCACAGTGGCCACTGCGCGGAGGGGAATGTCTCCGACCACCAGAGCAGACGGCGGGCAGCGCACGTTTCAGACAACGGCCGACAGCGGCCGACAGCGGCCGACAGCAGACGACAGCGGCCGACAGCAGACGACAGCGGCCGACAGCGGCCGACAGCGGCAGCGGCCGACAGCAGACGACAGCGACCGACAGCAGACGACAGCGGCCGACAGCGGCCGACAGCGGCCGACAGCGGCCAACAGCATACGACAGCGGACGACGTCGGACGACGGCGGACGACAGCGGCGACGACAGCGGACGACAGCGGCCGACAGCGGCAGCGGCCGACAGCGGCAGCGGCCGACAGCGGACGACAGCGGCGGACAGCGGCCGACAGCGGACGACAGCGGCGGACAGGGCCGACAGCGGCCGACAGCGGCCGACAGCGGCCGACGGCGGCCGACAGCAGCCGACGGCGGCCGACAGCGGCCGACAGCGGACGACAGCGGCCGACAGCAGCCGACGGCGGCCGACAGCGGCCGACAGCGGCAGCAGACGACAGCGGACGACAGCAGACGACAGCGGCCGACAGCGGCCGACAGCGGCCGACAGCGGCCGACAGCGGCCGACAGCGGCGCGACAGCGGCCGACAGCAGCCGACAGCGGCCGACAGCGGCCGACAGCGGCCGACAGCAGACGACAGCGGCCGACAGCAGACGACAGCGGCCGACAGCAGACGACAGCGGACGACAGCGGCCGACAGCGGCCGACAGCGGCCGACAGCGGCCGACAGCGGCCGACAGCAGACGACAGCGGCCGACAGCGGCCGACAGCAGACGACAGCGGCCGACAGCGGCGACAGCGGCCGACAGCAGCCGACAGCGGCGGACAGCGGCCGACAGCGGCCGACAGCGGACACGCGGTGTCTCGGACCCGACAGCTGAACACCGCACGAGGCAGCCGCGCAGCGTTCGCAGGCGGCATCGCCACGTCAGCTACTGGTACACAAAGTTGAACCTGCAAGAGCAGACATTCGGCGCGTGTCGCTTACAATCTTCTTCCGCTGCACATTCTGGAGTCACCGATGCTGTAAGACGCACACACACACATACACACATACATCAGACGGACGGCACATTCTCGTGAGGTGTGGTGTTCGGGACAACACGGCAGCCGGCGCATTCTCCGAAGAAAAAACACGTCAGCGGCACATTATCCGTGGAAGCACGGCACCGGAACATACTCCGGCAAAACACGGCAGTCGGCACATTCTCCGGCAAAACATGGCATTCGGCACATTCTCCGGCAAAACACGCCAGTCGGCACATTCTCCGGGAGAGCTCGGCAGCCGGCAAATTATCTGGGATAGCTCGGCAGCGCTAGGCCGGCACATTCTCCGAGATAGCTATTGGCATCTGACCCGTCCATAACGGGTACCGTGGGTGTGTGACATGTGACACGACGGGATTTGACAGTTCGTACCGCACACATCACAAACGCCAGCCTCCTCACAGCACAACGAAGCCCCTTACTCGCCAGTTGGTTTGTTTGTTCGTTAATGGTTTTACGACACATCGACCGTTGAGTCATGTAGCGTCGCCAATCTCTCACGCCGATTGGTCGCGGGCGAAGAGCCGTGACAGGTGAGACTCGAACCCACAACCTTTCCATCGTGAGACGAGCAACTTACCCCCAGACTACTCGTCCCATATTCGCCAGTTGGTAAATTCGTGATAACTCAGCATTATCCCGCAGCTATGGCACCAACTATTCCCAAAACAGGCCCAATAATCATAATCGGAACAGCCGGCTGGAGTTGCGAAAACCTCGCACCAAAGGCGCAGTGGAGAATGGTGTCGTGGCAGTGGCATCGTCCACACCTGGCTGATCTCCGCACCTCATTCCACACTCAATCACGGATAAAATAAGCGGCTCATGTTCGAGGTATATGCGAAACAACTTCCGATGTACCGACGAGCTACTGTTACCATGAACTGATAGGTTACGAAACCGGTCAGTGTGAACCGGTCAGACAGTGCTAAGGAATACACTGAGCACTGAGTGTGTCTGAGCACTAAGATCGCGCCCGCATCAGCATTACATATACAGGTCACATCCGGGAATACGGTGATGGGCTGGGTGGCAGTAGCAGCCACAGTATATACAGGTCACATCCAGGAATACGGTGATGGGCTGGGTAACAGTAACAGTCATAGCATATACAGGTCACATCCGGGAATACGGTGATGGGCTGGGTACCAGTAGCAGTCACAGTATATACAGGTCACATCCTGGAATACGGTGATGGGCTGGGCGGCAGTAGCAGCCACAGTATATACAGGTCACATCCAGGAATACGGTGATGGGCTGGGTACCAGTAGCAGTCACAGCATATACAGGTCACATCCGGGAATACGGTGATGGGCTGGGTGGCAGTAGCAGTCACAGTATA
>JAOTOL010001604.1:855000-1030000 GCA_034440575.1 Imbricaverruca yamaguchii
TGCACGGCACGCACCGGAACGCTAGCGCATGCTCTCATGTTCCCGGCACGACGCGACACCACGAGCTCTCTGGAGGAGAAAGTCGGTAATGAGCTTACGACATGCTATGACAATGGCCACATTTTCTATTTCTCCGCGGGACTTTTTACTCGAACATGTACGATTCGACACGGAAGACAGGAGACAAAAACAAAGGAATAACTGAAGAAAATGTCAGCATGGAGACAAGGAAAACTGGTCATTCAGGGTAAAATGAAGAGCATGTGCAAAAAAAAATTGGATGAATTAACCCAAACAGGGACCGTCGACGTGGCCCCACGAATACTTATGAAGAGCGATGAAAGCGGTGTGGTAAGTAGCCTGCTGACAGGCCATTATATCCGGCTATCAACCACAAAAGAAGGTCCACTGGAGAAATGTATCACAAGTGCACACGACCAAGAAAGGATGTCCATTTCGGTAGGCCTACATGCCCAGGAGCTGAGATGCAGCAGAAAAAGGCATCTCGGCCGCAAGACTTGCGTCAAAAGGGCAGTGAAGTCACTAAACAGCACTGGATGCCAAATAGTGGCGGCACGCAACCATCAGACGTTTCGCTTTGTTCTACTGTCATTGTGTGTCTGTTACTTTGTGATGCAACATGTCAATAGAGCATTCTGTATTGTAGCTCACTCGTTTTCTCCGATGTGATGGGACCGTGCTAGGCCAAATGGTGCATGCAGATGATGAGAGTATGAAACAGTCGAGCTTGCTAAACAAAAGTTGAGCATGTGTGACTGTAAGAGCATTGGACGCAATTAAGTGTCCGCAGTACTTATGGTGTAAATGCATGACGTAGTGGTTGCATTAGTTTAATTTTAAATATGCAAGTGTGGTGGGGAAACAAAAATATTCGTGATCAAAGTCAAGTTCCAGGCTACATAAGATATATTTTAAATCAACTTGATGCCATATTGCTACCATGATCCGATGCCTACACCATAGTCCAGTACGTGATAAACACGTCACACCTGAAGTGAAACATCTTGCTTTTTTAATCTGCGTTTCTCACTGACAAACATGAACTGCAACTGAGAAATCTACGATTGGTGAACTTAAAAATGGACGATTTTGAGCACACCAATGTTAACTCACAACTTTAACATTACAGTACCTGGGCATGCATCAGACCTTTCGACCACTTATCACTCACACACCCGGATCCAACCGAACGGCTCCACCATCTCCCAGTTTCTAAACATCCCTACCTACCAGACAAGCCGGACCATCGGCTGACCACCTGGGTGTACAGCGCGTCGCGCCACCCGCATCGGCACGTACCGACAGAGGGCCTGAGGCAGTGACGAGATGAGAGGCCCGTAGCCCTGGGCGTTGTCGTACAGCTCGAACAGCGGCGCCGCCACCAGTTTGTAGTTCTTCGGCACGGCGAACAGCGCTGCCGACACACGGCCGGTGAGGACACCTGGCTGCGCCGCAGACGTCCTCAGGTCAACGGGACTCGGGGCCGAGGTGGGGCGAAAAATGGCAGCGCCACTATCCGGCCCCGAGCCAACGATATTCACTTTAAACATTAGGTGTGAAGATGGTTGGTTGGTTATTGGTTTCACGACACATCGACTATTGAGTCATGTAGCGTCGCCATTGGTCGCGGGCGAAGAGTAGCGACAGGTGGGACTCGAACCCACAACATTTCGACTGTGAGACGAGCAACTTACCCGTAGACTACCCGTCCCCAGGTGTGAGGATGCATATCCAATGCAGCTGAATAGCCACTCGATGACATATTTTACAGTGAAATGATACAAGATAAACTGAGTGAGAAATACAACTGTTCTTAGTTAATCAATCGCTATCGCCACGCCACCTGGCGAATGACGGCACAGCGCTGTAGCACGGAGCGCATTATCACCATTAAATGTCAACAAATACTGCAGAGCCGAGAACACAGGCGTCAAATGAAAACGAAGCCAGCAGTGATAATGGCCCATCTACCATAATGGCAAGAAATCCAAACATCTTTTTGGAAGCAGCGGGATATTAAAGGTACTATGACACCCTATCATTACATTATTTACTATCTCAGTACCACCATTGCGATACTCTAACCACATGCATACCATTCGTGTAAGAACGGATATGAGGGAGAATGCCTGAACGGGAGACGAGGAACTTGGGATGGAACCATTAAGTTATAGTTACATTTATACGTTGTACCCGTACACCGTATATTTAGAATCCTGACACACAGTTGCAAATGCTGCTGGGCAACAGCAGCAGCCCGGCCGACGGACGCTCTACCTTTCTCGCCCAGCTGCACCAGGAAGAGCTTCTTCTGCTCCTTCGGTTTGGTGATGTGCGGCGGCACATAGGGGTACTGCGGCTGCTCGAAGTTGGGTCGCCACCAGGTACCGATGCAGTCCTCGATGACCCAGTCCTGCGGCACGCCGTCTTGCCGTCCCAGGATCTCGGTCAGCAGCCGCTTCAGGCCGTCCACCGGGTCCTCGTCTTGCCGAAGCTCGCCGCCCGGCCTGCGGCACACGGTCATACGTCAGTAACGGGCGCAAACCGCACTGCCACACACCGCCCGGTCTGTGGCACAATCAGTAACTGGCGCAAACCGTACCGCCACACACTGCCACACACCGCCCGGTCTGCCACGCATGGATACATAACATCACATCGTCTCAGCCACTGTCACACACAACAGTGCAACATCAGCCACTGATTATTCATAGTCTCCGCAGCTACAATTTGACGTAAATTATATATATATATATATATATATATATATATATATATAATTTACTTCGAATTGTTCCTGCAGAGACTATGAATAATCAAACTTAATTCCAAGCGCCAGCTTGCTACATTGACCCTGGACCTACCACCCGATCGATAAATTCCGGTTTTATAGCCGTGCACGGCCACCTAGTACCTGCGCCCCGACCTTACATGGTTAGTCGCCTCGACCCGTTGTGCCAAGACGGGAAGAGCTCTGCGGGCTAGTGCTCTATCTACTAACCAGGCAGTTACATATACTATGAGTCAACGATACAGTCCCTTGCCATAACCTCACAAGACTACGAGGCGTTTGACGCGCCACTTCACTGCCGGCGTTCGGACGTCGCCAGTGTTTCCTTCGCCACAGCCACAGCCACCACCCGCCTGCCTTCGCCGGCCGACCACACAGCACAGCGGCCGGCGGCGGCCGGCGCCAGCTCTCACAGTTTGAAGAAGGTGGAGCCGAGCTGCAGCAGCAGCACGTGCGGCAGACCGTGCTCGTGCACCAGCAGCACCGCGTCGGCGCTGTGACGCATGCCCTGCTTCTCGTACTCCTCGCGCATGCGCTGGAACCTCGCCGACACCGACGAGTCGCGCTCGAACAGCGACTCCTTCGTGCCGAACGTGTAGTTGGTGAGCGGGTACCTGCCATACACAGACGGGTGCACGCCATTCACAGATGGCTACCTGCCATGCACAGACAGGTGCCTGCCATACACAGATGGGTACTTGCCATACACATATGGGTACTCGACATACATATACTGGTACCTGTCATACACAGATGGGTGCCTACCATACATATATGGATACATGTCATACACATACAAGTACCTTCCATACACAAATGGGTACCTGACACACACCTGCCATACACAGACGGATACCTGTCATACACAGCGGACAATTCCCTTACACAGGCTCGCCGTCAGCCAGCGACCAACGCCGCCCACCAACCAGCAGCAGTGCAATTGTGGAGCCGAAATACGAAGTGGACAAGCAGTCGGATTTCTAGGACAGCCACCAGTAGTAGTCGGTAACTAGGTGCATTATGCATACTTGGCTAACGAGCCGAACGGCGACATTTCGGGACCCCCGAAGGAGTCGGTGTGCGCACAAGATACGCCTGATGGGCTTGTCGTAGAGTATAACAAAGGCTTATAAGCCTGATGGGCTTTGGGCTTGTTGTAGAGCATAGCTGAGGCTTTTATGCCTGACGATCTTGTCGTAGAGAATAGCTAAGGCTTATACGCCAGACGAGAGTGTCGTAGAGTATAACTAAGGCTTATATGCCTGACGAGCTTGTAGAGCATAAATAAGGCTTATATGCATGACGGGCTTGTCATAGCTAAGGGTATGACAAGCCCATCAGCATAGCTAAGGCTTATACACCTGACGAGCTTGTAGAGAATAACTAAGGCTCATGCTCAAATGCCTGATGAGTTTGTCTTAGAATATAACTAGGGTCGGATGTCGCTATAGCGAATAGGTGACGACGCTACCACCATTGTGGACTAGCATAAGACACCACATGCAACCACCCTGGCCTTTGATGTCTAATGAACTATCTTACAATGTTATGAGTGTAATAACATAAAACGAGCATAATAAAATAAGGCACATTAGGACATTCAAGAGAAAGCTCTGCCAACCATCATACAACAGATCTTACTGTTATTCGAGACTGGAAGGGAGAGATGAAAACCTGGAAAACTAACAGACATGATAACATGCCAGAACAAGCACAACATGAACCCAAACTCTTTCTGGAAACTTGCTGAGTATGAGGCAGGTTACATTCAAATCACAGGCTTCCCTACCTTATGATGCAAGGTGAAGAGTATTGTTCAGATTCCAAACAGCTGACACATAACTGGGCCACTTACAGATTGATGGTTTTACTGGATCCAGCCGCATCGGTGGAACTCAACTGGGTCTTGATATTCGAGTTTGATCTTCTGGGCCATCCTGTTCGCTGCGACATCTTCACTGAACAAAGCAATATGGTAGATCTGCAAAGTGATGACAACATGTACTGTACACAACATGTACTGCTCAAAACTAGGTGGTCACATTTAACACACCGAAGTTCAGGTGGTCACATTACGATCCTGGATCAAATGGTCATGATTATAAAAGCGACTAAAAGAACAAGTTTTCCCAAGTCATTGATGTCACACATTTTGCACATGTCAGATGTCATCAAATGTATACTTGTAATAAAGTTAGTTTCGAATTTGCCATGCATTTTTCAATGCATTTTGCTCCCATACATCCTGGGATCAGAGCTCTGAGCGGATCGCAGGCATTTCGTCTGCACATGCCACGTGTTGACCTCAGCTGTTCGGACGTCCTAGCCCAGGCTGCAGGGCGCTGGCCGGCAGTGAGATTTTGACTTCGTCAGCGCATTCTGTCATGCAGGCACTGGCTGGGGGCCAAAAGCTTTGGTAACTACGTCCTTCCCGGAACCCCCACCCGTAGTACACCCGGTGAGCAGTGAAGTGGTGACGAGCCAGACTCAGGTGGCTGCTGCACAGCATGTGCAGAAATGCTACGTCTCTGGACAGCCTCGTCGCCCGCGACACACTGCTGGGGAAGCAGTGTACAATGAGGGGGGAAGATGAGGCATTTTGTAAAAGTGTGTAAGACTATAGATAACACTAGTGGTGTACTTGGTGTTTTATCAGCCCCACCGCTGGCTGCATGCAAACTAACTCAAGTGTGCAGTGTGACTGCCGGTGTGCATGTGAATGAGGACAGAGAAAGCAGTGATTGACACTGGAATCTTGGAAAGCTTCATCTTGTCAGACACTGGTAGAGTTGGTTGGTTATTTCGATTTGGGGGCGCATCGAATGCGTTGGTCATATAGTGCCCATAACAAAGTTGGATGGCCAGCTTAAGATGATTGGTGTCAGTAATACACGAAACTAATTAGCAAAACAAACCAAAAAATAAATGCGGATAATCCCTAGCCTCTGGTGTCATATGTCTGAGGTGCATAAATCGATCTGAAGTCGACATCCGAGAGAAGGCGAAACAGTTATTCTGAAGTTACAACGCGCGAGTGGTCACTCAGGAAATCGCGAAGTGACGGCGAATAGTATAATATTTTGTAGATCAGTTTCGCAAAATGAATTTCCAACAGATTGGAAAAGGGCAAATGTAGTTCATATTTTCAAGAAAGGAGAAAGAGGGAAAGTTGAAAACTATAGGCCAGTAAGTCTCACATCCCTAGTCTGCAAGACACTCGAATCAATTATCAAGGATAGAATAGTTAGTTATCTGGAAGGAAACAGATTGATTCAAGATACCCAACATGGGTTTAGGAAAGGGCGATCATGTCTCACCAATCTTTTGGACTTTTTGAACTTCGCCACAGAACAATTTGATCAGGGAAATCAGGTTGCTGTAGCATATCTTGACTTTAGTAAGGCCTTTGACAAGGTACCTCATAAACGGTTAATGATACAGCTTCAGGACCATGGTATTGCAGGTAGCATCTTAAAATGGATAGAATTGTGGCTTTCAGATAGACAGCAAAGAGTGATGTTAAATGATACAAAGTCATCATGGCAAAATGTCCTTAGTGGAGTCCCCCAGAGGTCAGTGCTTAGGGCCACTACTGTTCATTATATTTGTAAATAACATTGAAAGTGGCCTAAACAGTAAGGTTTTGAAATTTGCAGATGATTTGAAGGTCTTTAAGGCAATATCAGGTCAAAATGAGCATATATCGCTGAAAAAGCTTAGATGAACTTGTGAAGTGGTCCGAAGAATGGCAAAGTAAATTAAATTTTGATAAGTGCAAAAGCATGCATGTGGGTAAGCAGCATATGAAGGCTCTATACTTGATGGGTGGCCAAGTGCTATCAGTGACTCAACAGGAGAAGAATTTAGGTGTTATTCTAAACACAACATTTGGGGCATCAGAACAGACCAAGGAAGCCAGGAAGGAGGCACTGAGAATGCTTGGGGCAATAAATTTGAATGCATCATACAGAAGTGAGGAAGTCATCAGGAAGCTTTACTGTGCATATGTCAGGCCAAATTTGGAATACTGCATCCAAGCTTGGTCTCCTAGCTATGAAAACGAATGTTGGTTTTTAGAAAGAGGGTGCAAAAGAGGGCTACAAAAATCGTTAATGGTATAAGCAACCTGGCATATGAGGAAAGATTTAAGAAATTGAATATGTTTTCACTTAGATACAGAAGGCCGAGAGGAGATCTCATCGAGGTCTTTAAATCTGTCCATGGTCTGGAGAGGGGATATCTTGGGGAAAAGTTTGAATTTAACAGAAATGACACAATTAGAGGTAATCAATTAAAAATTAAATTTAACCACAGCAGAATAAGGTTAAGGCAAACTTTCTTCACCAACAGGGTAGTAGAACACTTGAATCATCTGCCAGAAACCACTGCCAGTAGCAGCACATTGAACATCTTTAAAAACAGCATAGACAATCATTATAACAATATATGGCTTGCTTTTCAGTATTACAGGGAGGGCTGATCGACGGATTTGGTGGGCAACTGGTTGAGTGTACAGAGTGCAACCAAGAAGGGCCCTTGTGGCTCATAGTTGCACTAATATTTGTATGTCAATATTTATATTTATAGTCTTTATGTCTTAATGAATGCATTACCCTCAAAAGACGTCTTATATCATCAGCAAGCAGGGGACATGCAATCAGGACGTACCATACTGACAGTGGTACATGACATCGAGAGCAGTTTGGCCTGTCCTCTTCACACAGTACATAGATAGTGGTGTGTTGGGTGGGTGTACCCAAACCGAAGGTGGCAGAGCACGACCTCGTTCCGCCGCACCCTACGGTAAGACGAGGGCCACTCTCCGAGGCATAGTTTGATCGTTCATAGTTTATTGTCCTACAGTGTGTTCCAACTAGACTGACATCTTTGAGTAACAAAGGTCGCGATAGAACGGTCATACTCCCTCGCGGGGAGTGGCATAAATCACAGGTATGGTGCCTTGGCTGCACGTTTCGCAGCAGCATCCGCTGCCTCGTTCCATACGATGCCGACGTGACTCAGGATCCAACAGAGGGCAATAGCCTTCCCAGCTTTGAGACAGTGATCCTGACTTGAGACTTCAGACGCCGTAAAACATCCTGTACAATGATGTCGGGTTGGCTAAATTGGTTGGTTATTAGTTTTGCGACACATTGACCGTTGAGTCATGCAGCGTCGCCAATCTCTTAGTGGTCGCCGGCGAAGAGTAGCGATACGTGAGACCCGAACCCACAACCTTTTGATTGCAAGATGAGCAACTTACCCCTAGACTACTCATCTCCTGGATTAAATTGTTTCAGTGCCGAAAGACTGCTAAGGGAATCAGTACAAATGACATGCAAGGCATCACACCCCACTTCAATAAAACTGAGGGCCTTCGTGATCGCCACCAGCTCTGACGTGAATACAGTTCAGTGTTAAATTATTCGCAAAATAGGGTGGAATTTACCACTTTCTGAACACTCAATCGACATCCTGCTCCAAGAAGTATAGACATCCTGCTTTTTGATGCGTGCTTATGAAGTGCTTTCTAACATTACCTCGTTTGTTAAGTAGCATGATCATGCTCTTGATAAGGGGTGGTGGTAGATGAATATTCTGCAATGCAATTTCAGGTAAATGAATTATTCATAATGCGAACATCACCAGGGTATATATTATTTTTCATCTCACTATCCCAAATATAACTCTTCCTGACATTTGAATATCAAAACAAATGATGAGGGTACAAACATTGGCTCGAATTTAAGTCTAAAAAACGTCAAAGACACTTGGAATGATACTAATTTCATGACAAATTTCGAGATCCTACTGTGCTCGTTTCGACATCTCACACCTAACAAAATACCAATATTTTCACACTGATACAGTTGCATGTGGTGGTAGGGAAAAAGATCTTGACAGAGCCTCAGTGACAAATGCACTGCCTACACCAGCATCAGTCTTAGACCCGTCTGTGTAAATCGGACTTGTCCCTCGAACGAGGATATGTGTTATAGGGCATGTGACAGGCAGTCTTGTGGCATAGCAATCTCATTCCGAACCAAAGAGAGTGACATATCCATTATTGCAGGTGTTACTTGCCATGGAGTCATTTGTGCTGGATTGGATTGCATAATCCCCTTCAGTTGAATCCCACTGTCTCAAAGAGCCTGCATATCCGAATGCAGAAGGTGGTGGCATGCATGGCACATCATCAACAGAATGATAGATTAGATGATTAGAGAAACATGTGTATATACAGGATGGCCAGGGAATTGATGCAGCCTGTAGGCATAGTGCATTCCGAGCATTGTGAGGTGAAGTCGAAGTAGTGGCTTGTGGGTTTCAGCCAGAAGGCTGACAGAAGGCAAAGTTCAGGAAGCACCGGTCACAGTGTGAAGCACTGAGTAATGCACAGTAACAGGCATATTCAGTTTTGAATGGATGAGGGAGTGATACAACAGTGACATGGTTTTCCTGTCTCCTCTGTAAGATACATGTGTGACCATCTTGCATAGACTTAGGGAGCAAAACACCTTTCCTGTGCTTCAAAGTGCTCTGAAGTGTTCCTTGTAGTTAAGATGAGTGTCAAAAATTACTCCCAAGTTAGTTAGTTATTTGGGTTTTAGGGCACATCAACTGCAGAGGTTATACAGTGCCCAAAATTACTCCCAAGAATCGAGCTACTACTGAAAGGGTACTCGCTCGCCATGCACCTGGAGGGCAGGGTCAGGCAATTCTGGTGGTGTCAGTGAGTGCAAAAGTCAAAAGTGCAAACCAACGGTTTTCACAGTTGAGAATTGAAAAACAAATTCTCGGAACTCCACCTTTCCAAATGGGATACCACTAACTACAGTTGCCAATTCATTGTTGGTGCACTGGATGTACAGCACCAAATTGTAACATCATCTACAAAGAGTGCTCTGCTGATGTTTCATGAAATGGAATCACAGATGCCATTTATCATGATGGTGAACAGCACAATGCTTGGCACACAGATGGCACAATGTGACAGATTTGTACTTCAGTTTCATGTATAATTTAAGTCATCTGCAAAAACCTTGAATTGAGACTGAATATCATGGGGTACATTGTTCACATAGATAAAAAAAAACACAGGACCTAGCACAGAGCCCTGAGGTACTCCACTCAGAACATCCCTTGGTTTACTTGAAGAACCAGAGACAAGCACTTGCATTTCCCTCTGACAGATAAAATTTTTGATCCAGGTGAGGAGTCTCTGAGATCCCCAAAGTTCTCAATTTTGTTAGTAGCAGGAAATGATTAACAACATGAAACACCTTTGAAAAATCAAAGAAAATTACATCCATCATAAAGCCCTCATCTAGCCAGGTAGAGACAGTCTCATATGTTAGAAGTAGTTGATCCTCTGCAGAACATCCACACTGTAAGCCAAAATGTCCTTGGCCCAGCAAATGATGGACCTCAAAATATTCTGTGAGCATCTCAACAATTATATGTCAAAGAATTTTGCATGGGACAGAAGTAAGACCCACCAGGCAAGAAGTTAATGAATCATGCCTCAAACCCTTTTTAAAGATTGGATTATTTGTGAAGTTTTCCAACTGTCAGGAAGGCTTCCAGTAGAGTGATGAGCTAAAAATTATGAACAACAGTTTTACAAGCTCCTCATGGCAGGATACAATTAATTGAGTGTGGACCCATCAGAGCCCATGCTGGAGGACTCATCCACCTCACTAAAAATTTTGAGCACATCCCCTTAAAAAATATTGATGCTCTGCAGCACTGCTTCAGTGGTTTGGTGTGTGGCTGGGTTTACTAGTCTACTTGTGCAGTATACTGAGGAAAAAGCCCCTCCAAATATTTCAACCATTTCCTGGCAGTCACTTGTGAGTCCATATTTCCCTCAATGGCCTGAGGGATGTTTTGCCAACTTTCTGGTGTTGTATGTGGGAGTGAAATTCCTTGGAAGATAGTTTGCGAATTAATGACAATTCATACATAACCTTGGAGTGACTACTAAAATTTCTATACTGTTTACTTCAATCCTAGAAAGATGTCAGTGAATGAACTGTCTGTGCACTGTCTCCCAAATTGGTTTCTGTCCTGTTTGTAATTTATCCATGCATCCTTTCTCCTGCTTGGTAAACTTTGAGGTCTGGTTGGTTATGGAGGATGCCCCCTTGGTACAACAATGGGTATATACAGAATTACAAGAGCTGATAATATTTATAGGAACCTATTGTACTTTCGGCTAGTGTCTAAATACTGAAACTCATAGTTTGTGGAATCTTCCTCTGTAGGCTTCACCAGATTGTGTGCTGTTGCTCCTATGAAATCTGAACACTTTATGACCTCATGACTTTATCACTTCATGTGATAAAGTTTTCCTATTTGCTTACCAACAGTACTCACCTATGCACCTACCTACCCAACTACCCGGTTTTTCGTAACCTGCGGACCACGAGATGACGAGAGGTGGCAATCTAAATAATTTTGGTCAATTGTGGCGCGTGCCCTTGAAGAAAATTCCTTCGCCCACACTGGTAAATGTATTTTCCAATTGGTGGTAAGCTAAATAATAATAGAAGAGATCGCATTTTATATTCATTTTTTCAGTCATATATATCATAAAACTGGATTATTGTTACAATCAATTGAAAAAAATGAAAATCCCTTGGATATAAATGATCATAAAAACAAGGAAGTAAAGGTTCACTTCACCGATTGCGGTGTATTCTTTTCTTCTGTCAAGCCGCATGTCTGTTGTGTTTTGCATTTTAATATGGCGGTCGTCCTCCTCGCGCAAGGCGACACAGGCCGCCCATTGTGAGGTTGTCTGCTCTTGTTTCAGTTTATAACGTCTTCTTTTCCTCTCCCTTTCGGATCGGCATCTTCATTCCTCAGCAAGTATTGCTTTCCGGTAAGTATGGCCCAGCCAAAGCCTGTCCAGCATGTAGTGTCCATATCGGTTGAGGTAGGAAAATGGGTCATTTTCAAGCTATTGTTCGGGGATTAGATAAGATCTTTCACCTGTTTGGCTTCCCAAATTCTCGAGTTTCGCGTCACCCGAAGATGAGTTCTGTGGCCGATCCAGGAGCGCCTGTATCCCCAGATATGCATGCCACCTAGATTAGACATAAAATACAGTTTAAGGTAGCAAATAGGGCAGATCTGGAAAACAGAATTGATATACTTTGAGTAGCCACTGCATTTGCTTACAGAGAGTTGCCACACAAGATGTGTAATGTGAGCTCAGCACAATGAAATACAAAGAAGTAAAGCTGCTATTCAGGGGAAGAGGGCATATCCAAACACATTCACTTCCTGAATACCATAGTGGGAAACCTAACTTCCTTCTTGGGTGGAGGTCAGATTGCATGTCTGCTTCTTCTGGAGTACATTTTCATGGACATTATTTTTAATGCATGGAGTCTATTCATGGGGAGCCAATGGGAAAAGCCTGTCAGTACCTATATAATATGCATAAGTAATATGCATTGTCATTCTTCATTAAACCAAATGTCAAAGCATAGGAACAAAGAAGTGAAAAATGGGTGGCACTGCCTAGCAGAGAATTGTGATAATCAACACAGCATCATCTCTCATAACTCACAGGAGCAATGTGTACTGTTTCACTATTGGTTTCAGTACAAGGCTAGCCATATGGAGATAAAAAACTTCACACTTCACTCTAAGCTCAGAGCACATATCAACCTAAACAACCAATTCCCCATGTAATATGAACCCACCTCAACTACCACACACTCCACAGTCAGGTTGAATGTGATAGTCATGTGCAACTCAGGGGATCAGTCAAGGTCTTCAAGGAGACAGATTTCAGAACAGACAACACTAATGCAGCCAGTGCTGATCAGCAGCCTCTGGGACTCTGGAGGATGTATCTTAAAGCTGTCAAATTTTCCACTGTATGGGTGGCAAGAATGCAGGTTTTCATAAATGAGTCTCCAGAGCTTGAGAGCATTGTACTCAGTGCACATATGCACTGTCTTGCAAGCTCAGTTGGCTTGTCTGTGTTTCCTGTGATGGGGATTGAGAGAATTGTGTAAATATGTGATTCAGCTGCTGTCTGCTGTAAAAAGTGGTTAGTTTTGTTTGACAACCATCAGTATAATAACAGTGTTTTGTGGGTGTCATTCTGTGTTTGTTTTTATTGACATCTTTGTTCCCACATTTGTGTCCAGAGTGCATGTGAAGCCCATCCTATCCAGTATGAACTGGGAGTACAAAAATGTTTCATATATAAAATATCTGAAGAAGTGCCTTAATTCCCACCCTGCGGAACACCTATCTTTGCATGTCTCCCATGTCATGTTTGGGGCATAAATATAGAAACTAACAAAAATGGTGGTATTGGTAAACAATCAACCTTCCTTTACCAAAAGGATGAAGTTCAGATCATGCAATGGCAATGATTCTTTGTGACTAGTCTCGTCCAGTCTAGCCTAGTCCACTGGCTCCAATTTCAGGATTCCAAGGGCAGTCAGCTTACACAACCATTTGCATTAGGAAGTGACCTGATGTTTGTTTTTTTTCCTATTGCACCTGTAATTTTAGTGACTATTAATTACTTGTCCAACAACAGCTGCAGTGAAGCATTGTGATTGTATGCAATCATGTTTTATTGGACTGAAATACATTAAGCACCATCTTTATTGGATTACAAAAGTGTTCAGCACACAGCACAGGCTATTTTCAGTGTGTTCCCAGAACCAAGGAGCAGTGTTGGGAATACTGCATGTGCATCTGCACCTGTTGATAAAGGCATGTTTAATTCCAAACATAGACTTAATGAGCATTTAAGCCCACAAAGTTGCACTTAATGGGCAAATCCAATAATTACAATTCAGGAAGAGGAACATTTCCTCTGAGTTTTGCCTTCAGCAGAAAGATTCACTAAGTGTGGGAGAGGTCTACTTTGTGTTTCTGTTCACCTTCTGAATCCTTCTGAAGGGGCACCTTTTCATCCCTGGCACATTTTTATCTGAGAGTTGGTGGTTATTTGTTCCACAACACATCAACCATTGAGTCATGTAGTGTAGCCAATCTCATGATGATTGGTCACTGGCAAAGAGTAGTGACAGGTGAGGCATTCCACAGTAACTCAACCAAAAATTTTCCAATTTGCCATCCGACCATTTTTGCTTTTCTTGAAAAGTTGTGTACCGGGCTTTCAAGGGCGAACAATTCATTTATGATGGAAAAAAATTCCCCCAAAATATTTCCCAGGATACAGTCTTGGCAAATTTCCCAAGGTCAGCAAGGAGGCCTAACTTTGATGACCCATAACTCCAAGGTTAAGAGAGCTATTTCGTTTTTTTTTTAATTGCGATGAATCAAGGAACGAGTTGGCTATCTCGGATTTTCAATTTATTAGGTCACGTGACTCCGTGACCTAATTTTTGCGTCGTGACCTTGACCTTTTGGATGCTGAAATTAAAACTTTTGTATGATGAGCATTTGAGCCCCATTCATGCCTTTTAGACATAAAGACATAAAAGATTAGTGCAACTATGAGCCACAAGGGCCCTTCTTGGTTGCACTCTGTACACTGAACTAGTTGCCCACCAAATCTATCAATCAGCCCTCCCTGTAATACTGAAAAGCAAGCCCTCTTTTCTTATAATGATTGTCTATGCTGTTTTTAAAGATGTGCAATGTGCTGCTACTGACAATGTTTTCTGGCAGCTGGTTCCAGTGTTATACTACCCTGTTGGTGAAGAAAGTCTGCCTTAATCTTGTTCTGCTGTGGTTAAGTTTAATTTTGAATTTATGACCTCTAATTGCATCATTTCTGTTCAATTCAAACATTTCCCCAAGATATCCCCTCTCCAGACCATGGACAAATTTAAAGACCTTGATGGTTAGATTTTTCCTCTCAGCCTTCTATATCTAAGTGCAAACATATTCAATTTCTTTCATCTTTCCTCATATGCCAGGTCGCTTATATCATTAACAATTTTTGTTCAACCATACTAGCACTAGCTGACATGAGCAAGTGTCAGCTGAGCGAGCAAGTGTCACTTGCTCATGTCAGCTAAACAGTGTATGCTGAGTGGGAAGGAGAGAACAGAATGCCTTCCAGCCTGTATCTTGGCTCCCATTTTGTGCCGTTATCACGAGCAGCAGAGTGGGCAAGAGGCACTCCAGCGAGGTTGCGGCCGCCAGCCGTCCTGAAAGCGTGGTCGATTAGCGGGGGTGTCCCTGCCGGCCCAGTCGGCCGAGCATCCGACGGCGGCTGAGTCCTGGTGCAGCGCCGTTCCCGCCCACTGCCCGGCGTGCGTCGGCAAGCTCGGGAAAGGGGGACGAGTAGCCTAGGGGTACGTTCCTCGTCTCACAATCGAAAGGTTGTGGGTTCGAGTCTCACCTCTCGCTACTCTTCGCCCGCGACCAATCGGCGTGAGAGATTGGCGACGCTGCATGACTCAACGGTCGATGTGTCGTAAAAACCAATAACCAACCAAGCTCGGGAAAGACGCAGATTGGGTTTGCGTCGAATGCTCAGCCAGCTGGCTCTAAGAGCACGACACCGGGGTGGACACCCAGTGAACATGCGGGTGTTGGTCCATTGTCGGCATGTGTTGGGTCGAGCTCAGCATATCGTAAGTGGCATGCCGACATCCGGCCGCTCTCGCTTGACGTCGATCGGCAAACTAACCTGGAATATCAACATATGTTGGGTTGAGTTCGGAAAATCAACAGCAGCAAGCCGACGTTGGGCCGTTGTCCTACGTTTCACTCCATAGCCGACGGCTAGCTTCTTTTGTCGGTAGCATGTCGGCTGCATCTTGGCGTGAGGGGACATCCCCCCCCCCCCAGCTGACAATGGGCCACTGTCAGCATGGCCACTGGGCTGAACTTAGAAGTGTGCCGGAGGCTTTGCTCACGAATATACCAGGAGCAGATACAGATGATGGGGGCACTGGGGGCGTGTCCCCTCCCATAGAAAGGTGATGCCTATTCGGCCTGGATGAGCCCTTCTTTCAATGGTCGGGCCACACCCACACACACATCACCTCACCCATGCAGAACGGATTTTTTGTCAGCAGATGTTGCTCCTTTTGGAGAAAAAGGATTAAAAGTATTGAGATTAAAATATCAAAAGTATTTCATTACTTTTGAAATTAAAAGTGCTGCATCAGTACGGCAAAGGATTGAGCTTGCAGAAGCTGCTATGCTCAGCATTTTTTGTGAATTTGATGGGTCCTCCAGCATGGGCACTAATAGGATCCATCCTCAATTATGTATTTCTTATAATGAGCTTGTGAATCCATTTGTATCATTATTTAATCCTCTTGCTATTGGAATTCTTCCTGACTGTTGAAGAGTTTGCAAGATTTTCCACTTTTTTTCAAGGGTTCAAGGCGATTCCAGGAGAAATGTATGTATGGCAGATGTGCGCAAGCAAATGTATGTAAGCGCAGGTGTACATATGGCTAATGTACGTAAGCAGAAGTGTACATATGGCAAATGTACGTATGCGCAAATGTACGTAAACGCAAATGTACGTATGCGCAAATGTACGTGTGTGCAAATGTAGGTATACACAAGTTAATGTAAGCGCAAACGTACGTAAGCGCAAATATACTTAACCGCAACAGTATGTAAACGTAAAAGAATGCAACAACAAATGTACGTATGAACGACTGTACGTACATTTAGTCATGCATGCCTTTACACATTTGGTTTCATTTTAAACACACTTGGTTATGGGCACATACCATACGTACATTTGCCCTGATGTACATTTGTCAAACGTAAATTTGCGCTGAGGTAAATTTGGCATACGTTCATCTGCGCTTACGTGCAATTGTCATACGTACATTTGCGCATACGCACATTTGCGCTTTCGTACATTTGCGCGTACGTACTTTTACGCTGAAGTACATTTTCGCACATTTGCGCTTACGTACATTTGCGCATACGTACTTTTGCGCATACATACTTTTACCCATACGTACTTTTGCACATTTGCGCTTGGGGACGAGTAGCTTAGGGTAAGTTGCTCGTCTCACAATCGAAAGGTTGTGGGTTCGAGTCTCACCTGTCGCCACTCTTCACCCGCGACCAATCGGCGTGAGAGATTGGCGACGCAGCATGACTCAACAGTCGATGTGTCGTAAAACCAATACCCAACCGTACATTTGCGCATGCGTACTTTTGCGCATACGTGCATTTGCCATACGTACATTTGCACTTACGTACATTATCCATACGTACATCTGCACTTACGTACATTTACTTACGTACATTTACGTACATACATCTGCCATACGTACATTTACTTCACGTACATTTGTCCGGTTATCGTTCGAGGCATGATCCACCCAACTTTTGCCCAGTGGGTCTTATTTCTGTCCCATGTAAAATTATGGAATGCTTAAAGACATAAAGACATAAAAAATAAGGGAAAAAATAAGCCAAAAAGGCCCCTTTTTGTTTGCCCTTTTTAAAAAAAAAAATTCCCCCCAAAAAAATTAAAAAACCCCTTGGTGTAATACTGATTTTGAGCTGGATATATTTGCGAATTGCGCATTTATTTTGGAGGACCATCACTTGCTAGACCAAGGTCAATTTGGCTTCCATCATGGATGTTCTGTAGCAGATCACCTATTGGTGACATAGAAGGCTGTCTCTACCTGTCTAGATGAGGGCTCATATGGTGGATGTAATTTTATTTTATTTGCCAAAAACATTTGATTTTGTTAATCACGCTCTGTTCCTCACGACACTGAGGGCTCTGATAATTTCAGAGATAATCCTCATTCGGAATACAAGTGTTTCTATCTAACTTTTCCAGCGAGCCAAAGGAAGTTTGGCATGGACCACAGGGCTCTGTACTAGGCCGTGTGTTATTCCTGAGTTACATTAGTTATGTTTCCTCATGGTATACAGTCCAAGTTCAAGGTTTTTGCAGATGACCAAAATATATGCAACAAACTGAAGTACAAATATATCACAGACCTGGCTGGTATTTCACAGGGCCAAATAGACACTGGCTAATATTGCTAAGTTGTCCATCTCACAATCGAAAGATTGTGGGTTCGAGTCTCACCTGTCGCTAATCTTCTCCCGCGGCCAATCGGCGTCAGAGATTGGAGACGCTACATGACTCAACGGTCGACGTGTCTTAACACCAATAACCACCACCAATGGTATCTCTTATGTAACTCTGGGTCTTATGTAACTGGCTCTTATGTAACTCTGGCTCTTATGTAACTAGCCCTTATGTACCTTATTATATAGATGCAATTCAAGAAAACTTTGTGGAGATGCATACTGACCTAGCCATCACAGAACACAGAAACTTGCATTTCCATCAGCACATTGCTGATATTGTACAAAAAGCTAGAAGACGTACGGAGAAGGTTGACACGAACATAGGGGGAGGAAAGTTGTGGATTACGCCAGATTGCAAAGACTCGATTTGCACTTCGTGAAAGATAGACTGGTTGAAGTCAACATTATCAAAGTTGGAAGATTTTTCATGCCATGGGAGAGAAGACATACGCGAGACGAACACCTCGGCTTTTATTTGCCTTTAACGCCTAGTCACCAGCAGTCCACAGAGACGCAATGCTTTTTCTTCAGCACAAAATGATAAACCCGCTGGCACTTGATCGCTGACACGAAGTGATCCTCATGTTTGTTATGGGTCTTACCTACCACGTCAGATTTAATGTGTAGATAACAGAACCTGGTGTATTAGGGTCGAGATGAGCTGCTTCCGTGTTTGATGTTATTCAATGGATGTATGTTGTTCCGAAGTGCAATTGCATCACTACGTGTAAATATATTCATGAGTGATCTATCAATATTCGGTGACCCAGAAATTCGTGAAGGTTGTTAAGTAAAACCATGCGATCTACATTAATAATGTATCAATGTTTTGTTTTGTTTTTCTGAAGAAAAGGTGTACCAATCTTGTGTCTTTATGTCATTGTTGTACCTCATGTAGCTTTCCAGTGGAAGTAAGCTTAACGAAATCCGTCCTACCCGGAAAACGCAAAATTGCAAAAAGTCATGTACAAACGGACGGCTATATCAGGTGTTTGTAAGAAGAATGCGTTTTTCTTTAGTCAGCGAAATCATGGCGACTTTTATTTCAGCCGTCAAGTTGATCAATTTTGATGGGCTAGGGGTCCCGAGAGGTTACGATATAATAGATCGCGATGTCAAGTGTATGGTATGCCGATTTGTTTTTTGGAATGTTTCAGTTGGTCCTTTTTGTTCTGTAACATGTCATCATAAGACTATCCTACGAGCAAATTCTGGTTCCAATTAAAATTTATCGGGTGAAGTGCGTGTGTCGATCTGTTGTGGAACACACCAGATGCGATTCCAGCCGGCATGGTGAGGAGACAGGAGGGTGTGCCGGCTGCCGATGCTATGCAATGCCAGCCATGGGTGTTGACGACAGTTATGTGTGCGCTTCCAGCCGCCATGGTGAGGAGTCGGGGTGCGCCGGCTGCCGACGCCGCCGATGGTGGCGACACGGCCGGGCAGCCGGCCGCCGCCCGCCAGCGCACCACGCGAGCCTGCGCGCGGGCCACGCCTGCTGAGACGGCACGTGAGGCGTCGGCGTCGCCTGGTGCCAGGCCGGCCCCGACCCCGGCCCCGGCCGCGGCCCCGACTATGGACCCGGCCACACGGGCGGCAGACGCAGACGACGCGTCCCGCCCGCCCGGCTCGCGGCGCAGTGCGCGGCTGACCGGCACGCCGACTGTCGGCGGCGCCGCCCGGCTGAGCTCCCTGGCTAAGGCCAGCGACACTCACGAGACCGGCGTGTCTCCTGACGCGGCCGCCGAGGTCTCCGATAGACCTGATGCGACCTCCAGAGCCAGCAGAAGGTCGGGAGCCACCGCTAGCACGGCTTCCGAGGTCAATGATAATCCTGACGCTGCTGCCGACGCAACTAATAAGCCTGATGCGACTGCGGGCTTCTCGAATGAGCCTGTCGTAGCCACAAGAACCACCAGGAGGTCCGGAACCACCCCTATGACGCCTTCCGATATCGTTAATATACCTGACGCTGCTACCAACGTCCCAAGTAAGCCTGATGCAGGTGCGGGATTCTCGGATGAGCCTGCCGTAATTACCAGAGCCACCAGGAGGTCCGGAAAAACTCCTATGACGGCTTCCGAGGTCGCTAATAAGCCTGACGCTGGTGCGAACGTCGCTAATAAGTCTGACGCTGCTACCAGCGCATCTAACAAGCTTGACGTGGCTGCGGGCCTCTCGAATGAGCCTGTTGTAGCTACACGAGCCACCAGGAGGTCCTTAGCCATCCATGTCACAGCTTCCGGGGTGGCTGGTAAGCCTGACGCTACTACCAACGTCTCCAATAAGCCTGACGCGACTTCGGGCCTCTCGAGTGACGCTGTCGTAGTTACCAGAGTCACCAGGAGGTCCGGAGCCACCCCTATGGCGGCTTCCGGGGTCTCCAATAAGCCTGACGGCGTTGCTGAGGTATCCAATGAGCCCGGAGCGACTTACGAGGCACGTGATATACCTGACACTACAAGCAAAATCGTCAGGCCGTTCAAGACCACCCCTGACGCTGCTGCCGAAACATCCAGCAAGTCACACACCAGCCTTGGAGCGGATAGAGAAACAATCGGCAAGCCCACTGCTACTCCTTGTGCGGTCGCCGAGACTCCCAATACACATGGTACTGCTCAGGGAGCTCCAGATCAAGCTGGTGCAATACCTGAGTCTTCTGCTAAGCCGTGCCGGACTACCAGAGCGTCAAGGAGATCCGGAACGACCATTAGCGCAGCTTCAGAAGAGTCCGGTGGGCCCGGGTCGACTGGCGGGGGCCTCCATAATACGGAGGAAGCTACTGGCGAAACTAGCAAGCCTGAATCTGATTCCGGAGCATTCAGCAAGTCTGACTCGACTACCAGGAGGCACAGGTCGGCTGCAGGGATCTCCGACGAGCCTGACGCGGCTTCCAGGACCCTCAGGAGGTCTGGAGCTGCTGAAAGAGCCTCAAGGAAGCCTGACGCTGTTGAAGAGACACCTGGCAAGTCTGATGTGGTTGGCAGAATATCCTTCGAGTCGGACATGGCTGCGAGGGCCGCGGGAATGCCCGACGCCGGTCTCGACACGGCGGGCGGAGTCGTCGCGGGAGCCGTGGCCGACTCCACGCCGACCAGCAGGCGCGGCTCGATCGATGGCGCGTGTGCCGCCAGGAGACGGTCTGCACGCGGTCAGGCGAGCGAGACGACCTCCGGCGTCGCGTGCGGCCCGCTAACCGCCGACAGAGCCGCGGCCGGCCCGCCACCGGCCGGCGGACTTGTACCGAAGCCATCGCCGGCGACAGCACAGCTGCGGACCAGTTCGAGGCGATCTGCCGCCGCCGCCACTGGCTCCGACTCGGTGGCCAGAACACCCGGGCGGTGGCGTGAGCCGGAGCCTCCTCCAGACGAGGACTCGTGCGAGTCGGACGAGCCGTTCGGCGGCTTCAGCTCGTCCTGCGGCGGCGACGACGCGCCTCCGGCCATGCGCCGTCTGCTGTTGCGCCTGCAGGCGGCGGAGCTGTCGGACGGTCGGCGGCGTCAGGCGCGCACGCCGCCGCCGTCCGTAAGCGAGGCGGAAATTCACCGCGCGTCGTCGCCTGTTCGCGCGTTTGAGAAGGCAGAACGAGAGTGGGGAGGGGAAGCGCGACCGGGTGTCGTCGGTCGAAGTGAAGTAACTACGCCGAATGGCGCGGGCAGGGAATCCGATCCAGCGGACGGAACGGACGGAAATTGCGCCAAGATTCAGACCACGGATGCGGTAGAGGCCAGTTCGGGATGGTTTCAGAAGCGTCCGGACTCTTGTGACGACGGCAATACTGGCGTCGACGACGCAGGGTGGAGGTCGTCACCAGTGCTGGACGACTCGGCAGACCGGTCGAGTCAGTCGCCTGCCACCCGCGCAGGCTCCCGCGCCTACCCCATCCACAGCACAGGTGCCGTTTATTCCAGCCACGTTGGACCTGATGTCGCGGAGGATGAGCGCGTCCCAGAGCGTGCAAATCACTCGTCGCCTATGCACGTGGTCGTCCCGGAAGAGCCGGCGCCCGTCCATCACGCCGGCCACAGTGAGTCCGCGAGTCCGGCGCTGACCGGGCGCGAGCCGACGCCGCTGTGCGCCGACGAGTCGTGGAGCCCGGCGGGCGGCGCGGCGGCCGGCACGCCGAGCCCGGCGGCGGCGGCGTCCGACTCGCGCAGCTCGGCTCGGCTGGACTGGTCGGACGGCCGCAGTCCGGCGGTGGGCGCGCCGCCGCCCGACGCCGACGACAACGCGTGCAGCTTCCCGTCGCTGCCGTCGCGCGCGTCCGACTCGGACGAGAGCGGCGGCGCCGGCGCGACGGCGGGCGCGTCCGGGGACGCGTCGCGGCACGGCAGCGACGGCTACTGCGGCGGCGACGAGACGTCGCTGGAGCCGGAGCGGCGGCTGCGCGCGCGCCGCCCGGCCGCCGGCAGGTGGCGGCGCGTCGACGCGGCCGGCGAGGCCGGCCCGGACGGCTCCGACAGCGCCGTGCTGCTGCACGACTGGCCTGCGTCGCCGCCGTCGCCGCCGGCGGACGGCCGGTCCTCGCCGGGGCCCGGCGGCGACGCGACGGCGGCCGCCAGCCGGGTGTGGCGGCTCGGGCGTACCGGCCGGCAGGAGGACTCGCCACCCACCGCCCGCCTCGCCGATGCAGATGGTCTGGAGGAAGTCGACACGCGAGCCACGTCCTCGCCACGGGAGACGTCGCCCAGCGAGGACGCCGGCGCGGACGTTTCGCTCTCCTCCGCTCGGGACGCCACCGCCTCGCTGCCGATGCGCCGGCCCTGCCCAGCGCCTCCGTTCGTCGTGGACATCCAGCCGCCCACGCCGCCGCAGTCCACACATGACGCGGCGAGCTTGGAGTGCCTAGCCGCGGCGCGATCTGCGCATCTTCGCCGCGCGGCCGCCGACGAGGTGCAGTCGGACGCCGATGACGGCCCGTTCTTTGGATGGTCGGCGGCCAGTCTCGGCCTGCGCTCACCAGTCATGGACGAAGTCGCCGCCAATTGCAGTGCACGGTCGGGTCGACAGGACTCTCGGCGGCTCGGCACGGCAGCCGGTAGTGGCAGCGGCCAGTCTGGGACACTGGCCGCTTCCAACATGGAGCCGAGTGGAGAAATGTTCCGGCTGGAGGCTGGGAATCTGGAGCTGCCGGAGCGCAGTCCGGTCGCCGCGCCCGCACGGTTAGCCAGTGGGCGAGGTCATCAGGTGGAGGCGGTTCAGAGCTCCGACGGTAGCAGCTCTGCACAAAACCGAGTCACGTCTGGTGTGAAGCCTGTTCCGAAGATGCCGCAGCGACAGAAGGGCTCGGATGCTTCAGATAGGAAGAATCGACGTCCAGGGTGGTATTCGAGGTCCTCTGATCCCACAAGTTCGAAACCAGATGTGGACTCGTCCCGATCACCAGATCGGAGCAGTCGGCCGCCAGCTAAGTACAGGCGTCCCACAGATATAAAGATTAGATGGCCTACCGATGAGTCGGATTCTTCGGGTCAGAAGAATTCTGGACCCCCTGGAGAATTTGAGGGCTTGTCAGACTTCAAGACTCGGCATCCCAACGGTGACTCTGGTCCTTCAGATCCGAGAAAGTTTAAGGTAGGGAGTAACACGAGTTTCTCAGGTCAGAAGAAGTATCAAGTAGGGAAGGACTCTGCTCCCTCAAGGCAGAAGCAGTCTAAGATAGGAAATAACCTAAGTTCGTCAGGTCAGAAGAAGTCTAAGGTAGGGAAGGATTGTGGTGACTCGGAGCAAAGACATTCTAAGGTAGAGGAATACTTTGGTTCCTCGGGTCAGAAGAAGTCTGAGTTTGGGAAAGACTCTGATTCCCCAAGGCACAAAGAGTCTAAGGTGAGAAAGGACTTGGGTTCCTCAGATCAGAAGAAGTCTAAGGGAGGAAAGCACTCTAGTGTTTCGGAACGGAAGCATTCTAAAGAAGAAAGGTACTTTGGTTCCTTAGGTCAGAAGAAGTCTAAGGTAGGGAAGGACTCTAGTTACTCGGAGCAGAAGCATTCTACAGCAGAAAAGGATTTCAGTTCCTCAAGTCAGAAGAAGCACGTGGTAAGGAAGGACTCTGGACACCCAGAACAGAAACATTCTAAAGTAGAAAAGGAATTTGGTACATCAAGTCAGAAGCAGTCTGATTTGGGGAAGGGCTCTGGTCCCCCGAGTCTGAAACAGGCTAAAATAGGAAAGGACTTTGGTTCCTCAGATCAGAAGAAGTATAAGGTAGGGAAGGACTCTGGTTACTCTGAGCATAAGTCTAAGGTAGAAAAGCACTCTGGCTCCTCAAGTCAGAAGAAATCTGAGGCAGGAAAGCACTCTGGTTACTCAAAGCAGACTGATTCTAAGATGGACAAAAAGTTTGGTTCCTCAAGTCAGAAGTCTGATCGTTGGGACTCCGGCTCTTCAGGTCAGAAGAAGTCGTCGGCAGCGAAGGTTTCTGGGTCTTCTGGTGAGAGGAAGTCCAAGATAGTGAAGGTCCCTGGGTCGTCAGATCAGAAGTCCAAGGTTGGGGGCGGCACGAGTTCCTCTGATCGGAAGAGGTCGACGGTAGTCAAGGACCTGAATTCCTCAGATCAGAGACATCCCAAGATTCAGCCCCCGAAGAATGTGCTCTCTGACGCAAAGTCACGTGACAGCAAGGAGCCGCAGCCGACGGTTGCTCACAAGGCCCACTCTGGCTCCTCTGATCGCAATGGTTCACAACTGCTGAATGTTCCGATTGGGGTTGATTCTGGCGCTAAAGTTGCGCAACTTTTCACACATTCCTCCTGGATAGAAAACGTATCCAAGATTCCGCTGCCAGGCGAGGTTTTTCCGGACGAAATGTATCCCCTGATAGGTCAACAACGAGAGGAAATAAAGCCATGCAGACATAGTTCAGCTTCGAAGGTGGTCCCCACCGGCCGCGTTACCACAGAATTGCCACCACAGCCTCCAGACGTCACGGCTGTGGCTAGTCGCGTCCGCCCTATCACAGACTCCGCAGTGAAAGACAAGTATCACGTGCACTCCGAGTCTAACAGCTCACAGCCCTCAACTGGGGCTAGCCGCGTCCGCGCCACCACAGACTTAGCAGTGAAAGCCAAGTATCACGTGCACTCCGAGTCTAACAGCTCACAGCCCCCGGCTGGGACTAGCCACGTCTGCGCTACCACGGACTTAGCAGTGAAAGACAAGCATCACGTACACTCCGGGTCTAACAGCTCACAGCCCCCGGCTGGGACTAGCCAAGTCCGCGCCACCACGGACTTAGCAGTGAAAGACAAGCATCACGTACACCCCGAGCCCAATAGTTCACAGCCTCCGGACGCCCTGGCTGGGGCTAGCTTTGCTCCAAAGAACAAGGCGCTGGAGGAAGCTGAGACGGATCCAGGCACCAGTGTCGGCCCACGGGAGAGTGAAGTTACGACCAAAGCGGATACGGACGCCAGTGTCGCCCCGCGGGAGGGTGAAGTCACTATTACGGCGGATCCGGGTGTCAGTGTTGGCCCACTCGGGGGTGAAGTCGCGATCAAGGCGGATCTAAGCGCCAGTGTCGGCCCACGGGAGGGTGAAGTCACTATAACGGCGGATCCTGGCGCCAGTGTCGGCCCATTGCGGGGTGAAGCCATAACCGCGGTGGATCCGGACACTAGTTCTGGCCCACGGGAGGGTGAAGTCACTATAACGGCGGATCCTGGCGCCAGTGTCGGCCCACTGCGGAGCGAAGTATCTGCGGTGGATCCGAGCACTAGTACCGGCCCACGGGACGGCGAAGTCACGACAGCAGCGGATCCAGACATCATTGTCGACCCACGGGAGAGTGAAGTCACGACCAAGACGGATCCAGACACCAATGTCGCCCCAGGGGAGGGTGAAGTCATGACCATGACTGATCCAGGCACCATTGTCGACCCAGGGGAGGGTGAAGTCATGACCAAGACGGATCCAGGCACCATTGTCGACCCACGGGAGAGTGAAGTCATGACCGAGACGGATCCAGACACCAATGTTGGCCCACGGGAGGGTGAAGTCACGACCAAGACGGATCCAGACACCAATGTTGGCCCACGGGAGGGTGAAGTCATGACCAATGCGGATCCAGACACCAAAGTCGACCCACGGGAGAGTGAAGTCATGACCAAGACGGGCCCAGACACCATTGTCGGCCCACGGGAGGGTGAAGTTACGACCAAGACGGGCCCAGACACCATTGTCGGCCCAGGGGAGGGTGAAGTCACGACCAAGACGGATCCAGACACCAATGTCGGCCCAGGGGAGGGTGAAGTCACGACCAAGACGGATCCGGACACCAGTAGTCCACTGCGCCAACACACCGGTGCGACTGACGCCAACAGTAAATCGGACATCGATGCCAACCGATCTGAGGAACCTCCAGAGACTCGACTGGAGCCCTCTTCCGAGGCTCAGACGAAGCCGCAGGATGGTGGTGGGACGGGGGGCCAGTGTGTGGACAATAGTGCCGCCAAGCCTGAGACTTCATCAGCGAAGGTCGTCAAGCCGAAGACTTCGGACACTCGAGTAAACATCGCTAAGATAGAGAAAAAGCTCAGAAGCTACCAGGTGAGATAGTAGTGTTATGCTCTTGTGCACGCATATCACATCCACCATGGTGAATCTGTCTTCCATCCTGCAGTAGTGTAGGCATCTTTCTATCTTTGGGTTATGACCTGTGCCAACTTCTCAGGTTATTGGCATTTTATGACTTATACAGTCGGTGCGCCCTAAATCTGTCTGGCTGTCTGTCTGTATGTCTGTCTATATATAATTGTGTCTCTGTCTATCAATGTGTATATATCTTGCTGGTTAGTCAATAGATCGCCCCGATAGATAGCTTTATGTCTTCATTCGACTATGGCGGAGGTCCTTATTCGTCTTTGCCACAATATCCATCCAGGTTTTGTTTTGGCCATTCGCGGCCATGAACCTGTTGCCGCGAACCTGTTGTGTTCAACGGCAACAGGTTCGCGTGCCAGGTGAAACCTTCCAGGCTTCGTACTGGCATGTGAGTTAATTACGCTCGTTATCGATCAGTTCAGCTGGGAAATACCCACCAGGCACCTCAGGACTAAGCGCGATGTGCCAAATAACTGGCTGTAATATTGTAGCCGCGACTGTGCTGTATTTGGCCCGACGACCTTTTGTTTGTTCTCGGCTTGTGTTGTGCTGGGTCAACCACAAAGCTGCGACGTTCTGAAGTGGCTGGGTGCGTGTCTCGGCAGGTGATCTCGGAGAGCATTTGGCTGAAGAAGCAGAAGACCACTAAGCAGCAGAAGGAGACGCGCCGTATGGTGTGCGACTGTTGTCTCTCCGGCGAGGAGATGGCGAGGGGCGACTGGGGCTGCGGCTCCGAGTGCCTCAATCGTCTGCTGATGATCGAATGGTCAGTATCCGACCTATGCCACTCGGGCCGAATTTGTTGTTAGTCATTATCTTGGACAACGACGGCCATAAGCCCAAATAATCAATCAATCGATCAATCATACAACGACACTTGCTGGAGGTTGGCAGGGAGTGAGCTGTCAGTCCACCACTCGCAGTTGAATGGCGGTGCCGTTGCGAGCTGATATGATCACCCACCCGACAATGTGTGGATGGCACAGTTTGTCCGCGTTCGCAGCGGCTCGCGGTGCCCGGTGGGCGACCGATGCTCCAACAAGCGCTTCACGCGGCGGAAGTACGGCCGCACGGAGGTGTTCCGCACCGACCTGAAGGGCTACGGCCTGCGCGCGCTGCACGACATGCCAGCCGGCACCTTCATCTACGAGTACGTCGGCGAGGTGAGTGTGGTGTCGGCGCATGAGCATCTGTGGTGTGAGACATAAACACTCCCCTCTCCCTCATGAGCACGTCGGCGCGTGCTGATGTGGTGATGGGGGGGGGGCGAGACGTCTGTACTCTGCACTCAACTAAGATAGTGGGAAATGTTGGTGGGAAATGTTGGTTCATGTAGGATTTGTTCACTAATTCTTGTTGATGTACGACCAATGAAAATGCTCACAAAGTATATTGTGAGTATATTGTGAGTAATTCAGTCTTAGATCTTAGTCTCGTGAGTCCACAGTTGGTTAGCAGTTTTTGAGTGGACGGTTGGTGAGGACCCATTGGGGAGTGGCCACTTTTCCATCTGGTTACACTAGCAAGGAAGTCGAAGTATTGGGTCCGACCACAGCGATGGAACCTTTAAAAAAGCGGACTGGAAGATGTTTAAAAACCAGGTACAGCTTGTTTTTTTGTGCCCACTATAGTAAATCACCAGTCTCAATAGATACATTTACATTTAGAACCGGAACTGCTGATCCAAGCTTCCTTCTTTGTAAGGAGTCTGGGAAGTCGTTCCTTCGTGCGACTTCCCCGGTTGACTTTTCAGCGCTAGAGTTGCCTTCATACAACCAACCGTTTACCAGATCTGAGCTATCATCTGCCATCTTTTTACTTGAAAACGTCGCGGAGTACTATTATGTACATGATGAGTTACTGAAATATCTGCCACGGGGAGTGATCACGTTGCTTTTACGCGCATTTAATGGTTGTTGGGCAACATGACACGAACAGTCGAAGCGCCCGAAGGCCCGAATAGCTAACTGGAACTCATCATGTAACACTTCTTAGGACATTGCTACAGCACAGCACTTTTTTTTAATACATTGAGCCAGTGTTTTTGCAAATGTAGCCGTGCCGTTGCCGTTCAAGTTGCTGACGACTGTGCAGGTGCTGGACTTGAGGGAGTTCCGGCGACGCCGGAAGGAGTACGGCCGCCAGCGCTACCACCACCAGTACTTCATGGCGCTGCGCGGCGACGCCATCGTGGACGCCACCGAGAAGGGGAACGACTCGCGCTTCATCAATCACAGCTGCGACCCCAACTCGGAGACACAGAAGGTGAGCCGCCTGGAGCGTCGCCTGTGGCGGCGCCCCAGCCTCGCCGCCACAGAGCGTAGCTTGTCGCGGCTCCAGGTGCCGCAGCGGTCGGCGCATCCGTGATCTGGACCCATGCTGTCCGCTATGAAGGAGGGTTTGTCACGGCTTCAGATGCCGCAGCACTCTGCGTACCCGTCATCCGGACCGGCTGCACCAAACTGAGCTGTTGGTTCACAATCTTGTTGCACAGCATTATATAGCATTTATAGCGTTCGGTCTCGTGATTTGTGCTCCTTATTCCTGTTGGTGGGTCGTCTACAAACTCCCGTGCTGTGTAGCTCAGAGGTCGCAGCTCCGGGGACCTGACGTCCCATACGAAATACACGACATGCTGAACGTTGTATAGCCCTTTGATCTTCACTCAGAGGCCACTTGAACGGATTTTCGAAACGTATTGATTTGATTGTATTTATTTAGCAGCTCGTCCACCTGTTCCATGTTATAGTGCAGGGTAATCATCTGATTTATGCTATTAAGTTCTGTGCTTGGTTCAGTTTATCTTGTCAGGTGAGGATATCTGAGTTTGAGATGGTGTAATTACTAGTGAGTGCACTTTGTACCATGGGCGTTGTGTTTGTATGCGGTGTGAATGGACTCACCACTGGCCGATCACCGTTGTTGCAGTGGACGGTGAACGGCGAACTGCGGATCGGGTTCTTCACACAGCGATGCGTGGCTGCCGGGGAGGAGATCACCTCCGACTACCAGCTGCGCAGGTAGCACCTGGAGTTGGTCCGGCGCCTCCAGGCGCTGTTCTTCAGTACCAACTGAGTGGGCGAGACAGTGGGCGCTACCTGGGATCTCCGTGGTCTCTGTAATGTGCCGGCTGGGTAGGTAGGACAATGGATATAGCCGGTGTTTAGCAGTAGACGCGGTCCCCGGAACAGCACGAGACAATTGGTGCCTGTGGCGGTCAGCCAGCCAGCCAGCCAACATCAAGAAGCACTGTGTGGCTGCTCGCCGACCCATCTTGCCAGAAATGTATTGATACGCTATGCGTCATCGGCATCGTGCAGACCTAACCCGTATTTTAGTTTTTACGAGGGAATTGCTAGTTTTTTCTGTCATGAGAATCAGTTTTTATCGGTCAAAAAGGCTGTAAAAAAGTCGTAAAACAGGCGAAGGTCTGGTGGCATGTTTACACTTCCTGTTGCATTCTCAGCTCCAAATTTTTCATATTTCTATCAATTTCGCACACATTATAAAGGACTACAAGACATGCAAACAGTGTGTCATATATATCTGAAGAAGTTACGCAAAGTATTTGCAGGACCTTTGCTGGTCAAATCAGGTTTGGTGTAAAACAACCAACCCTGCACTTAATCTTACTTCACATTTTGAGGATCTTAACTGGTTAACTTGGATTTAGACCGATCTGTAATCGGCACACCTTGATGCTCCCACAATGAGCGGACAGACCTCAGCGTGCATTCATGGGGGCATCCAACTAGGATCGACGGTGTCCCTCTGTCCACCTCATCCGGCGGTAGGCGCCCCACCAGGTACGGCCTCTACCCTCCACACCAGGTACGGCCTCTGACACTCTCCCCTCGACACCAGGCACGACCTCTGACGCCCTCTCCCTTGACTCCCGGTACGACCTCTACCCCTCCCCCGACGCTGGGTACAGCCTGTGACGCCCTCTCCCTCGACATCAGGTACGGCCTCTGACACCCTTCTCCTGGACACCAGATACGGCTTCTGAAGCCCTCCCCCTGGACACCAGGTACGGCCTCTAACGCCTAACGTCCCTCCTCGACGCCAGGTACGGCTTCTGAAGCCCTCCCCTGGACACCAGGTACGGCCTCTGACGCCCTCTCCCGGGACATCAGGTACGGCTCTGACGCCCTCCCTGGACATCAGGTACGGCTTCTGAAGCCCTCCCCTGGACACCAGGTACGGCCTCTGACGCCCTCCCCGGACATCAGGTACGGCATCTGACGCCCTCTTCCTGGACATCAGGTACGGCTTCTGAAGCCCTCCCCCTGGATACCAGGTACGGCTTCTGAAGCCCTCCCCCTGGACACCAGGTACGGCCTCTGACGTCGTTCCTCTCCACTCCAGATACGGCCGGCGGGCGCAACGCTGCTTCTGCGGCGCCACCAACTGTCGGGGCTGGATCAGCCAGAAGCCGAACGAGCAGTCTGCCGAGGACGAGGACGAGGAGGGGGAGGAGGAGGAAGAGGAGGAGGAGTGTGTGGCGCCGGACGCTGGGCGACAGCGACGCACCGACCGCGCCAAGTTACGCCACGACGCGGCTCAGCGGGAGGTGCGTGAGCAGGCTGCGTGACGTGGACTGTGCCATCGCACTGTTCTGTGTTGGACTTGCAGGATTTCAGTATATTATATTTAGCACAACATATCTTTAACCTTTAACTCTTGCTTAGTTCGCACCTAGCTGGTGATTGATGTGTGGACACTGCGTAAGGGGCGCATTGCTTGGCTGAAATTGTGCCTACCTAAATAAGAGTGTAGAAATAAGTATAGGGCACTGGCACGATTGAAGCAAATTTTAGGAAAATCCTGGGAAGGTGGTTTTACAATGTGCGCTTACGTTTTACAATGTGCGCTCTTACGTGTTCCCTGTCCCGCCCATTTCCTTGAAAAGCCAGTACAATTCACCAAGCCACTGGCGTACATATAGTACGAACAAGTGCGAAGCCCTAGCGAGTTTATTCCCGTGTTTTTACGTACAAGTTCATCCGGGGAACTCGACCTGAACGTGACGCTTTTCAAGCCATAATAACCTTGAATACAGCGTTTCATATATTGTTCTCTTCATTCAGAAATGGACAGGGTCGTTTAGTTCTAGTTTTTTCTTTTTTTTTCTCCACAATATTTGCATTATATGTTGTATTATTTTCTTCTGTATTTATTCATCGTATTTTGTTGACGGAAATTATTTCATAGCAGAAAGTTGTGTGGTGCGGCTGGACTGGCACCGTCTAAGGGCCAGCCTTCCAGCCGCCGGTCACTTTGTTATGTCGTTGTGCCATGCAATGTTGAACGAGATGCCCCGAGGCTGAGCAACTGCGCGACTGGTGCCAGTCTGATGGAGAGTGCCGCGCTTTACGGTTATATGCAGCATTAACTGAAGCGGGGATGCAGGCAAAAGGGACCTTGGCACCTGTGCTATTTCGATGCTTCGTCATGGTGGTTTAAGGTTGAGATACGTACACCATACTCGGAACATGGACCCTGTTTCAGCAAGCTTGCGGTCAATTTTGACTGGAGCGGATTTCTTATTGCACATGTGGCAAAATTGAAGTCATTTCAGCAATCGGCCCATTGAAATGTCAAGCACTGTGTTGAATTGTCGACGGGGATTTCTGATTTCTGAACTTCCGGTGGTTTAGGACTTCTGAACTTCCTGAACTTTAGGCCCCCTCTTGTCCTTGTTCGTCCGATGCTCCCGATGACGTTTTATGCTTGCCAAATAATGTCTGCTACCATCCCCGGTGGGGGTGTTTTCAGTAAGCCAACACTATTGTTCTGTCCTGTCGCTAGCTATTTGTGTGTTTGACCTGCCCCGTCGGCCCGGTGCTGGTGTGGGTGGATGGTGGCGGCGTGTGCAGCTGACCTTGCGACACCGGCGCCACAGCTGAGCGGCGAGATCTCCCGGCTGGCGGCGTCCGGTCTCAAGTCGCGCCAGCACACACTGGAGCTGTCGCGACTGATGGTGCGCGCCGAGAGCGACTCTGACCGGCGCACGCTGCTCTCTCTGCTGCGAGTGGCCGACCAGCCGTGCAGGTCAGTGGTGCTGTCGGACGGGCTCCTCAGGTCAGTGGTGCTGCTAGACGGGCTTCTCAGGTCAGTGGTGCTGTCGGACGGGCTCCTCAGGTCAGTGGTGCTGCTAGACAGGCTCCTCAGGTTAGTGGTACTGTCGGACGGGCTCCTCAGGTCAGTGGTGTTGCTAGACAGGCTCCTCAGGTTAGTGGTACTGTCGGACGGGTTCCTCAGGTCAGTGGTGCTGCTAGACAGGCTCCTCAGGTCAGTGGCACTGTCGGACCGGATCGTCTGGGTTTGGCATGAGACTGGGATGAGGTCTAGCCATCGCTGTGCACAGTCCATGCACATTGCCCTGACGCGCGACGGTAAGCGTGGCGTTGCCTCTTGGCGTGGCCGTACGTAGCGGTGTGGCCACACTGACCGACGTGTCCCTCGTCACGTCCGCACCAGCGGTGTGGCCACACCAGTGTCCTAAAATTATTTCACCATCAACTGTGTGGATGAAGAAAGAAGTTGCTTTGGAATAGTGAAAGATTGGAAGAAAATGAAGGATTGCCACTTAAGGATTAAGAACAGAATGCCTTTCACTTCAGTCACATGCATTTTACATTATTTCGCAGTTGTGTGCATGCTGACTGCCCATACATCATGTGGAAAAATAGTAAAAACCTAAGATGAGGATGAAGTAGCACAACTCTTAACTGTGAATTTCCAGGCCACATGGTGAACTATTTTACACTGGGCCACACTGACCGACGTCTCCCTCGCCACGTGGGGCGCTGCGTGTGGCGGTATGGCTGCGACTGTTTGTCCATCTGCCGCAGACGGCTGTTCCTCGACTACCACGGCCTGCGCCTCATTTGGACGTGGATGGCGAGTGGCCCGACCGCTGCTGACGCCGACACGTTCGCATTCCGCAAGGAGGTGCGGTGCCGCTGCTGTTGGCGTCTGTTGTGTGTCGGGTGGTGTTAATAAATGTCCAGACTTGGGAGCAATTGGCACATCGGTACGGCTAGCTTGTTTTTTGTGCCTCACCTACAAAAATGTTCGATACTACCGCTAATGAATACCGAATTATCTTCATGTAAAGTAGAAGATTATGAAAATATAACTCGTATATTGTGTCACTATTTATGTTTGTAATCACACGTGAATTGTGTAGCTATATTTGCGCAGATGTTCCTTAGCTTTATGATCCTTTTCATGTGCATGCGACTTATTTCCCGCTATTTAACAGAAACGTTTCTCCTCGCAACTTCGGTTTGATCATTTGCCTTCTCCTCCATCACTGTAATTAAAGTAACGCAGCTCTCGTAAAGTTTCAACACGAGAGTCCCAAGACATTCGCTGGCACGGTAGGTTAGGAGACGCTCATTCTGATGGTGCCTGTTAGTGTTTCGGGTGTCAAATACGCTGACTGCTGGCCTCTGTACCTTCAGATGCTGAACAAGCGCTGATTTTTCCGTGTGTCGGTCCTCCAGGTGCTGGAGACGCTGATGTTGCTGCCGATGCCGGACCGGACGGCGCTGCGCGAGAGTCGAGTGTTGGGCGCCGTGGAGCGGTGGGCGCAGGCCAGCCGACCCAGCACCCCGCCCACACCCGACACGGACCCGCCCAGTGATTACACCCCGCCCGAGGCAACCGATCTTCCCGGCAAGGACTCGGCTGAGGTAGGTAGCCCCACCCGCACCCAACACGGACCCGCCCAGTGATACACCCCGCCCGAGGAAACAGGTCTTCCCGGCAAGGACTCGGCTAGGTAGGTAGCCCCGCCCAACACACGGACCCGCCCAGTGATACACCCCGCCCGAGGAAACTGGTCTTCCCGGCAAGGACTCGGCTGAGGTAGGTAGCCCCGCCCTCACCCGACACGGACCAGCCCACGGCGATCGGCCCGCCTGGCAAGGACGCGGCTGAGGTAAGTAGATGGACCCCACATCCGAGATGGCCCCGCCCAGTGACCACATCCCTCCCAAGGCGGTGAACCCACCCGGCAAAGACGCGGTCGAGGTAGGTCGCCCCGCCCACGCCCAACACGGACCCGCCCAGTGACGATGCCCCGCCTTAGCAGTGAGTCCGCCTGGTATGGACGCGACCAATGACCCCATGTCGACTCGTCCGTGAATGTCAGTGTATCATCATCGTTAAGGCGAGCCTCGTCCCCGCACGATCGGATAACTTCTGCCATGCTCAGCTACACTGGCAATGTAGATATTTCTGCAACACCTGCCGTCGTTTCAGCTTCTCCAGCGTTCGTTCTCATCCGTTCGACGTATCTCCAGGGTTGTATTCTGGTCCAGGCAAAGTCGAAGTGGTTCAGCTCAGCTCGCAAATCCCGTGATGTCGGGCTCGTTGCCCGCTTGATGTTGGTGTTTGAGGAGCGCCGTTTTCGCTGGGTGACCATGTCTGTTGTGACAGATCGCCCAACTGGCATCCAGATTGCTGGAGTCCTGGTCGCAGCTGCGCAACGTGTTCCGCATCCCCAAGAAGGAGCGGATGCAGATCATGAGGGAGCACGAGAAGGAGGCGGGTGAGTGGAAGACCGTGGCAATTTCGTAATATAATTTTTGTTTTGCCATTTCACACGACACCTCAGTGAAAACTGCATATACAGATACTGTACGTCCAACGAAACCAGTACCTCATTATTTTCCACTTTCACTGTTTTGACAAATTCTGCATCCCTCGAGTTTCGACATGGTTCTCTGTGTGTCCCGCTAATTGTGATTTTGGGCGCTGTATAACCACTGCAGTTGATGCGCCCTAAAACCCTAATGACTAACTAACTAATTGTGATACAATTGAAGCCAAGTGTTGGTGCTATGCCGCCTGCGTATAGGCCACGCATACAGCACTCATAGATACCTCCTGAGTGGCGACCAAAGAACACTACGCCAAAGGTACCACGTCGCACTGTCAGTCCAACATATATTGGTTGCGTGACCTCGACTTGCCCATGAGCGAAGACGTCACTTTGGACGCACTCCAGTATCATTACAGGAACTACTGGGTGACGAGTCGCCGTCCGTCCAATCAGGACAGCTATCCCGGTTCCTCTTAGAAGTCAAATTTTCTGTAATATATGCGCCTCACTAATACCACGTTTGGTAGGTGGTGAAATCGTCATGGTTCTACCGTTTATCTTGATCGTAATGGGTTCGATGATGCATTGTACAATAGGCCGTCTCGACTAGTTGTTGCTTGGATAACTCTTTTGACTAAATAAGTTATGGGCGCTGTGGTCATGCAGCGCCCATAACTAATATAGCAACATAACAAAACAGCGCCCACATAGCTAACATATATCCGTATGTTAACATAGCAAAACAGCACCGATAACACAACATCCTCCGGCCACGGGTGTGAAGGTGCGCCACACTGGTATAGAGGTGCGCCACACGTGTGTAAAGGTACACGCAGTGTACGCACGGCGGTGCGATGCCGACTAGCACACCATACCAACAGCGGCTCGGCATTACGAGGCAGTTAGAGCTGTGCTGCACGTGCTTTGGTGTGTGTAATGCCACACCGTACCTAGGTAACCGTGTGACACGTGGGACTGGTGAGTGACGTGACACGTGGGACTGATGAGTGACGTGACACGTGTGACTGGTCAGTGACGTGACACGTGGGACTGATCAGTGACGTGACACGTGGGACTGGTCAGTGACGTGACACGTGGGACTGGTCAGTGACGTGACACGTGGGACTGATGAGTGACGTGACACGTGGGACTGGTCAGTGACGTGACACGTGGGACTGATCAGTGACGTGACACGTGGGACTGGTCAGTGACGTGACACGTGGGACTGGTCAGTGACGTGACACGTGGGACTGATGAGTGACGTGACACGTGGGACTGGTCAGTGACGTGACACGTGGGACTGATCAGTGACGTGACACGCGGGACTGGTCAGTGACGTGACACGTGGGACTGGTCAGTGACGTGACACGTGGGACTGATCAGTGACGTGCCACGTGTGGCTGGTCAGTAACGTAACACGTGGGACTGATCAGTGACGTGCTACGTGGGACTGGTCAGTGACGTGACACGTGGGACTGGTCAGTGACGTGACACGCGGGGCTGGTCAGTGACGTGACACGGGGGCTGGTCAGTGACGTGACACGTGGGACTGATGAGTGACGTGACACGTGGGGCTGGTCAGTGACGTGACACGTGGGACTGATGAGTGACGTGCCACGTAAGACTGGTCAGTGACGTGACACGTGGGGCTGATGAGTGACGTGACACGTGGGGCTGATGAATGACGCGACACGTGACACTGGTCAGTGACGTGACACGTGGGGCTGGTCAGTGACGTGACACGTGGGACTGGTCAGTGACGTGACACGTGGGACTGGTCAGTGACGTGACACGTGGGACTGATGAGTGACGTGACACGTGGGACTGATGAGTGACGTGACACGTGGGACTGGTCAGTGACGTGACACGTGGGACTGATCAGTGACGTGACACGTGGGGCTGGTCAGTGACGTGACACGTGGGACTGGTCAGTGACGTGACACGTGGGACTGGTCAGTGACGTGACACGTGGGACTGATCAGTGACGTAACACGCGGGACTGGTCAGTGACGTGACACGTGTGACTGGTCAGTGACGTGACACGTGGGACTGGTCAGTGACGTGACACGTGGGACTGGTCAGTGACGTGACACGTGGGACTGGTCAGTGACGTGACACGTGGGGCTGGTCAGTGACGTGACACGTGGGACTGGTCAGTGACGTGACACGTGTGACTAGTCAGTGGCGTGACACGTGGGGCTGGTCAGTGACGTGACACGTGGGGCTGATCAGTGATGTGACACGTGGGATTGGTCAGTGACGTGACACGTGTGACTCGTCAGTGACGTGACACGTGGGGCTGGTCAGTGACGTGACACGTGGGACTGATCAGTGACGTGACACGTGTGACTGGTCAGTGACGTGACACGTGGGACTGATCAGTGACGTGACACGTGGGACTGGTCAGTGACGTGACACGTGTGACTGGTCAGTGACGTGACGCGCTCTGCGGCCAGACCGCGGATACCAGACGTACCTGGAGCAGCAGACCAGAGCCAGCTGCCAGTACGCCAAGCGCGGCTACAACTGCTCGCCGGAGCGGCACAAGCGAGCTCGGGAGTCGCCGGAGCCGGCCGACCGGCGGCCGAAGAAGTACCGCACCTTCACCGACAGGTGGGCCACGCCATCAGGGTCGGCCAGATTCTGAAGAGCTCGAGCCTGGGAGAGTTTGTTCTGCGAAGTTCTGCATGGTTAAATGAACTTGGCGTAGCGAATGTGGGCTCACCTTAAAAAACAAGACAAACACTAGGTATAGCTGGTCAGTAAGCCTGCTCTGCCTATTTCAGTTTCACAGCTAAGTGAAAGAGAGTTGAAGACATCAACAAGGATAATCATTTAATGTGTATGTGTATGCATGTGTTACCTCATGAGCTAGACTGACGTGCATCAAACTATGTACTTCTGAATTGGATTTTGTAAAGTTTTGAACAAGCACTATTTGTAGGGTTTCTGAAATTAGACGTTTTATGGACACAAAGATCCGAGGTAGGCTCCTCGACCTACCTCGAGTCGTGACAGAAAGACTTGAAATGGGAGTGGGACAAGTGACGCCGTGCTACTCCCGCATGCATGTTCGACCATCTCATTCCTGGATGTCCAGAATGTCATGTAGTGCGTCCTCTCATCAAGTGTTGACTGTCAGACGTGAAAACTGACAGGCTGTCCGAAGTTGGCATGTTGTAAGTGTCAAATTACGAGTGTGACCTGTCACTGGTGTGTGAACATCAGATCCGAGACTTTGCCACAGTCTCCCCGGGGGCAGAGCTTGACCTTTGACCCCCTCCCCGACAGCCGCCTCAGCACGCAGGAGCGGCGAAAGCTGTTCACGCTGCAGGTGCAGAAGGAGGAGATGGAGCGGAAGCAGGCGGCGCTGCGCTCCGAGCAGGAGACGCTGATGCAGCGGCAGAGCCAGCTGGAGCGGCGTGCGGACGGGGAGCAGCCGCCGCAGTCGCAGGAGCAGCTGCAGCCGGCGGCGGCCGACCCGCAGCAGCAGGAGCTGTGGACGGGCCATGAGCGGCGCTGCACTATGCTCGGCCTCGATCCGCACCTCACGCCCATCTTCGACCCCAGCTTCCAGTGAGTGTCAGACAGCGACTGGTAGGGGCGGGGTGTCCCTAGTGGTTGAAGTGTTGAGCTCTGGGTGCCAGGTCCCGGGCTCGACACTCGCACCACTCGGGACATTTCCCCATCCCGCGGCCCACCGGCGAAACAGTGGGCGGCGCCATTAGTCATAATCGAAGGCCAAGTGCGTCTTGAAACACCCAATAAACAAACAAAAGCCAACGGCAGGAAGCTGCCCCACTCACCACCTCTAGAGGGCCACTTGGACATTGTTTTATAAAATATTGCTTCTTTGTCGGTTATTCGGCGGTTTCCTCTTGTAATATTATGCATATTGGTAATAGTAGCATGCATTCATCCGAGGGCCAAGGTGTGGTTGTGCTGGTCCTCACATAATGGAAGTGGATAGCCTAGTGGGAAGTGCACTGGTCCCGCACCCGCATGAATTCCAGTTCAGATCTCTTACTCGGGACTTTCTGTCAGCTTGTGGTCACTCGCCGGCCCTACACTTACGTATTAGCCTACATGATATGTGCAGAACCCAAACTCCTGGGCTTGGCGGGCGTGTGACGTCTGCCTGCCGGGCCTGGGTTTTGTGGGCGTGTGACGTCTGCCTGCCGAGTCTGGGTTTGGTGGGCGTGACGTCTGCCTGCCGAGCCTGGGTTTGGTGGGCGTGTGACGTCTGCCTGCTGAGCCTGGGTTTGGTGGGCGTGTGACGTCTGCCTGCTGAGCCTGGGTTTGGTGGGCGTGTGACGTCTGCCTGCCTGAGCCTGGGTTTGGTGGGCGTGTGACGTCTGCCTGCTGAGCCTGGGTTTGGTGGGTGTGACGTCTGCCTGCCGAGCCTGGGCTTGGTGGGCGTGTGACGTCTGCCTGCCGAGCCTGGGCTTGGCGGGCGTGTGACGTCTGCCTGCCGAGCCTGGGTTTGGTGGGCGTGTGACGTCTGCCTGCTGAGCCTGGGTTTGGTGGGCGTGTGACGTCTGCCTGCTGAGCCTGGGCTTGGTGGGCGTGTGACGTCTCTTGAGTTGGTGTGACGTCTGCCTGCCGAGCCTGGGTTTGGTGGGCGTGTGACGTCTGCCTGCTGAGCCTGGGTTTGGTGGGCGTGTGACGTCTGCCTGCTGAGCCTGGGTTTGGTGGGCGTGTGACGTCTGCCTGCCGAGCCTGGGTTTGGTGGGCGTGTGACGTCTGCCTGCCGAGCCTGGGTTTGGTGGGCGTGTGACGTCTGCCTGCCGAGCCTGGGTTTGGTGGGCGTGTGACGTCTGCCTGCCGAGCCTGGGCTTGGTGGGCGTGTGACGTCTGCCTGCCGAGCCTGAGCTTGGTGGGCGTGTGACGTCTGCCTGCCGAGCCTGGGTTTGGTGGGCGTGTGACGTCTGCCTGCCGAGCCTGGGCTTGGTGGGCGTGTGACGTCTGCCTGCCGAGCCTGTGCTTGGCGGGCGTGTGACGTCTGCCTGCTGAGCCTGAGCTTGGTGGGCGTGTGACGTCTGCCTGCCGAGCCTGGGTTTGGTGGGCGTGTGACGTCTGCCTGCTGAGCCTGAGCTTGGTGGGCGTGTGACGTCTGCCTGCTGAGCCTGGGCTTGGTGGGCGTGTGACGTCTGCCTGAGCAGTCTGGGTTTGGTGGCGTGTGACGCTTGCTGAGCCTGGGTTTGGTGGGGGTGTGACGTCTGCCTGCCGAGCCTGGGTTTGGTGGGCGTGTGACGTCTGCCTGCTGAGCCTGGGTTTGGTGGGCGTGTGACGTCTGCCTGCCGAGCCTGGGTTTGGTGGGCGTGTGACGTCTGCCTGCCGAGCCTGGGTTTGGTGGGCGTGTGACGTCTGCCTGCCGAGCCTGGGTTTGGTGGCGTTGAGCCTGGAGCTTGGTGGGGCGTGTGACGTCTGCCTGCCGAGCCTGGGTTTGGTGGGCGTGTGACGTCTGCCTGCTGAGCCTGGGTTTGGTGGGCGTGTGACGCCTGCTCTGACGCGGCCGCCGCCTGTCCTGACGCGGCCGCCGCCTGCCCGACAGGTACTACTGGGAGCCGAGCTGCGGCGCGTGGCAGCCGTACACGCCGGGAGACCCGGCCGTGCCTCTGGTGCCGGCGGCCGGCGCCGACCCGTCCGTCATGGCCGCGCTGCCGCACCACCTGACCGTCTACCAGAGCATGGCCGCCATTGACCTGCAGCAGGCGCACCAGTACCTGCAGAAGATCGCCGGCCGCCGGGCGTGTCCGACGGCGGCGGCGGCAGAGACGGCCGGCGACTGCCAGGCGCCCAAGACGGCGCACCACTCGACTGGCCGCGTGCCCCCGGCGACCGCCCATCAGATGGCGGAGACGTCCCACCACACTCCGCCGGCGGCGACGTCCCACCACACTCCGCCGGCGGCGACGTCCCACCACACTCCGCCGGCGGCGACGTCCCACCACACTCCGCCGGCGGCCGCCCACCAGGTGCCGGCTGCGCCCCACACTCCGCCAGCGTCCCACCACAGTCCGCCGGCGGCCGCCCATCAGGTGCCGGCTGCGCCTCACACTCCGCCGACGGACGCGCCACAGGCGGCGCCGCCGGCCCGCCGCGACTCGCCGGCCAGCATGTGGCTGAGGCGCGCCTCCTCGTGCGACTCGGCGTCGCGCGGGAGCGGCGAGGCCGTGCCGCAGCCCAGAGCGCAGCTGTCGGTCGACGAGAGTCAGCTGCATCGGGTGGGCATCTTCGAGCTGCTCCAGTCGCAGTTGGAGGGCAGGTCAGTTTGGGTCCGGCGGTCGCAGCAGGGGCAGGTCAGATCAGGTCCGGCGGTCGCAGTTGGAGGAAATGTCAGTTCAAATACGGTTACGGGCCGTAAAATGCTCTCCAGAGCATTCCCCTTCCCTTTGGCAGTAGGCTCTCCATCGCCTGAGGATTGTATGGGACAGTTAAGGCCTATTGAGGTCGCACTGTTTAGGGAGCGCGGTCAGGTCAGGTCGGGCCCGAGGCGTTCCGCTGGTGGGTGGAGTAGGTCAGCACAGTGATTGTGAAAGTTGGAAGGCAGATCGCCGGGAAGTGTTTGTATTTTGGCTCCGGCTAAATGCTCCTTCGGTGGGGCGTGATAGACGTGGTGTCAGTCGAGGTGTCATCGGATGATCGGTGCCGTGGTCCGTGTGCACAGTGCACGCGTGCACTGTGCACAGTGTGTGTCCAGCGGTGTGCCTTTGGTGCATGGTCACACCAGGCAGGTGCATCCTGTGGAGGGTTTGTCTCCAGGTCGAGATGCTCAGTGGTTTCCCCTTTGTGCTCCATCACATCGTTGTTTTTCGCTACGCGAATGTCGCGCTTTGATGAGCTGCTCGGTGCGCTTTTCAGGTCGATATGTAAGCGGTTTCTTCGTTAACTACCTAGTGTTGAACATAGTCCTGTGCAGCTATAAATCGCCGACATTTCTGAGCACTATCTAGAAAAGGTCATTGATGTAAATTTAGTGGGCCTGCTGCTGGTAGTACGTGTCGGTACGTCCGCAGTACCTGTTGGATAGTATGTCACCACGTCCTAGGCGTATTTTTCACCGCTGTTATCTAAGCGTAGTAGCACGGCATTGTGACAAGTGTATTTTCCGAACATGGCGTCCAGGATCGATGCTAACAACCGGATCTCTTGTGATTGTCCCAGCGTGTTTTAAGCTGTGCCAGTGCACAACTGTCACGACATCATCTTTCATCGTGTTGCCAGTGGTGGAGCTGGCCGTTCAGCTGGCGTGCGACGCCGTCTCTGTCGCTCTCCTGAGGTTGGCAGTCGGCCGTGTCGGGTCAGATTGGGGCTGGTGTGTGACGGTGGTGTTGGGTTGTGTGTATGGAGTCAAAGTGGGGCTGGTGTTAGTCGGTGGTGTTGGATCGTGTGTATTGGGTTAGAGTGGGGCTGGTGTTAGTCGTTTTAGTGTATCGGGTCAGAGTTGTGTGACGGTGGTGTTGGATCGTGTGTATCGGGTCAGAGTGTGACGGTGGTGTTGGATCGTGTGTATCGGGTCAGAGTGTGACGATGGTGTTGGATCGTGTGTATCGGGTCAGAGTGGGGCTGGTGTGTGACGGTGGTGTTGGGTTGTGTGTATGGAGTCAGAGTGGGGCTGGTGTTAGTCGGTGGTGTTGGATCGTGTGTATCGGGTCAGAGTGGGGCTGGTGTGTGACGGTGGTGTTGGGTTGTGTGTATCGGGTCAGAGTTGTGACGGTGGTGTTGGATCGTGTGTATTGGGTTAGAGTGGGGCTGGTGTTAGTCGGTGGTGTTGGATAGTGTGTATCGGGTCAGAGTGTGACGGTGGTGTTGGATCGTGTGTATCGGGTCAGAGTGTGACGGTGGTGTTGGATCGTGTGTATCGGGTCAGAGTGTGACGATGGTGTGACGGTGGTGTTGGATCGTGTGTATCGGGTCAGAGTGTGACGGTGGTGTTGGATCGTGTGTATCGGGTCAGAGTGCTGCTGGTGTGTGACGGTGGCGCTGGCCGCAGGTTCGTGTGCGACTCTGCACGGCCGCCGGCCGTGGCCAACATCCCGCTGCCGAGCGAGCCGCCGCGGCCGCCGCAGTCGGCGGGGCCGGCGGGCCGCACCCGGCCGCCGCCGCCGCCGCCCGACGACACGGCCGTGGTGCGCCTGCCGCCCAACTGGCGACAGGCCACCGACGACGCCGGCCGACTCTACTACTACCACCAGGTGGGGCGCCGTGCGCTGACGTCACCAGCTGACGTCACCAGGCACCGTGTGCTGACGTCACCGGGCACCGTGTACTGACGTCACCAGACACCGCGTACTGACGTCACCAGACACCGTGTACTGACGTCACCAGACACCGTGTACTGACGTCACCAGACACCGTGTGCTGACGTCACCAGACACCGTGTACTGACGTCACCAGACACCGTGTACTGACGTCACCAGACACCGTGTACTGACGTCACCAGACACCGTGTACTGACGTAGCCAACTGACGTCACCAGACACCGTGTACTGACGTCACCAGACACCGCGTACTGACGTCACCAGACACCGTGTACTGACGTCACCAGACACCGTGTACTGACGTCACCAGACACCGTGTACTGACGTCACCAGACACCGTGTACTGACGTCACCAGACACCGTGTACTGACGTCACCAGACACCGTGTACTGACGTCACCAGACACCGTGTACTGATGACGTCACCAGACACCGTGTACTGACGTCACCAGACACCGTGTACTGACGTCACCAGACACCGTGTACTGACGTCACCAGACACCGTGTGTTGACGCCACCGGACACCGTGCGCTGACGTCACCAACTGACGTCACCAGACACCGTGTGTTGACGTCACCAGACGCCGTGTACTGACGTCACCAGACACCGTGTACTGACGTCACCAACTGACGTCACCAGACACCGTGTACTGACGTCACCAGACACCGTGTACTGACGTCACCAGACACCGTGTGTTGACGCCACCGGACACCGTGCGACTGACGTCACCAGGCACCGCGTACTGACGTCACCAAATACCGTGTGCTGACGCCACCAGACACCGTTTACTGACGTCACAGACACAGTGTATGACGTAATTAGGTGCCGTGTACTGCCACTGTCGGGTGCCGTGCGCTGTGCTGTCATGAAATACGGAGTGTTTTTTTGTCATTGTGTACTGTGTTCTGCTAGCACGGGTTGTGGTGTACTGCCGCACCCGGGTGATATGTATGGAATACAAGAGAAATTTAACAAAATCTGATAGTAAAAAACAGCTGGAGGTGATATCTGGACGAAAACACGGCACCTGTGTGCTTGGTGTCACCCTGCAGGTGACGCTCGAGTCCAAGTGGGAGCCGCCCGCCTACCCCGACTCACAGCACCTGTATACCTGTTGTCACCTCCGCAGGTGACGCTCGAGTCAAGTGGGAGCCGCCCGCCTACCCCGACTCACAGCACCTGTATACCTGTTGTCACCTCGGCAGGTGACGCTCGAGTCCAGTGGGAGCCGCCCGCCTACCCCGACTCACGGCACCTGTGTACCTGTTGTCACCCTGTAGGTGACGCTCGAGTCAAGTGGGAGCCGCCCGCCTACCCCGACTCACAGCACCTGTATACCTGTTGTCACCTCCGCAGGTGACGCTCGAGTCCAAGTGGGAGCCGCCCGCCTACCCCGACTCACAGCACCTGTATACCTGTTGTCACCTCGGCAGGTGACGCTCGAGTCAAGTGGGAGCCGCCCGCCTACCCCGACTCACGGCACCTGTGTACCTGTTGTCACCCTGTAGGTGACGCTCGAGTCCAAGTGGGAGCCGCCCGCCTACCCCGACTCACAGCACCTGTATACCTGTTGTCACCCTGCAGGTGACGCTCGAGTCAAGTGGGAGCCGCCCGCCTACCCCGACTCACAGCACCTGTGTACCTGTTGTCACCTCCGCAGGTGACGCTCGAGTCCAAGTGGGAGCCGCCCGCCTACCCCGACTCACAGCACCTGTATACCTGTTGTCACCTCCGCAGGTGACGCTCGAGTCCAAGTGGGAGCCGCCCGCCTACCCCGACTCACAGCACCTGTATACCTGTTGTCACCTCCGCAGGTGACGCTCGAGTCCAAGTGGGAGCCGCCCGCCTACCCCGACTCACAGCACCTGTATACCTGTTGTCACCTCTGCAGGTGACGCTCGAGTCCAAGTGGGAGCCGCCCGCCTACCCCGACTCACAGCACCTGTATACCTGTTGTCACCTCCGCAGGTGACGCTCGAGTCCAAGTGGGAGCCGCCCGCCTACCCCGACTCACGGCACCTGTATACCTGTTGTCACCTCCGCAGGTGACGCTCGAGTCCAAGTGGGAGCCGCCCCCCTACCCCGACTCACAGCACCTGTATACCTGTTGTCACCTCCGCAGGTGACGCTCGAGTCCAAGTGGGAGCCGCCCGCCTACCCCGACTCGACCGTGTCCGACTCCCCGGCGCCGTGCCGAGGCGCAGCGGCCGCCTCGCCACAGGGGGTCAGCCCCAGCGAGTCCAGCTCCAGCTCCAGCGGCGACAGCACCACCTCCGACAGCTCCAGCACCGCTCAGGTGAGCGGCCGCCGCTCGGCACGGCACGCACCGAGGTCTGTGTTGCCATGCTGATGCTCTCACTCAGATGCATCGCTGTGTTTGACCGGCGCGTATTCAACATTCACGTCCGCGTTGCTTGCTCCAGTTTTAGTGGCGCGTGGTGCAAGTATCGAGCTGCCACTTCGGTAGCTCAGTTGGTTGAATCGCTGGCCTGCATTGGTATCTCCTGTCCTGGCAAGGGAGGGTTCTGGTAGCTGGACGCGCTTGTATTTAGCCCCCGCCTGGGAGGGTCAGTTGGCAACTGGGCAGATATGGTGGGGGGTAAGCTACTGGAGCGGCAGTGTCGGTGCATTGACGGCACGTTAAGCCCTCAGTCAAAGTTCTGTCGTTGAATTGGAAATCGATTTTTTTTCATTGGAAATCGTGGCTTTGGTGGTGGGGTCAGTGTTCATCCGGGCTCTGCATATCAATGGGACCCTGGTCCATAAACCCACGCGAGCAAGAATCTGGGCTATATGAAAAATATCAAGCAAACAATTTTACAAATACACGGAAGATCCGCCTTTTTATCTGTTGCTCGGTTGGTGTATCTTTGCACTCATGGTGCGTCACAAATCGTACAAAATATATTGGATTCCATCCTCGAGTATTATTGGGAGCGTGCGAAGATGGCTGTAGCGTCGGTTTTGGTGCAGTGGCATTCACAGAATCCTGCGGTATGCGTATGGCGGACGATCCTAGCTACCTCCGGAGCTGGGGGCGGGGATGGCCGAGTGGTTGACGTGTTGAGCTCTGGGTACCAAAGGTCCCGGGTTCGACACTCACACCACTCGGGACATTTACCAATCCCCACGGCCCACCGGCAAAACAGTGTGGGCGGCGCCATTAGCCGTGGTAAAGTGCGTCGAGAACAGCCTAATGAACAACAAACCAACGCCCGCAGCTGGGGAGGCGTGACGCGCCGAGCCAGTTCACGAAGCAGCTGTGACGTGCCATTTGGGCCAAACACTTTTCAGCCTCGGTGTCAATGAAACATTGCGGAAAAATCTGCAGTGGACATGTAACATCGAGACACCGCATGGGTAGTAAATACCTTCCACAGCACAATATTTCCTTTGAATTTGCTTTCATAGATTACATCTCATGACTCGCCTGTCATATTTGCCCGGAGTGGCTGTCCGTTGAGCGTACCCTTAAGTTGTGGCGAGTTCGCTGAAAATCGGCGTCTTTTGTCTGCGATCTGTGGAGGCGAGGCTGCGCAGGGTCGTCCATCGGCACATGAAGGTGTGCCTCGCGGCTGTACGCGGAGATGGCTTCGGCGCAGTCGGCACCACTACTGCCTCGGTGCGCGCTGATTGCATCATATCAGCTGGCGCGGTTTACTTCTGGATACAGCGACGCGCGATGATCACGCAACGTGACCCGGGCGCGCTGGATGGCGAGCGCCAAGTGGACCCGCCTGACCGCGCCTGGCCTCGGTGTGGCCGAGTCGGCCGGGGAGGAGTTGTCTCCGCGGTCCGCTGTGTGGCGCTGGCGACGGCGGCGCCGACGGTACCGACACGAGGCGGCGGGGCGTGCGCGTGTCGCCGTCCCCCCCCCCCCGGCGCCGTGTCCGCCACCGCCGTGGTGGTGCTGTGCTGCCGGCCCCGACGACGACGGGGCGCTGAAGAGGATAGCGGACCCCGGCGCGTCGCTCAGAGGCGCGCGGCCGACCGGCTGCCGGTCCTCGGCGAGCGTGGCGTTCCGGAGCTGGTGTGGGCTGACTGGCGACAGGCGGGTCTGCCCCGCTCAGAAGGTCGAGGCATGCAGCTGGTTGTGTTGACTCTCGTCCCCCCTGCGACTGTCGCAGCGGGCTACGGAGCCCAGTCGAGGTGCTGTCCTGTGACTGTTTAGTGGGTTACGGAGCCCAGTCGGGGTGCTGTCCTGTGGCTGTCACAGTGGGTTACGGAACCTAGTCGAGGTGCTGCCCTGTGGCTGTCGCAGCGGGTTACGGAGTCCAGTCGGGGTGCTGCCCGGTGGCTGTCGCAGCGGGTTACGGAGTCCAGTCTGGGTGCTGCCCTGTGGCTGTCGCAGCGGGTTACGAAGTTCAGTCGAGGTGATGCCCTGTGACTGTCGCAGCGGTTACGGAGTCCAGTCGAGGTACTATCCTGTGATTGTCGCAGCAGGTTTCGGAGTCCAGTCGAGGTGCGCCCGGTGGCTGTTGCAGTGGGTTACGGAGCCCAGTCGGGGTGCCGCCCTGTGGCTGTCGCAGCTACTGAGTCTAGTCGGGGTGGTGTCCGGTGGCTGTCGCAGCGGGTTACGGGCCGTCCCGTGGCTGTCGCAGCGGGTTACGGAGCCCAGTCGAGGTGTTCCCCGGTGGCTGTCGCAGCGGGTTACGGAGCCCAGTCGAGGTGTTCCCCGGTGACTGTCGCAGCGGGTTACGGAGCCCAGTCGAGGTGCTTCCCTGTTGACTGTCGCAGCGGGTTACGGAGCCCAGTCGAGGTGTTCCCCGGTGACTGTCGCAGCGGTTACGGAGTCCAGTCGAGGTGTTCCCCGGTGACTGTCGCAGCGGGTTACGGAGCCCAGTCGAGGTGTTCCCCGGTGGCTGTTGCAGTGGGTTACGGAACCTAGTCGAGGTGCTGATATTATTGACCTTGTGCTCATGATGAATATCGGCAAGTGATAGTACGTTGGCTTCTGACCACCACGAGATAATGGTGGCGTGTCAGGTGTGGGGGCGCTGTACGGCGAGGGATAGTGTGTAGGATCCTGACCACCACGAGATGATGGTGACATCTCAGGTGCCGTACTCTGTTTACCCCGCGGCATCACGCGCAATTACATCGAGCTGCAAGCCGCAGTGGACACACTGTAATGAGTTGCGCCAGTTCCCAAATCTCAGTGCCTGGTGAGTTTTTATGGTCAGAAAGATATGATGCTGCTGACCTGTTTTCGGACATTCTGTTGGCTGCTCGATTGTACCTCCAATCATCCATGTGCGCCGTAGACTATCTCGATGGCTTGATGCAGAAACCAGGAACACCACTTGAAAAAGTATGTGAGCTTCGTTGCTAAATGCTCAATCCCTGTTCGGTTTAAGAGAAAGGTTTGGTCCAAAAGAGCGTGCTGATGTCAAGAAAATATGTAACAACTTCATTCCGCGTGTATATTGCCTATGTTGACGTTGACTTTGAACCAAAGTAATATTCGTCATGGACATTCATTTATTTTATACCTTGGGGCCGAATAGACGTTCTGCCTGTGGTTTTGGACGGGAACATTAACATTTCTGAAGGTAGAGACAAAGTAGAGCTTCTGAGTCGAGCACTTGCTTCGAAAATTGGTGATAACAACGTCCCGGAACACCAAGCCACCACAGCAGATGTCCCTGCCTCTTCAAGTGTACATTCTGCAGCGACGGTGTCCGTGATATCCTCACCCATGTTGGCACTGTGTCTGTGATGTCTTCACCCACTCCGGCGTGGTGGTAGGACATGCAGTACAGGTGGGGTTAGTGCACTTCTTATAAATGGGTGTTCCTCTCGACTGTATGCTGTTCCTGGAATCATATGACTTTTTGTTGCTGTTAGTTACACATCTTTCCGAGAGAGTGGGAGCGAACAAGCATCGCTCCCGTCTTCAAAAAGAAGGCAGAAAATTCCTGGAAAATTATAGATAGTAATGGAGACCCTCCCTCTCTGCCATGTTCGCCCCGTTATGCCTGGAGGCGCGACACGGATTCCCCTGGTCTCCCCTGTGCTTCGAATTTCGCAATGCCTCAGCCACGCCTGACGATCTATTACTGAGAGATGTGAAACTAATGCTGGCTGTACGGATTTCTCTTCGGCTTCCAGGGGTGATCCACTAAATATTAGTTTATCAGCTCCAAAATATATTCAACATGCCAGGCATTATGTTAAACCGGCTGGTTCCGTATCTAAGCGAGCGCAAGTTGTTGTGCACGACAGAAAATTTCGCTTTGGCTGAAGGCCATGACACCCGGGGCACCCGGAAGAGATTGCTGCTGTGTCACCTTTGCCCTCTTCAGTGGTATCAAAATATAATGTGTTTTGTACGCTTTCGGTGGGAAGATTTGCATTGATGTTCGTAACCGTAAGGGTGCCGTTTTTCAAGGATACTGATGCCGTCGCATGCTGGTCAAAGCTGCGGAGGCCGAAAAATACAGTCCTATTGATTGGTGATTGTTTCGCGACGCGTAGACTATGATGGGTCATATGGCGTCGCCAATCTCACGCCAATGGCTCACGGGCGAAGAGTACGACAGGTGCGACTCGAGCCAACCTACTTGATTTTCGGCACTAAGTAATTTTGGTCTTAACCATAATGCACCTGCTCCATTGATATGATCGATGTCGGTACTCCTTTTTGTGGGGGGTGAATCCTTAATTTGGTTCATATTAAGTATGATGCCTAAGACCCAGCCTCTTTTATTGCGTCACAATTTTAGCAGCCCACCCTAGAAGTTGAATCCGAGAATAGCTCTGTGCTGCGCCGCCAGGAGCGGTCGTCGGAAGGCGACCTGGGCCGGCCGTGGCGGTCGCCGGCTCCCTCCCCGGCCACCTGCCCATCGCCGCCGAGACTGCGGACGCGCGAGCGCGCGGCGGCGCGGAAGACGACGGCGCGCGCCGCGGCCGGCGCCGGCCGCGTGCGCAGCGAGGGCGAGGCGTCGGACGACCTGGAGGAGGGCGAGATCCGCGACAGCGGCCGGCCGCACGCCAAGCGTCGCCTCGACCCGCTGGTGGAGCGGCCGCCCAGCGTGAGTGCCGGCCCGCCTGCGCCGTCCGTGGACGCCCCGCGGGTGGGGTGTGGATGCCGCGCGCGAGTCGTGTGTCTCGTGTCAGTCGCGGGTCGGTGGTGCCTCCACCGGCCGCTCTGCGCTCAGTCGCCACCTCGGTCACGTGTCTGTCGGCCAGAGGCGAGCATCCCAGTGTGGCTCTGCCTTCTGGAGGGCTGCACCAACTGCAGCATTGCGTCAGTGTTCCTCAGATGTGTTGCTTCTCCGCTGGTACCTGTCTGGTACGTCGGCTGAACCGGGCTAGGTTTGACCTGAATGCTCACTGCCGAACCACCGTATGCTCTCGCATCACTCCGACATGGCCTTGTCTCGTCTTGAGAGTATTCCTCACTGGGTTTTATGTGGCACGTACCCGACGTACCTCTGGCTAGTTGGAGACGGGTGTGGTGGCCTTGCTGCGGCCTCCTCATCTCCCACACGGGTGTCGACTTGTCTGCCGCTGTAGACGACGCTCTGGTCTGACAGCTGGTCCCGACAGCCGCTGTAGACGACGCTCTGGTCTGACGGCTGGTTCTGACAGCCACTGTAGACGACGCTCTGGTCTGACGGCTGGTTCTGACAGCCACTGTAGACGACGCTCTGGTCTGACGGCTGGTTCTGACAGTCGCTGTAGACGACGCTCTGCTCTGACAGCCCCTGTAGACGACGCTCTGGTCTGACGGCTGGTCCTGACAGCCACTGTAGACGACGCTCTGGTCTGACAGACTGGTCCTGACAGCCGCTGTAGACGACGCTCTGGTCTGACGGCTGGTCCTGACAGCCGCTGTAGACGACGCTCTGGTCTGACAGCTGACGTGTGCACCCCGACAACCCCTGTAGACGCTCTGGTCTGACGGCTGCCGTGTGCACCCCGACAGCCGCCGCCGCAGCCGACCAGGAGCGAGGCGCGCAGAGAGCGCCGCCAGGCTCGCGCGGCCGCCCGCCGCGAGCGCCACCGCGTGCGCGAGTGCGAGCGACTGCTGCGCAAACACCGGCGGAAACAGCAGACGAGCCGGTCGCCGGGCGACGAGGCGCGCGTCATCCGGGAGCAGGCCATCAAGCGGTTCAAGGCCAAGGAGGAGGCCCTCCAGCGGCGGCAGGACGAGGCGTGAGTGTAGATGTCGGAACAATATTTAAATTGCAATCCGGTGCTCATGTGTGTGCCAGGCGCGGATTTTAGTGGAAATTCGTGGACGGGTGGAGCTGGTGGTGCGGCGTGCAGTTGTGGCGATGGTGGAGCGTGGGTGGCGGTCGTGGACGCAGGTGGCGATGTGTGGATGCGGGTGAAGTCGGTGGGCGGTGTTGACGGTGTCGGGAGTACCAGGACGGCCACGTCGCTGTGATGGTGTCGAGTACATGCAGTTGCTGGCCTGGCTGGATGGTTGACAGCGACGTGTGAAGTATCTGCCGTCCAGCCGTGCGTGTGTCGCTGGTGTTGATGTTGACCTGGTGGGGTGGCGGTAACCCAGTAGGTTTAGGCTCTTGATCGTAAGGTCGTGAGTTCGAGTCTCACAACCGACGGAGATTACCGAGTCCACCCGCCACCAATCAGCGTGGATGGTTGGCGACGCCATATAACTTAGCGGTTGAATGCGTCGTAAACTAGCCCAAGGTTGAGATGCTGACCCGGCACCGCCAGGGCCCGGCAGCGGCGTCGAGCCGAGACGGACGCCGACACCGACGGCAGCGCCGCCAAGCGGACCAAGCTCACCCCCCGGCGGCACCCTTCGGCCGGCTCGTCGGCGTCGGGACCGGAGCCGGGCTCAGAGTCGGTGTCGGAGTCGGTGCTGCCGCCAGATCGGGCCAAAACGCCGCCGATGTCCGTGGACGCCGACTCGGAGGCGATTAAAAAGGTGAGACGCCAGCTACAGGCGGTACAACTAGGCGGTACGACTAAGGACTGGTACGTTGACGGCGTTGGTGTATTTAGACGAGAGTGGATGTGGGAGCAGAGTCATTGTGGAGTGTGAGGTCACAGGTCACGGTGTGGTGCTTACATGTGTGGGGTCGGGTGGGTGTCTGGGTGAGGGGCGGAGTTATTGTGGAGTGTCAGGTCACGGGTCACCGACATGGGTGTCTGGGTCACGAATACGTATCATACTAGTGAATCTCGTTTTTGAAACCTTGGAGGGTCAAATTCGGAGAGTCCTGTAATGTCCGCATGTCTCCCTTTGGTTCCCCCAGCGGTTGTACTCGGATCTATCAGGAGCCCTACGCTTTTAACTTCAAAACTTGAAGTCCAGGGCAATTAAATTTTATTTTTTAATTCCATGCACTGGGTGAATTGAGCATCAAGCCCTCATTCGGTTTGATTTGCTCTTTTGGGGTCTCAGTATCAGTATCTCAGTGCCACGAAGTAGGCTTCATTGTATTCATTCTCGTCGATCTGCGGTCTAAAATTGGCCAATCGCAGCTAGGTGGAAAGATACAATTTACGTAAATATTTCCCCAATGGCAGCGCATTATATGGTTCGAAATATCACATCCCCACATTTATTGTTGCCAGCCAGAGGTCCAAAGAGATATCAACTGATGCTTCTTACCGTGACATTTAGATAGGCACAGTTCGTCGTGTTTGGTCTTCCCTCTCTGTCTGGGCGTGGGGGGTGGCATTGTCAGGCGCTGAAAGACACGGCCGAATATCAGCTGACGTTTGAGCCGAGCTGTCATGCGCTCAGCATTGTCAGCTGACAGGAGGTGGACTGATAGAGTTGTAGTAAACACGGAGGTCAAATACCATAAGCGGTGCTTGCACAAACGGCAGCTGCGCTCCCACCTCTGCGTCGGGGCGTGCTGTGGCCGACTGGTGATAGCCTGCGCTGTCTCATGTGTTAATGGTAATGCAGGGCGTGCCATTACTGGTGGGCGTTAGTCTGCACTGTCCCATGTGCTGATGGTAATACAGGGCATGCCATTACCGGCGGGTGTTAGCCTGCACCATCCAATGTGTTGATGGTAATGAAGGATAATAGTGTTGGAGATATTCATGTTTCGTGCATACATCTGTCGAAGTACCATCAGGCTCTTCGACAACCTGATATTTGAGGCAGGAGTTGATAGCCCGTCGCTATTAGTTAGTCTTTGGATCTTAGTTAGTATGCTCTGCCCTAGCCCCAACCTTTCGTGATGAGATCGTTCAGATTCTTCGTATAAAATGTTATTGATGCGATTGCAGGGATATTCGACGCTAGGCATGCCTTCATCGGGTCTCATAACTTAAATTCCGATGTTTCATCTTGACCAAAAGTGACCGTGGGTGTTGTATATGTATTGTAACAAATGTAGCGATATATTCGTGTTGTTCTGTTGTCTTGGTATTAGTTCGTTTAGCATACTAATTGTATGGTGCCATGACACTTCCAAACCTTTGTCACGGGTAGCAAGGGAACGTCTACCCCAAGTCAGAATTAAGCCAGGGGCTTCATTCACCGAAACAAGCGTGGCAACAAGTGACAGCAAACGCCCTGATACCCGAATGACTAACAATGACAGCGCCACGGCCTCGTGCGTTTGCGCCCCGACTACCGCTGACATTATCGGCTGCTCCCGCAGATCAAGGACAGGTTCCTGGTGCACATGTCTGCCGTGGTGGTGTCCGTGCTCAACAACTTCCGCAAGCCCTCCTGCAAGCAGGGCCGCATCACCTCAACCGAGGACTTCAAGCACCTCGCAAAGAAGGCAAGTGACTCAGAGGAGACTAGCGTAGCGCATGGTCAAACGGACTGTCGGCTGAAGAGATACGTCGTCAAAGTGGCAGGCGTTGGTGTGCTGCGTTACACTAGTTGTTGAACGTTCCGGCTGCTGTATTAACCAGTCCCCTCCCGCCATCCACCACTGATGACGTCACTCTCCTGCTGGCAGTTGACCCACCACGTGCTGCTGAAGGAGCTGCGCAGCGTGCAGAACGTCGAGGAGCTGTCGGCCAGCGAGCCGGTCAGACACAAGGCGCGCTACTACGTCAGGAAGTACATGGGTCGGTACGGCCAGGTGTACGACCAGCAGGCGCTGCCGGACGGCACGGCGGCGGCGGCCGGCGGCAGCTCGGAGCTGGCCGGCGGCTCCACCTGAGGACTCTCGGCGGCAGACCCACCTGAGGACACTCGGCGGCGGCTCCATCTGAGGACACTCGGCGGCGGCTCCACCTGAGGACTCTCGGCGGAGGCTCCACCTGAGGACACTCGGCGGCGGCTCCACCTGAGGACTCGGCGGCGGCTCCACCTGAGGACATTCGGCGGCGGCTCCATCTGAGGACACTCGGCGGCGGCTCCACCTGAGGACTCGGCGGCGGACCCACCTGAGGACTCTCGGCGGTGGCTCCACCTGAGGACACTAGGCAGAGGCTCCACCTGAGGACACTGGGCGGCGCGCGACCGTGCCGGCTGCGGCGTGTCACTGGGTCGGAGCGGCGGACGGAGGGACACGCTGCCGTCCCGTCAGGCTCTGGTGACCGCTGACACAGAGGTCAGGCGGACCGAGAGACGCGCTGATGTCCACTCAGGCTCTGGTGGCCGCTGACACAGGTGTCAGGCGGACCGAGGACGCGCTGATGTTAATCCAAAGCGTAGTCGGTAATGTGTAGATCGCGATTACGGTGTGTCTGAGAGCCGGTGATATTTTCTCTAGGAAGCTGGTGGAGTGGACAGCCAGGAAACCCGGCGGGGTGTTCAACAGGGAACCCGATAGGTAGCTGGTAAGATTGTGCACACGAACCTGCTTTGAAACCATTTCATCTATTGGCAGGCAACCGCCGGGATTGCCAGCACGGAGGACTTGTGATTATTTTGATTGTCGATCACCTGTGTAGCACCAGTCGCAAAATGTGCAGTGTGCACAGTAGTCACAGTGTACAGCGTGCTTGCCCTCCGATAGCAGTGTACAAGTCCAGGTTCTCCCTGTAGTGTACAGTACCACTGTACAAAGTCACCCCATGTTTTCCCGTGCGGTGGGAGTTGTGCTCCTCACGTGTCAATTCCATATAGTCCGGAGAAGTGGGACGATATGTTAGTGTGTGTGTGTACAGCAGAAGCGGGCTGGCCCGCGAGCGCTCCTAGTCTGAGCCGGTCCGCAGGTGGTGTAGTTGGTGCTGTCTGCTGTCCAATGTCGACAACAGCGTCAGTCGTGGTCTGGCCTGGTCGGCAGGCGACGGCGTTAGTGCTGGCACCTGCCGACCAATGTCTACAACAGCGTCAGTACGGCCCCCGCTCGCCGAAGCCGACCAACACTCATCGTACAACTTCATTTGCTTGTCGGCTCGTGCCGCGCGCACAGCCGGTATCGCACGTCCGACCACGTGTCGCACGTGGACGCTGGAGCCGGCCACGTGGCTCGTCCCGCAGCCGCCGGCGCGTCTCGGAACTGGTCGTGCGGCGCGCGTTGTGTTTTACCCGGCAAAAACAGTCGTGACCTGCCGCTGCGCCCCGACGCACTGGGTTACCTTCGGTGTGTACTTGTTAGACATCTACTTTTGTACTGTGTACATATCCGCGTCGTGCGGAGCCCGCGGACGTTGACAATTCAGAACCTGTTTGTTTGTGTCGGCCGTTGTGCGAGAGAAGCGTTATCTCGGCGGGCGGTGGAGTGTACAGGGTCGGCGGTGGAGTGTGCAGGGTCGGCGGTGGAGTGTGCGGGGTAGGCGGTGGAGTGTGCAGGGTCGCAGGTAGAGTGTACAGGGCCGGCGGTGGAGTGTGCAGGGTCGGCGGTGGAGTGTGCGGGGCCGGCGATGGAGTGCGGGGGTCGGCGGTGGAGTGTGCAGGGCCGGCGGTGGAGTGTGCGGGGTAGGCGGTGGAGTGTGCAGGGCCGGCGGTGGAGTGTGCAGGGTCGGCGGTGGAGTGTGCAGGGCCGGCGGTGGAGTGTGCAGGGTCGGCGGTGGAGTGTGCAGGGCCGGCGATGGAGTGCGGGGGTAGGCGGTGGAGTGGGCAGGGCCGGCGGTGGAGTGTGTGGTAGGCGGTGGAGTGTACAGGGCCGGCGATGGAGTGCGGGGGTCGGCGGTGGAGTGCGGGGGTCGGCGGTGGAGTGTGCAGGGTCGGCGATGGAGTGTGCGGGGTAGGCGGTGGAGTGTGCAGGGCCGGCGATGGAGTGTGCGGGGTCGGCGGTGGAGTGTGGATGGTAGGCGGTGGAGTGTGTGGTAGGCGGTGGAGTATGCAGGGCCGGCGATGGCTGCTGTTGTCACACATGCAATGCCCGTGCCACGACGCTGACTGGCCGAGATATCAGCTTTGTTGACTTGTTCCGTACAATACAAACGAGTAGCCGGGAACGGCACCGTAGCTGGTTTGTGATTCAGCTGTTGAGAGTACATCATGTATATGGGTGGTATTGTTGGAGATTGCACAGGTTAGTCATCGGGTAAGCTCTGCAGCCAGCCATTGCTCGGTCACTCCGTGAAGTATGTAGTCCACTGTAACACAGTCACTCGGTAGGCTCTGTAGCCAATTTCAGCTCGGTCACTCGGTGAGCTTGGTAGGCCTAGGTCAGTCATTCGATAAGCTCAGTATTTAACACTGCTCAGTCCACAGAAAAAGGAACGGTTGTGCTCGCTCGTGCCGTTCTCGGATCAGATTGGATGGAGCTTTGGCCATGATTTCCGGGTTTGCGTTGGACTTCTATTTGGTCCCCAAGTTGCACTGCTTGCTGTAATAAATACTTTTCCAATCTGGTCGAATTTTGTACATCGTTCAGATTATTAGTGAATATTGACAACAATCCGTACTGTGTACACCCCCAGGGACCACCTCTGCCAGCCGACACAAGGTGCCGTTTACAACCCCTGAGGCCGCCTCTGCCATCCGGCACACCTCAGTACTGCGTATACCCCCAGGGACTGGTCTGAGACCGCCTCTGCCAGCCGACACGAGGTGTCGTGTACAACCGCTGAGATCGCCCCTGTCATTCGGCATAGTGCCGTGTACAACTTGAGGGACCAGCCTGAGACCGCCAATGCCAGCAACCACACCTCAGTGTCATGTACACCCCCAGGGACCGGCCTGAGGCCGCCTCTGCCAGCCGGCACACCTCAGTACAGTGTACACCTCTAGGGACCTGCCTGAGACCGCCTCTGCCAGCCGGCGCACCTCAGCACCGTGTACACCCCCAGGGACCGGCCTGAGGCCGCTTCTGCCGGCCGGCACACCTCAGCACCGTGTACGCCCCCAGGGGCCGGCCCGAGACCGCCTCTGCCGGCCGGCCACCTCAGCACCGTGTCCACCCCCGGGGACCGGCCTGAGACCGCCTCTGCCGGCCGGCCACCTCATCACCGTGTCCACCCCCGGGGACCGGCCTGAGACCGCCTCTGCCAGCCGGCACACCTCAGCACCGTGTACACCCCCAGGGACCGGCCTGAGGCCGCTTCTGCCGGCCGGCACACCTCAGCACCGTGTCCACCCCCGGGGACCGGCCTGCCTGAGACCGCCTCTGCCGGCCGGCACACCTCAGCACCGTGCCCACCCCTAGGGACCGGCCTGAGGCCGCCTCTGCCGGCCGGCACACCTCAGCACCGTGTACGCCCCCAGGGACCGGCCTGAGGCCGCCTCTGCCGGCCGGCACACCTCAGCACCGTGTACACCCCCAGGGACCGGCCTGAGGCCGCCTCTGCCGGCCGGCACACCTCAGCACCGTGTACACCCCCAGGGACCGGCCTGAGGCCGCCTCTGCCGGCCGGCACACCTCAGCACCGTGTACACCCCCAGGGACCGGCCTGGGGCCGCCTCTTGCAGCCGGCGTCGACAGCTGGCGCGCCTCGGCACAGAAATAGACGTCGACGCTGAGCGGCCGGGCCAGGCCGCTGGAGCCGCGTCCCCTGGCGGCACCACCGGATGGTGTGTGAGGAACTGCCGTGCAGTCGGCCAACATCGCCTGGTACCTGGCCAGTGGCCAACGTAGCCACGAGCCGGTGGGGCGGGCGGGGGGTCGGTTCACCCAACAGCTGTGTTCTCCCCAGGGAGCTGCATGGCCGCTCGTGAACTCTACAATACACCCCTGGTGAAAACTTGATTATGTTCTTGCCAGGAAATTTCAGTGTGTTAGATTTTAACGGCATTTCTTAAAATGAACGGACTTGATGCAGTGCGAGCTGAATGTGCGCTTGTTAGAAGGTGTATATTCCATACTCACCGGGTCGCAACAATTTATTTTATCGTTGTCATTAGTTTGGGCGCTACATGACCTATGTAGTCGATGCGCCCTAAAGCCCTAATAACTATCATTGTCATTAGTTTTTTGGCCTCAGTTAATCTCCGGGTGAATGTTTATGATGGTGGCCTATGATTCGCTCATAGGCCATTTCGCCATTCGATAGCATTTGTTAGGGGCAGGAAGCACCTTCCCCAGGAGCAGATGCAGGTAGGACATTAGGGAACCCTCCCTCCCCCCATGAAAATGTGGTGCCCCTCTTACTGGGGCACCACCTAATTCGCCCTTCCGGGCAGGCTGCAGTGAAGCCCACCTCGCTCAAAGAATATGTCAGCCAAAGGGTTCCTATGGGAAAAAACGGCGCCCTCTTGGAGGTAAAAGACGTCAGTAAAACGAAATTTGCATCAGGTCGGTGTCATTCGACGTGGATTGCTGTGCGGTATCACAAAGTTGAGAAATTCAAATAATGCCGAAGGTGTCGAAAGTCCAGTGTGTTTACAATGATTGAGTGTAATATTGTAATCGGAGGAGCAAATCCATTTTTGTTTGCAGCCATCGTGATAACGGGCACTTGTATCCTATTTGACCAATAGCTTCCCAAGAAATCTATCATAATCTGCTCGGACGGCGCTCTCATTGCTAGCCTTTAATTTGCATTGCCACATTGCTGTTCAGGACATCCAAACTTATAGTACCGTTTCCTTAAGTCGTCCGCTTTTTCTTAATGATTCAAAGGAAGTTGTCAAATTTGCCATGGAAACCACACGTAAATGCGTACGATTTTATGACCAGCCGGAGTGAATACCTACCCACTTCGATCGTCCAATATTTTCTGTTTTCATGCTACAAGAGGTCAACGTTTAGCGTAATTATATTATATTGCTCTATGGTTATTGTGAAATTGGGTCCAGCACATACGACATCAAACTAGGTGTTCATAGGCAGTGATAAGCAGTGAGACTTGCTAATTTTTTAGGGACCATTTGTCACCAAAATATCAGATATAACAATGCTAAATCTGAAAACCAAGCCTTAAAAATGAACTGGCTGAAGTTCAAGGACTTTTTATGGTGTGTGGGAAACGGGGAGGGGGCTTACCTCTCCATATTTCCCCAACTTCCCGCGTCCCTGCTTTGTCCATCCAATTAAAAAACGTGGCTTTGGTCCGTGGACGTGGCTTCCCACCCGTGGTGTGGGACGCCTTCGGGGTGGGACGCCTTCGGGGTGGAACGCCTTCGCTACATTCCGCCCGGCGGTGTCGCCGTTGAATTTTGCGAGGTGGTGACAATTGGAGTTCAACCAGCACTCAGCTCATCGTATGCGCAAGAAGTGGCATACTGGGAAATGCGAAGTAAAGAACAGGAGAGTTTTGTTTCTGCCGACCTTTTGATTCCGTGCATTCATATTTTGCGCGCTCGGCAGCTTCCGCGGTCAGACAATGCGCCTTGTACACGACCAGTACACCTTCCGTGTTTATGTGTCCAGTGCGGCTTTCCAGGCTCCCGTGCACATCCATCGAATGCCGAACATCCATCCACCGAAATTTCGACATTTGAGCGATCCAAATTGTTTTTAAGAAACAACATACCTGGTGTATGTTAATGGTAGTCTACGAATTGCGTCCAGGGTAAGTGACCAAACGTTCACTCCGTACACGGACGGTGTCTGCAAATAAGGTATTATAGGGCAATAACACCGACCGCATGAAGTTAACGAGTGCGTCGCTTGCAGCTTGATACCCACAAATGCCGCAATACTATCGCAACTGCAGGAAAAAAACAAATTAAAGAAGTAACACTTAATGTGCCCGCATGCCAACGAGACAATGAATTATTCGTGTCATGCAACACCAGCAATAGGCACAATTTGGATGGGAAAAAAATTAATTGCTCAAGCCAGATTACAGGGCAGGTCATTAGTTTCAACGAGCAAAATGGCGTCCGTTCTGAGCGTCTAACGTACTTATCGCAGCCACCAGAGAACCAGATTATAGTGCAGGCCACTGGGTCTCATGAGCAAAATGCTGTTTATACCGAGTCAAGGGCGTTTGTTTCTGAACATAATTGAGGTAATAAAACATGGAGGCAATGAGCAAGCCCAAATAGATTGGACGTACGCACTCCACAGGATCCCGTGTTGAAAGTTGGAAGCATTGTGCGTGGGAGCAATGCCAACATGAACACTCTTCTCCTCAAAAGTGTGCAAAAGAACTCACAAATGTGCCCAGAGTGGTAACTTATTTGTCGGAACCGCCTCATAATCTAAACTAGCGTCCAAGGGGGATATCAGGATGTCCTCTACAGCTACATTGTGTCTTTCACTCTCCCTGGCTGCCACATCGTGACATGAGCCTGCTACCCGTATATATTTGAAATGATGTATATTTAGTTACGTTGTTTTTAGTTAATTATATATGACTTATTTTTAGTTTTAGTTTTTAGCATTTTAACACACGCCCTGGAGGGGGGGGGGGCGAAATCCGCCCACCCCTCCGGTTTTTCGTAGAGAACTCCCGATTTTACCGGCCGATACGCCATTGTTTGTGTACCTGCTTAAAATTAACGGCACGTTGTGTAAAGGAAGAAAAACGAAAATCGACCGAAAATTTTTCCAGTTAGGGGTCGGTAAAATAAAAAAAAATTATCAGAGTCCGACCACAAATATCGCAGCTGATGCGCTTCCCGTATATTGGCAAAAAGGAAGTGTTCTTGGCAATACTAGCGACTTGTTTGATGTATATTGTTATGCTACATTGTTGCAGTCATGTCAGGTCACCGCGGTCAAGTTAAGTCAAGTTCATGACAGGTTAGCACACGCCCTGGAGGGGTGGAGGGCGAAATCCGCCCTCTCCTCCTATTTTTCGTACACAACTCCATATTGTACCTGCCGAAATACGCAATTTTGTTCGTACCTGCTTAGAAATGACAGGTGCATTGCTTAAAGCATGCAAAATGAAAATCTGCTGAAGAGTTTTTAAGTTATGGGCCGTTAAAGTTTTTTTTTTAATCGCAACGCCAGACCACAAAAATCGGCGTTGATGCGCTTCCTGTATATTGGCAAAAGGGAAGTGTTCTTGACAACACTAGCGACCTGTTTCATGCATATTGTTATGCTATATAATTTAAAAGTCATGTTAGGTCGCCGAGGTCATCATGACAGGCTAATGGAACCAAACTTGGTCAACTGGAATGTTGTAAATGGAAATGACTCATGCGATTGATGTCACTTTGCATGTTACTCCCTACACATCCGGAAATCTACTGTTTGTCATTGTGTGCCTAAGCGTTTCTATACTTTATTCATGTATTTCACTCCTTTCTTTCCGAAGCTGATTGTGCCAAGCCGCACAACGGAGCAGTCAGGTGGGCAGTCCGGTTCCGGCAACTTGAGCAGGTAATGACCTGATAAAGTGCTCCCATATCGGTGACCTGAGGGTAAATGGCGGATCCGGCATATGCATTGCATCACCAGTAATGTCCAAAACATCATTAATCACAATTTTGGAGCATTTAAACACAATCACAGCGATCCATAACAATGAAAAACCAAGCCACGAAAACCAGAAAAAATGCATTTTTACCTCATTTGACCTTGAAGATACTGACCTGAGGTCACGAAATTTGCACACGACAGAGTTAACTACCGGGCCCATCCACCCTGCGAATTTCGTTGCTCTAGCCTTAATGGAAGCAGAGATCTTAGGGGGCGGAATCCGCCCCCCCCCCACTCCAGTGCGCATAATTTTCGAAGGCCCTCCAGGGCGCTTGTTAAGCTTCGCAATTCCTAATTCGCGAATTCCGAGAAGAAAAAAACCCGGAGAAACGGTGAAAATGGAGAATAAAAGCATTGCTGTGTGGAGGTGGGAGTGTGACACGCCGCACTATGGACGCAGAGCACCGTGCCCGACAGCAGCCCGCGTGGCGGCCGCTGCAGCTCGGAGTCCGCCAGTTACACCGCCTGGGCGACGGCCGCTGCAGCTCGGAGTCCGCCAGTTACACCGCCTGGGCGACGGCCGCTGCAGCTTGGAGTCCGCCAGTTACACCGCCTGGGCGACGGCCGCTGCAGCTTGGAGTCCGCCAGTTACACCGCCTGGGCGACGGCCGCTGCAGCTTGGAGTCCGCCAGTTACACCGCCTGGGCGACGGCCTGCTGCAGCTTTGAGTCCGCCAGTTACACCGCCTGGGCGACGGCCGCTGCAGCTTGAGTCCGCCAGTTACACCGCCTGGGCGACGGCCGCTGCAGCTTGGAGTCCGCCAGTTACACCGCCTGGGCGACGGGCGCTGCAGCTGAGTCCGCCAGTTACACCGCCTGGGCGAGGCGCTTAGAGTCCGCCAGTTACACCGCCTGGGCGACGGCCGCTGCAGCTTGGAGTCCGCCAGTTACACCGCCTGGGCGACGGCCGCTGCAGCTTGGAGTCCGCCAGTTACACCGCCTGGGCGACGGCCGCTGCAGCTCGGAGTCCGCCAGTTACACCGCCGGGTTGTAAGTGGCGCGTGCAGAAATGTTCAGCTTTTGAAGCTGTAAGTATATTTGAACATGTTGATGTAAATGCCTGTTCAGCTGAACTTGCTTGAGGGCATTCCATCCGAGCAAAGTGCGAACACGCTTGGTTCACTTGACACGGCTTAATGTACACCAAAGTGATCATTCGCGCACTGTTTATAGGGGCACAATTAAGCGATATTTAGTTAGTCTTGAGCCGCGCTGGACACGGGACAGCGAAGTATTTGATAGAAACGACAGCAAACAGTTTGTCACCGCAAAAGAAAACGCGATATTGCATTCATTCCAAACGTGTTCTTTTTTAATCGGTATGGGATTTCTCAAAATTATTTAGTGGTACATGGGCATATGGGCGAACCCAGGCTGATTGGGAGATCTATGGGATCTTGTCCTCATAATGTTTCATGTTGAAGTTGAAATTGTTTGGGGTCCAACCCAGCATCGAGGAGGTTAGCTAAGCCCCTCAAAAAGTGTACAAATCGGCACTCATGATTTCGACTGTCTTGTCACGGCAGTTGTTGCTATTCCTCTGAATCAAGCTAGACACCACCACAGAAACCATCGTGCTACACTGTACATGGGCTGTATTACATGTCATGCACCCGCTAATTACCAACAAATCGTGTCCGCAAATTTCTGTAGCTGCGTCTTTTCCTCAAGGAGCATATCACTACAGCGGTTCACGGTCGGCATTGCAACTAACAAATGTGTCAGGTTAATGAGATTCTGCGGCATGAGTTAAACATGACAACGGCGTCATACAGCACCGGAAAACAGTACAAAAGGACACGAGCACATTTTACAAACGAACACATTCAACCATACATGGTACAGTTCACCGTGTGTGCACTTCACAGCTTCCCGAAATGGCGAGTACCCTCACAATTCGCTGCCGTAGGTACGAGGTCACCATGTCGATGACGAGTACCCTCACAATACAAATCCACCATTTAGGTAGTGAGCACCCTCACAATTCGCAGTCCTAGGTACAAAGCCACCATTCAGGAAGTCACAGTGAGCGGGACGCAGCTGCGCCGCCACAATAGGTGAGACGTGACTGCACCCCTCCCTTCGTCCCAGTAGATGGGACATAGCTGCAGCCCGCTCCATTCATCCCAGTGGGCAAAGATTCAGCCCCTCGTCATACGTTCCGGAAACTGGGAGTCGGCTGCACCCACCTCACCCTCGTCCCGGTACACGGAGCTCGAGTAGTCCTCGCGTCCCAGCAACCGGTACTCGGTGCCGCTGAGACCGCCGGACACGTCTCGGTACCGATGTACAACAGTTCAGCCGGCCGCCCACGCGCCACACAACACAGCCGCGGGCTGGTGTCCACAGACTGCGGCCCAGCCACGGCCGGCGGTGTGCTGAGTAAGGCGGCAGGAGTTCCGACCGGCCGCCCCCAGCCACGGCCGGCGATGTGCTGAGTAAGGTAGCGGGAGTTCCGACCGGCCGCCCCCAGCCACGGCCGGCGGTGTGTGTAGGTGGCAGGAGTTCCGGCCAGCCCCCCCCACCACGGCCGGCGGTGTGCTGGGTAAGGCGGCAGGAGTTCCGACCGGCCGCCCCCAGCCACGGCCGGCGGTGTGCTGAGTAAGGCGGCGGGAGTTCCGACCAGTCCCCCCCCCAGCCACGGCCGGGGGTGTGCTGGGTAAGGCGGCAGGAGTCCCGACCAGCCCCCAGCCACGGCCGGCGGTGTGCTGAGTAAGGCGGCAGGAGTTCCGACCGTCCCCCCCCAGCCACGGCCGGGGGTGTGCTGGGTAAGGCGGCAGGAGTCCCGACCAGCCCCCAGCCACGGCCGGCGATGTGCTGAGTAAGGTAGCGGGGTCCGACCGTCCACCCCCCAGCCACGGCCGGGGTGTGCTGGGTAAGGCGGCAGGAGTCCCGACCAGCCCCCCAGCCACGGCCGGTGGTGTGCTGAGTAAGGCGGCAGGAGTTCCGACCAGCCGCACACGCGGGTGGCGCACCGTCCCAGAAGCGGCTCGTCCGCTCCGTCCGACCACGACACCCCGAGGTCGTGACCCGTCCCGCGGCCCAGCGAGAGCGGCCGATGCCCGACCCGTCCCACGGCCCAGCGACCGCGGCCGCAGCGGAGATCAGCGCCGCGACAACACTGGAAGCACAGCGGCGACTCGCGCACTCGAGACGCGACGCCACACGAGCCTCAACCTCGGCGGGGTCCTGTCGGTCCGGCAGCGGTGTGCGTGTCACCAACAGCTGACCACCGCCACCACCGCCGACTCGTCTCCGTCTGGCTCGTTGGGAAGCTCGCGCCGTGCGGGGCGACACTGCCGTACGGGTGATACGCGCCGACCCCCGGCGACACACGTCGACGCCGACACCCGACCAGCGCGCTCCTGCGCTCGCCGCACGGCGTCGTCCACTCCACAGCCGGCGTCGTCCACTCCACAGCCGGCGTCGTCCACTCCACAGCCGGCGTCGTCCACTCCACGCCCGGCGCGTCCGCTGCCCGCGCCGTGCGCGACTCCCGGCGCTCGCTCACACCCGGTTCGGATGCACGCCGCGGCCGTCGGGCGTGCGGTAGACGGTGGCGGCCGGCTGGCCGTGGCCGCACAGCCGGCCCCACGTCTGCAGCGTCTTGCGCGACCACACCCAGAAGCCGCTGGTGATGCCCACGATCAGCAGCATCACGTACTTGATCATGAAGAACTCGAAGTGCGGCTGCGGCAGCGGGCCGCCCGGCTGGCGCGGCGGACACGGGATGGCGTACTTGGAGCGCAGGCCGCAGTGCCGCTCCTGCCAGCCGAGCGTCCACTGGTCCAGGAACGCCTGCTCGTAGAACAGGCAGGCGATCACCAGCGTGGCCGGCAGCGTGTACAGCACCGAGAACACGCCGATGCGGATCATCAGCTTCTCCAGCTTGTCGGTGCGCGAGCCGTCGTGCTTCATGATGGTGCGGATCTTGAAGAGGGAGACGAAGCCGGCCAGCAGGAAGACGGTGCCCAGCGCCAGGTACACCACCAGCGGCGCCAGCACGAAGCCGCGCAGCGCCGGCATGTTCCACACGCCCACGTAGCAGACACCGCTGAGCACGTCACCTGCGAGCACACGAGGTCAGGTCAGGTCAGGTCACACTGCCGGACAGACAACACACTACAACAGCACACAAGGTCAGGTCAGGTCAGGCCAGGCCAGATCAGGTCAGGTCACACTGCCGGACAGACAACACACTACAACAGCACACAGGGTCAGGTCAGGCCAGGTCAGGCCAGATCACGTCAGGTCACACTGCTGGATAGACCACACATTACAACAGCACACAAGGTCAGGTCAGGTCAGGTCACACTGCCGGACAGACAACACACTACAACAGCACTCAAGGTCAGGTCAGGCCAGGTCAGGTCAGGTCAGGTCAGGTCACACTGCTGGATAGACCACACATTACAACAGCACACGTTGCCAGCACCGTTCAAAGTATGGTGGGAAGCCACACGTTGTCAGTAACTTTCGGAATATAGCGGAAAGGAGCATGTCAGTCCCGTTCGGAGTATGGTGGAAGGCGTACCTGGTCGACCCTTGAAAACCTCCACTGTTGGGGACAGCGAATCTCTGCGGTGACGTTTAATTCTGCTGAAGGCCGCTGCGCTCTAGACAGTTCCTAGATTTATTGGCTTCACAACGGCCACCGCTATTCTCCTAACAGGTTGTCAAGAGCTAATAAATGAGATGCTTGTAAACTACCGGTTGGAAGGCCGCGGCAGAACGCGCGCCACATAATGATAAGTTCTACACGGACAAAAACCCGCTTTCGTAGTCGCAAAACCGACTCGCGAGACAGCGTATCAGGTGTTTCGATACCACAAAACCCAAGAAGTGTCATGTTAGTGTAGATGAAGAAGTCAGCGGTGAGCAGGGGTCACTTCGGCCTCCGAGCCTGAACCGCAGCCGGAGCCGGAGCCATAGCCGGAACCGGAATCGAAACCAAAGATGGAACAAGCCAGCAGGAGCTGTAGCCGGAGCTGGATCTTGATCAAGACCAAGCTGGAGCCGGAGTCGAAACCGGAGCCTGGACCTGGAGCGAGACCAAGACCCGGGACGAAGCAAGGGTCGAAGCAGGATCCGGATCCGAAGTCGGAGCCGGGCACCTGGACGTCACCCCGGCTGGTCGCCGTTTGGTCGGTACGCCGTTCTGGCGGTACTCTCCTCCGTTGGCGACCGGCAGGCAGGGTGCGTCTCTGGGCCAGCCGCGGCCGTGGGCCGAAGGCCGCGGAAAACGTTCCGGCTCTCTCCACCACCCAGTCGGCATCCCAAGACCATCGCCTACACAACACCGCTGTATAATCTGCTCTCTAGTGTACTCCACCACCCAGTCGGCATCCCAAGACCATCGCCTACACAACACGCTGTATAATCTGCTCTCTGGTGTCTCCACCACCCAGTCGGCATCCTAAGACCATCGCCTACACACACCGCTGTATAATCTGCTCTCTAGTGTACTCCACCACCCAGTCGCTACCGGAAAACCATCGCCTACACAACACTGCTGTACAATCTGCTCTCTGGTGTACTCCACCACCCAGTCGCTATCTGAAAACCATCACCTGCGCTCTAGACAATTCCTGCCCCACCACCCGGTCGGTATCTGAAAACCATCACCTATACCACACCGCTGTATAACCTGCTCTCTGGTGTGCCCCACCACACACCCAGTCGCGATCTGAAAACCATCGCCCACACCACACCGCTGTATAACCTGCTCTCTGGTGTACTCCCCGAAAACCATCGCCTACGCCGTTACACTACACCGCTGTATAATCTGCTCTTTGTTTACGCTAACAGCAGCAAGGCGACACATTGAAACGATTGTCCTCTTTAGACACGTAAACAGCATTATGTCAACACGCGATGCTTCTTTTCAGTTGAACAGAACACCGACGATGGGCGAAGCGAGTAGTCCATGCAGTATTCAAGTCTGCAAACTGCAGCCACACTGCTTTCCGGCTCAAGGCACTGGCAATTATGAGGGTATAAAGGTCACGCCCATGGGTGAGAAGAACTTCGTGGTCCTTCGCGACACATCCAGCAAAGCATGTTTCCAAGCCAGCCCTGTAACTTTCTTAGTCATGTCGCGTCGCTTCGCCACTCTCTCACGTCTAGTGGTCGCCGACAAGCTGAAATCAACGCCTCATCCGTCTGCTCTCCTTCCTCCCTCTCTGCTTGTCTCAATCAGTCTGTGTCTGTGTGTCTGCGTCTGTCTGTCTGCCTGTCTGCCTGCTTGTCTATGTCTGTCTGTCTATGTGTCGTCTGCATCTGTCTGCCTGCCTGGGTCTGTCGTGCTTGCCTGGGTCTGTCTGCCTGCTTGCCTGTGTTTGCCGCCTGCCTGCGTCTGTCTGTCTATGTGTCGTCTGCATCTGTCTGCCTGTCTGGGTCTGTCTGTCTGTATGTGTTTGTCTGTATATGCATGTCTGTTTGTCTGTCTGTTTGTCTGTCTGTATGTGCATGTCTGTTTGTCTATCTGTGTCTGTCTGTCTCTCTCTCTCTCTCTCCCTCCCTCTCTCTCCGGCTGCCGCCATGAGGCGGTTCGCGCTGCCCTGGGCGAGACTGTGCGCGCGCCAGCGATACACGGCATAATTGCCGGCTCAGAGTGCAGCTAATTATGGCGCTGCGGCGGCCCCCGTCGCCGACCTTCTTTCACAGCCACGCTCAGCTACAAGTGGGTTCGTGGCACCAGTGCAGCGGCGTGGAGGTGAGCAGTTCATGCGGCCGCCGGCACGCCATGCTGCCCTCGTGGGGCCCGAGCCTGCCGCGCGCCTCGACACTTCAAAACGGAGGTGCCGCGCCTAGACACTTTAAAACGGAGGTGCCGCGCCTCGACACTTCAAAACGGAGGTGCCGCGTCTCGACACTTCAAAACGGAGGTGCCGCGCCTCGACACTTCAAAACGGAGGTGCCGCGTCTCGACACTTCAAAACGGAGGTGCCGCGGCGCGCTTCTGAGCGCGGCAGATGGTGTCCGGGTAGCGGCGTCGGATCAAAGGCGGCCGCCGGCGGCCGGGCGACAGGCCAGCCGGCCACGACTGACACGTCAATGGATCCGGGCGGCGCTGTTCTGCCGGCGCCCGCGAGACGCCGCCGCCCATGTCAAGCCGGGGTCAACGCTACTCTGCGCGACCATGGGACACCGCCGTCACGACAGCTGCCGAAATACCAGCCCTCTGGGCAGCAGAGCCATGGCGTGTTGCCCCCCCCTCCTTACCAAGGGTGGCAGCACCTCGTTTGGCGAGGGAAACACGTGCACTTAGACATTTACTTCACATTTATCATACACCGCTATGTGTCTAATGTAAAATTAACAGATTTGGAGAGGGCAAGTACCACCCTGCCCGTATTCCCCTGGATCCGTTGTATTGTGTGTCTGACTGTGCCCAGCCCGATAGGCCTTTGACCTGCTTGTCTGTGTTTTGATCTAGTCCGTTAGATATCTCTGCTCTGTCTTGCTCGACTGCTCACGAATTTTTATTAGGCCTTTTTCCCCGTTTTTCCCTCGTCTTTTACTCTCCTCCAGTCGTGTCGTTCTCTCTGCGGTACTGTCCGCCAGGGGTGTCGATTTGTATCCTTTTGTGGGGGCCATGGCCCCACCAATGTTGATCTTGGCCACCACCAATGTTGATCTTGCCCCCCATGTTGATTTGCCCCTCCCCCAATAAGCTATGCTGTTTTTATGTTCATAAGAAAGCTAAAGGAAAAAAGAAAAAAAGAAGAAGAAAGCATCATGCTGTATAGAAAACTTAGCTGATGTTAACCAGAGTATCATGCACTGTCAAGAAACAGATTAGGTTTAGATAGTGGACTGACTCTCCACCTTTTGCTGCAAAACTGAAAATTGTGCAGAAAAACAACAAAATAACTGGATTTCCCTCCACTGTGGAATGTTAGTTATTAGGGCTTTATGGCGCATCGACTACATTGGTCATGTAGCGCCCACTCCACTGCACTGTGGAAGTACAACTTGCATCATAAAATGCTGAGATTAGCAGATGCTGATGGATTCAGGGGTGTCAATTTCTATCCTTCTGTGGGGACCATGGCCCCACCAATGTTGATCTTGGCCCCCTCAATGTTGATTTGGGCCCCCCAATAACCACTGCTATATGTATGCTGATAAGAAAGCTAAATAAAAATTAAAAGCGCCATGCTACTTAGCATACTTAGTTGATGCGAACCAACACACTTTGTAATGAAATGGAACAGATTTGGATCGGACGGTGGATTGACTATCCACTTCTTGCTGCACAATTTAACATTGTTTGGAAAAAAGAAAGAAGTTGGACTTCCTTCCACTTTGCAAGCATAGCTTCCATCATAAAATGTTCAGATTAGGTGATGCTGATGCATTTTAAGCCAGATAGTATACAAAAATTCGCAAAGCCACTAGACAATTGCATTGCCATAGTGATGCTTGCACATATCACCAATAGCAAGAGCACATGTATACGGAACTTGAACTGGATTCATTCTATTCTTAATTTCTGGTCAGTGTCAATCATGCACATAATCCGGTCCTCAACAACAATCAGTTATCCTTGAGATAGAGGATATATAGACTATATTTATCTTCAAATCCAATCCATCACACCATAAGCTTGATATTTACCTAGGTAGGTTCCTACCTACCCACCTGTATGCCCAATGACAATGTGCATATATTCAATAATAATATGGGCATCACAGCCAATAATACCCAATGTATCTGACAGCTTATGATACCATGAAAGAAATAGTGAGCAAGAAGCTGTATGCACACTGTTATAATTTCTATTCTTGAAGAAAACAAGCAGGCAGGTGCTAAGCCATAGCTTACAAGAGTAGTTATACAAGGTCAGACCTCATCACCAAATAAATGAGATGGCCGTTCTTCAGAAGATCCAAATTCGTAGCATCCAAGGATAATATGTTCAGTAACATAAATCACAGTCTAAAGTTGAATTTGCGGTTGCGATCGACAAATATGGCAGAGGGAAGACAGTTGTGGTGCAAATGCGCGCAGTGTTGAACCCGGTGGCCAAACTCATGCAAAGATATAAAAGATAAGTGCAACTATGAGCTACAAGGGTCCTTCTTGGTTGCACTGTGTACGCTTAACCAGTTGCCCACAAAATCTGTTGATCAGCTCTCCCTGTAATACTGAAAAGCAAGCCCTCTATTCTTATGATTGTCTATGCTGCTTTTAAAGACGCTAAATGTGCTGCTACTTACAATAGTTTCTGGCAGCTGGTTCCAGTGTTATACTACCCTGTTGGTGAAGAAAGCTGTCTTAACCTTGTTCTGCTGTGGTTAACTTTAATTTTGAATTGATGACCTCTAATTGCATCATTTCTGTTGAATTCAAACATTTCCCCAAAATATCCCCTATCCAGACCATGAACAAATTTAAAGACCTCGATGAGATCTCATCTCAGCCTTCTATATCTAAGTGAAAACATTCAATTTCTTCAATCTTTCGTCATATGCCAGGTTGCTTATACCATTAACCATTTTTTATGTGACGTCGATCTGATTCGTTTTTTGTTATACTTCATACCTTTTGATATATATGCAGATTGATATGGCTGTGAAAGAACTTGCCGATATTTAATGTGGTTTTAAAACGATTTGCTGATGTTTAATTACCAAAGGAACTAGAAGAAGAAGAAGTTGGTAGGTACGCTTCAACAAGTCCAGTCCATGGTTTTTCTGATTTGTGATCATGGTTTTTATGTTAATGCCACATAACTAACATATTTGTCTTCAAGAGTTGGTTTAGTTTGCATTTATTTATATTTGTATTCTACTGCTCTTTGCTTCCTCTGCCCAGGATTGGGGCACCCAATGTTGCATTTATGTCAGAGGTTGGCACACTTTTAAATAAAGTTACAGCTACAATTACAGTTACAGTTACAGTTACTGGTATGACAACAGTAGAGAGGCGGGCTCGTGGTGGTGGCTGGAAACCATCCCACACCGTGCACTTTCAGAATGTTTGGACTGGCCACCTTAAAATTTGGCACATCTTCGGACAATTGATGAGCTCACTTTGCAATAAGCAATGGAGGCCGCGTTTACTAAGGTTCTAGAGTTCCAGCATACCGAATTCGGGCCGCTACCTGGTCTCAGTTCAGTATTTAGTCGTACGTTTAAACATTTATCGCCGAACACACCGTACAAGACAGTCAAACGTTAAATAGGAGTGCATGGAAAAAAATGATGAGAGATACAGCAAAATGAACCCATGTCGAGTCAACAGTACGAAATTAGATTTAAACTGGACATGAGATATCACTGATATATAACTAATACTTTGTAAATGAAAAGCGGAATACATGTAATGACCCGCTATGCCCTTTAATAGTCATACACATTTCAAGTCAATGTCAAGTCAGACCATTAAGAGATGAGATGCAATATGTTGATAGTGCACGCATCACGAGCCATGTGGATACTAAGATACAGAAAATGGCCAAACGAATGGTAATTTTGCATGCTGATTTCATTTCTGATCTTGTAAGGATCGGGGAATGCGATCGAAGTTTGTATTAAACACACCGGGATTGTGTTTCCCATCCCGTCCCAAAGAGGGAAGATAATCCGATGCTTGTTTTAACTTTCGGAAAACGGAAAATGCACTTGGCTTTGTATTTGTCTCACTCAGCTTTTCCGGTGCACGATCTATTTTTGAAAATAATCAGCTTGAACAGTTCATCACACATTTCCCGGTACCTCACCTCGACCCAATCAGTGACATATAAATTTGTACATGTCACAGTGCTAGAATACGTCTTCAGCTCCCATATCATCGATAAAAAATCGGATTTCCTTCACGACTGTAGAGCTACAACTACAGCAAAGGCTGGATGACGGGCTGCACTTCGATATTGGCCTATATGACCTGACCTGGAAAGGCTAACCGAAAGAGGAAGACAAAAATGTGTTAAGTAACTCAGGAAGTTTACCTTTGCTGCATTTTTTTCTAGCTTGTTTAGAACGAGTCAGGGTGTCAAATATCTTCTCTGTACTGCGAGAGGTAGGACATTCTGCCAACTACGATGAATATTTATCAGTGCAATGGTTACTTCCACCACTTCCTTTTTTAAACAAGCACACCTTTTATTTATCATATTTGTTTTCCCCAATGTTACTATATATCCTTAAGCCGGAGAAGACCATGTGAATTATGGAAAAAATGCGCACTGAGAGTATAAATTGTTTTCTTCAAAAGTAGTTCAATCCAGTTATTCGGGCTGCCACCTCCATGCAGTACATCTAGCGGTGTTACACAACGATTAGCTACCTTAGACCAAACCAAAACTGTTTCAACTGTGGACAATAATTGTCTGATTGCGTGGCACAGCTGTTGCACCACCCAGTCCGTCCTGGCCGCCGCGGCCGCCGAGACCGGTCGCCACACGGCAAGGCAGCCGGCGCACCGTGAAATTTCATGGCACGTGCATCGAGCGCGAGGCAATGCCGAGTTGCGACAGGCGGTTAAAAACGCGTGACACGCGTGCCGATGACTGCCAGCTCGCGCTACACGGTCACTGCACGTTTCCACGTGCATCATGTGGCCGTCGCGTGCAGATGGTGTCCACACAGAGCGGCGCAGCAACCTCCTCTGCTGTCCGGTCCACGCGCATCCAGCCACACACCGCTCCGCCTCCGCCGCTGTCCACACACGGGACTGGCAACCTTATCTGGCAACACTCGGCGCCCAGCCGCGTCCGAAAACCGGCTGCCAACTTCAAAGGAGCCGCGAATAAACGCGGCCAACCGGCGTCTCGCGCTAATCGGACACGGCGCTGGCGAGCCCGCGCACCCGCAGCGAAGCGCCCGTCCCAGGCTTCGTCCCGTGCCTAACGCGGCGCAGAATCCTCACCCACCCTCCGAGTTTCACACAATCGGAAGGGACCAACAGGAACGGACTGCCGTTCGGTCAGGGCGTGGCGGCAGGGGGCGCGACGGCGCACGCTTTCGTTCCGGGACATTAAGTGCGAGCCTCGCTAACGACCGGTGGATCATGATGCTCCGCGGCGGCGGGCGGCGGGCGGTGGGCGGTGGGCGGCGAGCTGTGATAACACGGCCCGCCGTCGGCTGCCAGTCGGCCCGACCATCGGCCAAGCGAGCGGCGCAACCGCACGCCTTCGACACGACCTCTGATTGATCGCTCCCGACCGGCCGTTCGCCGGCGGCCGGCGGCGGTGATCTCGCGCGCTCGACTCGCGGCAGTTATCGCCCGGCTGCAGAGTCGGCCCGGCGCGCTCGTGATCGGCCGCGGGCGCCGCCGGCCGATAGTTTCGCGCCGGGCACCGCGGCGCCGATGAGAGGCGCCGATCGGCGGGGTCACACCGGCGGCGCAACAGCCGCCGCCGCCGCGCCGGCCGGCCCACAGAGGCGGCGCGAGCTCGTTACTCTCGGCGCCGGCGCCGTGACTGGGGGTCACGTGACTGGGCGGTTGGAGGCCCGGCCGGCCGATTCTCACCGCAGCCGGCTCGTTATCAACGGTGGTGATTAATTCGGAGTGCGGCTATCGGCCCGGTATATCCGGGCCGGCGATTCGCCGCGCAGTCGGCGCCCGCGGCGCACGCGGCGGTTCCCGCGAGAAAGGCGCCAGCTGACTGCGCTCCGTTGACGTCACTGGGCCAGGCTCGTCTGCGGCGCTAAGGTTGGGGGGGGGGGGGGGCGAGACGTTTTTCAAACACCTGATGTGAACAAAAAATCCCGCAAGCGACGTAGGAATGAGCAGGAGAATTGTGTGGATGTTATAATAATCACAGCCTTCCTTAAATGGAAATCGTATTGTATCGGTCGTTTTTTTGGAAAGCACCGTGCCGACCCTGCCCCGGCCGTCGGTGCGACTCCAGGGAGCTCGGTGCAATGGGTGTGCCGAAATAAACGAATGCCACACTCGTAGGGTGGAGATTCCTACACTTTGGGTGGATCGTGGCTCTACCAACTTTGCGTTTGGCCCACCAACTTCTCGTTGTCTTAACATGGGGGGGAGGCACCACCGACGAAATTGGTGGCACTCACTGCCTCCACACATCGGGTTCCACAAAAAAGTCAAACTTCTCCACCCATGCACACTTGTATCGGCAGTATATATTTTGTGACATTTACCTGATCATGTCTTCCCGCGACAAAAATAACTGATGAAATAAAATACATGCGGTGGCGCCTTCATGAAGTCAGCTTACGAAGAACCAACTTTACTGGCATAAAAATAACTTCAGGTTGTTCGTTAGCATTTAACGCCGCATACCCGGTGCTGAATTACTGGCCTGTTGGCGGACACGAGGTGACATTCGCCCGCCATCTGAACAGTCGCCGAACCTCGTTCGCTTCATGACTCGTGACCATGAGAAGGTCTTACAGTGCACCGCCCAGGACTTTGACACAAAGCCTGCCATCAAGCATGTAACAGCTACACCGGCCACATCAGACTGCAGCCGACATTCTTCTGGTACCGACTTAACGTAACCGACTCTTTTTTGGTGTAGCGACAGTTGGGATTAGGACCAATACGAGCCGGTGGGAATCATCGGGTCCAAACGAGTGTCAGCGCAGCGGCCGACTGTGGCTGCCACAGCGGCCGACTGTAGCTGCCACAGCGGCCGACTGTAGCTGCCACAATAGCCGACCGTAGCTGCCACAGCGGCCAACTGTAGCTGCCACAATAGCCGACCGTAGCTGCCACAATAGCCGACTGTAGCTGCCACAATAGCCGACCGTAGCTGCCACAGCGGCCAACTGTGGCTGCCACATCGGCAAACAATAGCTGCCACAATAGCCGACCGTAGCTGCCACACCAGTCTCGGCGGTAAAAGTGCCCCGCGCTGTATGTGTGTCGTGTGTGCCGTGTGTGTCATGGCTCACACATCACAAGGACACTGATGCACTGCGCACGACCGCCGCTAATCCCGCCAGAACCGACTGGTTTCTGACCAGCTGCAGTTTGTCGCGCCTGGAGGGACTCGGCACCGGCGCCTCGAAGGCTGCCCCGGCCCAGCCACGCCGCAATCTGCCGGTGAAATTTGGCCACTACCGCCGGTGGTGCGCCACACCAGGTGGTGCTGTGGTGCGGCACACCAGGTGGTGCTGTAGTGCGGCACACCAGGTGGTGGGGATGTGGTGCGGCACACCAGGTGGTGTTGTGGTGCGGCACACCAGGTGGTGCTGTGGTGCGGCACACCAGGTGGTGCTGTGGTGCGGCACACCAGGTGGTGCTGTGGTGCGGTACACCAGGTGGTGTGGTGGTGGTGGTGGACACGGTGGTGATTGGTGCGGTACACCGGTGGTGCTGGGTACACCAGGTGGTGTTGTCCACCTGGTGCGGCACACCAGGTGGTGCTGTGGTGCGGCACACCAGGTGGTGCTGTGGTGCGGCACACCAGGTGGTGTGGTGCGGCACACCAGGTGGTGCTTGGTGCGGCACACCAGGTGGTGCTGTGGTGCGGCACACCAGGTGGTGCTGTGATGCGGCACATCAGGTGGTGCTGTAGTGCGGCACACCAGGTGGTGCTGTAGTGCGGTACACCAGGTGGTGCTGTAGTGCGGCACACCAGGTGATGGTGTGGTGCGGCACACCAGGTGGTGCTGTAGTGCGGCACACCAGGTGGTGCTGTAGTGCGGCACACCAGGTGGTGCTGTAGTGCGGCACACCAGGTGGTGCTGTAGTGCGGCACACCAGGTGATGGTGTGGTGCGGCACACCAGGTGGTGCTGTAGTGCGGTACACCAGGTGGTGCTGTAGTGCGGCACACCAGGTGGTGCTGTGGTGGAACACACCAGGTGCTTAGCAGCGAATTGTGCTGACAATGCGACAAGAAACGTTCGGCGGGAACGCCAACTGTTCTGATGCAATACCAGGAGGACGTGCAGGGGATACGCCCCGGACCTAGCCGAGAGTGAACAAGAAGACCATGGGCGACGCCAGGACCTGAACTTTTCGTCCGAGGGCGCCCCTCTGAGTAGAAGAGCACTCCGGGTGAAAAGACGCCCCTGATAAACGCTTCAATGGGTCCAACTTGCTCTACGGCAGAGGCCGCTCTTAGCGTCTGGGCGAAAAACCTGCACGACGAAAAGAGAAGTAACGCAGAACACCAACGACGTCCCCCACCGCCGTGTTGGAGTTCTTGGGCCCGGACCGGGAGCCCACCTGGGACAGGAGACACCCATGGCCTTGCTCCTTTGGCATGGCAATCGCTCCCGCGCTCCTGAGATAGGACCCCACCTAGACACCGAAGGCGGTGGCGCCATGCATACAGCCAGCGACCACTTTGCACATGTCCGAACGTTCACAGGCACGTAATAACGTATCTCCGTCGCTTCACGACCAAGGCCCACAGCATATGAATAAGCCGGAGGTCGCAGACGTAATCAAACCCGGGTCATAAAACCTGACCGTGGCGACCTATTGGTACTAACGTCCGTCAGCGGTGTCCCAGAGGGCACCAAGGTCAGCCCACTGACATCAGGTGCAGACGGCGACCTGGAGAGCAGCATGATCAGCCCACCGGGCATTAGGTGCAAAGGGTGACCCAGAGAGCACGATGGTCAGCCTAACGGCATTGGTGACTCATACCCACGCAGATCGAACACGGATATCAGTGGCACCAGCCATCCGAACGGGTGGCGAGTGATGCTGGCACGATATTTATACTGATACTGCTACTGGCAGCTAATTATGGACGGTATTCCCTGATGCGATGCTCCAAAATGGTGCCTGAACAGGAAGCATGGAGTTGCAGCACCCAAAATACCACGTTCATGCTCGGCGTACGAACCTAATCATATCTTGCATTTGATGAAATTCGTTTCGAATGCTAGATAATCCCGACAGAGCAGGCTGAATCACTTTTGAGAATGCCGCAGATTGCAGTGGATGGCTCGTGTCCACGGATCCCTTCCTGGTCACTTCCTACACACCACTGATCACATCCACATCACTGATCGCTTTCTACCCAACACTGACCACCTCCTACATACTACTGACCACTTCCTACACACACCACTGATCATATCCCACCACTGATTACTTTCTACACAACCCTGGCCACTTCCTACACACCACTGACCATTCCTACACACCACTCATCATATCCCCACCATCGACCACTTCCTACACACCACCGACCCCACTTCCTACACACCACCGACCACTTCCTACACACCACCGACCCCACTTCCTACCCACCACCGACCCCACTTCCTACCCACCACCGACCCCACTTCCTACACACCACCGACCCCACTTCCTACCCACCACTGACCACTTCCTACAAACCATCCACTTTCTACACACCATCCACTTCCTGCACACCACCGACCACTGCCTACCCACCACAGGTGACCTCACACACGCGCCGGGTCACTCTCCACACCAGCCGCTGTACCTCTCCACACCAGCCGCTGTACCTCCGCACGAAGACCCATCCCAGCCGGCCGCCCGCCGCAGACCCCAGCACACCGGCGCCCGGCCGTGCCGTCGGTCCAGACCGACTGCAGGGCGGGGCAGACCTCGGGCCGGGCACGCCACCCGGACAGAGGGGCCGGACACGCTGCACTGTGCTCACAATGGACACTGGGCACACCTCGGCCGGCACCTCGACTAACGGTACACGGCGCGTGCATGTCGGCGGCTCTGTCCGTCGGCTGGCCGTGTCGGACGGCTGGCAAACCGGGCGGCGGACGGAGCACACGGCCCCGCGTCGGCCTGTGCACGTCCGGCGCTGCCCCGGCACGTGCTGGACAGGTGTGGTACTGCCCCGGCACGTGCTGGACAGGTGTGGTACTGCCCCGGCACGTGCTGCACGGGTGTGGTACTGCCCCGGCACGTGCTGCACGGCTGGCATTGCCCCGACACGTGGTGCACGGGTGTGGCACTGCCCCGGCACGTGCTGCACGGCTGGCATTGCCCCGACACGTGCTGCACGGTTGTGGCACGTCTGGCACTGCCCCGGCACGTGCTGGACAGGTGTGGTACTGCCCCGGCACGTGCTGGACGGGTGTGACGCGTCTGCCACGTGCTGGCACGTGCTGCACGGCTGTGACACGTCTGGCACTGTCCAGGCACGTGGTGCACGGGTGTGACGCGTCTGCCACGTGCTGGCACGTGCTGCACGGCTGTGACACGTCTGGCACTGTCCAGGCACGTGCTGCACGGCTGTGGCACGTCTGGCACTGCCCAGGTACGTGAGTTGTTGGTACACACCTCACACTTTTGTTGTACGACTTTCACGTCGTCACCTTTTCATTTTAAATGACATCCTCTTGATCGTCATTTAACATTCAGGTTTACTACATAAATGTTATCATTTCATTATCATTAACTTCATATTTGCCTGGCATCTGCGCTCAATGTGTGCTATGTGCCTATATTATCACGCGCTTGCTGCTGTCGCACTCTTCCCATCGGTTGTCGTGGTCGCCAATGCTTGGCAATTTTGGGATATTGTTGTCCAGCCTGAAATGTTGTGCGGTGTTATGCTTCACACGAGATGTTGTAGTCAGTGGTGAGGATTCCTATTATTTTGGTGTGGCGTCGGCCCTACCATCTATGCCTTGACCACACCAATTTCTTGCTCTCTTACTAGGTAGGCACAACCAACCAACTCGGCAGCACTGATATCCTCCATACATTGGACCTCACCAATAATTTGCAAGCTTCTCCACCCACGGTTGCAGCATGCGATCAGATATCGTCGTGTTATGTACCGGGTGACGCTGCCAAACGTGGGGTGTTGCAGCGTGTGACCGTTCGTCGTGCTATATGTCGGGTGACGTGACCCACCGTGGGATGATGTGGGCTGTTACGATGCCTTGCTTTACGACGTATCGCGTGATGTGGCCCACCGTGTGATGTTGTGGGACATCATGGTCTGTCGTGTTACGACGTATCGCGTGATGTGACCCACCGTGTGATGTGGGATATCATGGGCCGTAGTGTTACGACGTATCGCGTGATGTGGCCCACCGTGTGATGTTATGGGCTGTTACGATTCCTTGTTTTACGATGTATCGCGTGCCGTGACCCACCGTGGGATGTTTCAGGGTGTAACGGTTCGTCATGTGGTGCTATGGCGTGCTGCCGTCTCCACTCCCCCGCCCGTGGGGGGAGTGGGGTGGGGGAGGGGGTCAGGGTTGGCGTGTGGAAGAGGCCGATAAGCACAGGAACATCGCCGGCCTCCCGGCGTGCTTACCGTAGCGGTCGTGCTTGGGTTTTGCGAAGTCGTAACACATCCGTCCTCACCATAGTCGGCATTTCATTGTTGGAACATATCGATCATCACAGTCTGACCTGACCTGACCTGTCCGCTGCCAGCAAGCGGCACCGCCTGAGCGTCATGTTTCCTATCACAAACATACGAGTCTGCACGCGCGATAAATATTAGTGCCTTCTGCGACAGATCTACTGGAAATAGAGGCGGCGGCACCCTCTCTTCGTGCTCTGACTCACGGAGACAACAGTGGTGCATTCAAACCGCCTCAGCTCCGTCTCCCCCAGCCATCTCCAGGAAATCATCTTGCGCTTCCCCAGTACCATTGTCCGATTGTTTTAATTTCGTTCGAGGTTGTTGGCAGGAAAATGCCCTCGACTTGCCGGCAGATGCCTCTACCTGGTACAGGGTTGCTGGCAGCCTCCGTCTACCCCGACAAAAAAAAACACAGCACATTCCTGAACGTCGAGCATAAGTAAGATGTTATTGTTAGGATTTCAGGAATTCCAAATTGGAATAATCCCTAGGATAGCGTGCCTGCTGCGAGCTCCAGGCGCCAGCGGCTTCTGTAGGGGACTGGCGGTCACCAACTCAGTGGACCTTGAGCGGCGTCGTTGCGCCGGCTCTGCCCTCCATTCGTCACCTGTCACCGTAAAAGGGAAAACCCCCCGGGGAAACCAAAAGCCCAACCAACCCCCAGGGGGGGGGCCCGGAGGGGGGGGGGCAAGAACCGAAACCAAAGAGGGGGGGGGTGTACCACTCAAAGGAGGGTGCTCCGAGTCGGGTCCGGCGTCAGCCGGGCGCTGCATGGGGACCGAGGAGCGTCACAAAGGGGACCGAGGGCGTCAAATAGGGGACCAAGGGGCGTTAAATAGGGGACTGTGGGGAATCGCATAGGGGAATGAGGAGCATCACATAGGGGACCGATGGTGGTCATATAATGGACCGAGAGGCGGCGCATCGGGGACCGAAGAGCGTCACCTAGGGGACCGAGGGCGTCATGTAGTGGACTGGGGAACATCATGCATGGGATCGACGGATATAACATGGGGAACAGAGGGACATCAAGCATGGGTGGAGGCAAGGGAGTAGTAACCACGTTGGAGGACGCGTGCTTCAAGTTTAGTAAAGCTTAACATGACGCCCACGCCCAATTCGTGACGATGTCCATGAGTGAACGAGTGTCACACCGAAGGTGAAGGGGTATCACATGGAGGTGAAGGGTATCACATGGAGGTGAAGTGGTATCACATGGAGGTGAAGGGTATCACATGGAGGTGAAGTGGTATCATATGGAGGTGAAGTGGTATCATATGGAGGTGAAGGGGTGCCACACGTGAGTGGAGGGGGCACCGCCCGCGGATGTGAGGGTACCATGGGAGGTGAAGGGGTACCACGGGGACGGAGTACAATGGGGAGGGTACCACGTGGGGACTGAGGGGCACTACATGGGGACGGGGGTACCACATGGGGACGGAGGGAATACCGCACAGGACGGAGGGGATACCACATGGGGACGGAGGGTACCACGTGGGGACGGAGGGTACCACACGGAGACGGAGGGTACCACACGGAACGGAAGGGCGCCACACAGAGACGAACAGTGGCCGCGGTAATGCTCGGCGGGGCGTCTGCCGTTCACCATGTCACATGTCACATGTCACAGACACAACGCCACGATGGCTGGCGCTCGAAACACAGCGGGGGAGGGAGGGGTGGCTGCAGACCGGTACCGACCCGCTCCTCAGCCTCGCGACTCGTGGACAGCTGACGGCGGGGAGCGGATGGTGGACGGACTGGCAGGTAAGGGTGGGGGGTGGGGGATGGGGGTGACGACACTGACCAGTCTCGAGGAATGTGAGAACGCCGTCCGGTGGCACTGGAATCGCTGGGGAGGCGTCAGGGAATGTGTGGAGCGTTCACTTCTGGACAGCTAGTGTTTGAAGTGCCTTCGTGTGGGCTCTGAGAGGCCGTTCGCCCGGCTAGCTCTTCCAGGTCCGTCAAATGTGTCGGACACAGCAAAATCGGCATCGATTCGAGTGCAGTCGATGGTTGGAGTAGTTCAGGGCGGATAACGGCCAAACTTGCGAGAGAACTTGACCGGATGAGTACTCCAGTCCCCACATCGCCCGCCTATAAGGAGCGATACCTACGTTGCTTTTTCTGTTCGTATGCTGCCTACCGTGAAGCTATCAAGTGCATCCTGCAAGCGCAAACTGAATCCCGAAATGCATCACCACGTTCATCCAATTCTTCGCTCGTCGAAGGAGTCATAGTACCTACTGAAGGATGTCTTCCTTGTTATGCGGAAAATTAACACTAAATAAAACGCTCTCCATGTAATTCAAATAAATACGTTTGAATGACCGCTCCATGACCAACCTAGGTCGATGCACCTAAAACTCATAACTAACCAGTGACCAACCCTGGTCGATGCGCCCTATAACTCAATCAACCAACGCGTGTGAGCTTCAGTACGGTCTCATCAGTATCGAACGCGATTTACCATACAACCTAATTGAATTGGGCCGCAGCAGTCGGTTTGACGGGCATTTTTCGGCACGCAAGCCAGGACTATCATGATTCCAGGAAATCCCCCACTCCTGCGAAAGTGATGCAAGGCATGGCGTTCACCGAATTTGAACAGGATCGCCGGCTTACCGTGTCTGACAACTCCACAATGACACCATGAGGAAGTCTGGCTTCTCAGAGGCCCCGACTATTAGAACTCGTCTCGAGCATTGAAGGTATCAGCTGGACGTACGTATCAGTGAATTAGTCACGTATCAGTGAAGTTTCAAGTAAAAGTTATAATCAGCATCCAATCCCTGTTTTCCGCCGGTGCTTTTTTGGCCATGCTGTGAACCAAACATCTGCCGGAGACTCGCCCGGGTGTGCAGTCTATCGGCGGGCCGGCGCGATAAGTCTGTGTGCCTAGCTCAGCTGCTGTTTAGTATCGACCGAGTGGCTATCGCTGTGACCACACCATCCGTCAACACCACACCATCCGTCAACACCACACCATCCGTCGACACCACACCATCCGTCGACACCACACCATCCGTCAACACCACACCATCCGTCAACACCACACCATCCGTCAACACCACACCATCCGTCAACACCACACCATCCGTCAACACCACACCATCCGTCAACACCACACCATCCGTCAACACCACACCATCCGTCAACACTCGAAGTCCGGCGCGCCGCACGTCACCAGCAATGCCGACTCGAGCCCGCGGTGCACGCAGCACCAGCACGCGCACCACCCTGCCAGGAGCGGGCTGCCGGCCGGCCGACTCGGACGAGTGACGAGCCGTCGACCTCGGCCGGGCTCGTTCTCGGTACCTCGTGGGTGGCTGCCGCCGGCCCGGCCATTGGCGGCTGACAAGTGCCGGCGCAAACTTCGCCCCGTCAATCAGCTGCTGCCGGCAGCTGCGGCTGCGGCCCGCCGCAGCTGGCGGACTCAGGCCTGAGTGGGCCCACTGCCGGGTACATAGCGACACGGCCATCTGCCGGACCTCGGCCCGGCCAGATCAGCACCCTCTTGAAACTTCGCTGGCGCATTTATCGCAGTGGTTGGTTATTGGTTTTACGACACATCGACCGTTGTCACGTAGCGTCGCCTGGTTGGTTATTGATTTTACGACACATCGACCATTAAGTCATGTAGCGTCGCCAATCTCTCACGCCGATTGGTCGCGGGCGAAGAGTAGTGACAGGTGAGACTCGAACCCACAACCTTTCGATTGTGAGACGAGCAACTTACCCCTAGGCCACTCGTCCCCACGTAGCGTCGCCAGGTGAAACTCGAACCCACAACCTTTTGATTGTGAGACGAGCAACTTACCCCAAGACTATTCGTCCCCGCATTTATTGCAGCGCTTCATCGGTATTCAGTACTGCTTGCATTCAAGTGGAAACCAGCCTCCATAGAAGCCTGTTTTGACCCATTCAATGAAGAGTTTTGACCTCATAAAGTTATAAAGTGTTCAGACTTAAAGCCACAAGGGCCCATCCAGGTTAAGTATGTATGGGGAAGATACCATAACCTTGGCAACAAAAATACATCCACTTCAGCCAACACCACATCCATAATTCCAAATAATCCATCCGCCAACATCCCACACACTCATCAATGCCTATCTATCTAACCTATCCAACCTCATTCACTCGGTCCCACGTAACACATGTGACTTGAGCAACCTACCAATAATTTTCAAACTCCATCCATGCCTGCTTAAAGGGGCCTGGGGGCTGGGGCGGATAAATCCGGACCGAGCCTTTGTCCGCTTTTGCCAGCGTAGTGTCACGTATTTCCAGAACGCTCGTGTAACTGGTCACCTCATGGTGAGCTCAGCCCGTTCCAATGAAACGCTTCAATTGTGTGGCGAAAAAAAAGGTAACGTGACAGCTGTTGGCCGACCAATGCATTACTTGTTATTTTGAGTGACGAGCACAATGGTCGCCACACAACTAGCGTTCCGCGGATACGAAGCAGCGACAACTCGGCCCTCCTCCGCATGTCCGAGAGTCCCATCGCCGCCAGTCGGCCTCTTCTAATCACAGTCGGGCCCCGTCAGTTCTGCCAAGGGTCCACGAGGTCTGATCCACCTCCTGTCCGATGGCCCGATTGCGGCTCGGTTCAAAAGCGGCGCACCGGCCACGTCCGCCACCGGCCGGCCCGGCGCGATAACGCCTCGTTAGAGCCGGCCGGCCGGCCGAAACTCGCTCGGAATGCCGCGACTCGGACACCGGCTCGGACACGAGGCACGAGGCGAGCCGGTTGGAAATGGCGGCTGGGTGCCGCGCCGCTGGGTTGTCGGCGTGGGCGGGCTCCTGGTCCTCCACGGGCGGTCCACTGTTCACTGACGCGCCACCCTCTCCCCCGCCGCCGGCGGGCTTGTGGTCCTCCACGGGCGGTCCACTGTTCACTGACGCGCCACCCGCCGAATTTTCGGCGTGGGTGGGCTCGCGGTCCTCCACGGACGTGCGCCGCCCAATGATGGGTCACGCTGGGGACGAGTAGTCTAGGGGTAGGTTGCTCGTCTCACAATCGAAAGGTTGTGGGTTCGAGTCTCACCTGTCGCTACTCTTCGCCTGCCACCAATCGGAGTGAGAGATTGGCGACGCTACATGACTGAACGGTCGATGTGTCGTAAAACCAACAACCAACCACTGGTGGGTCACGCCGGCCCATCAACGCGCAACACCCGTTCGCTCCGCCTTCATGTGTAGAGAGTGCCAGAGGTCCAACTTGGAGCTCCGGCTCCACCGTGCACCTAATGCAGCAGGCCCTACGGCGAGCCCATAACTCGGTCCGGGTGCTCAACCAACTGCTCCACTAATCGGACAGGATTGCACACTGCAGATGAGTTTCATGGCCAGCGAAGACGTGAAAATTCGTCCGTCATTCCCGAGTGATTCATCAGATCACGTCTGCGCCATAGACTGACCTCGCTGACCCGGGTGTCGCACCGACGGCGTCTGCCGCCGAAACAGCCGTGGCTCGCGTCGGCATCGACTCGAACGAGCTCAGATGAGCCTCTGGACGGGCGAAGCGAGGACGCACACGGCACAGCGCCAGGCGAAGAACACGGCACAGCGTCTGGCGAGGAATACGGCACAGCGACGGGCGAAGACCGCGGCGCAGCATCGGGGAAGGGCCACGACATAGCGCCAGGCGAAGAACACAGGACAGCGACGGGCGAAGAACAAGGGACAGCGAAGGGCGAGGAACACGGCACAGCGACGGGCGAAGACCACGGCACAGCGACGGTGCAGGCAGGAGGGGGCGGTCTGGCGATCTTCCTGGGCAGTGTGCAGCGAGAGCGCGTGTTGGCCCGCCTCGCCGGGCACACACCCCGGTCCGACACACATACACAACACCGTCGGTCAGACGCCTGCAGCGGTTGCCCCGCGGGCGGCGAGACCAAACACGGACACCTCATGGGGCGGGCCATCTGCACACGGCCGCCTCCGCCCGAACTGTAAACACCGAGCCGGGGTGGGCTGGGAGGGCGGCTGCAGGAGGGCGGCGGCCGGCCAGGCCGTCCTGCCGGCCGCCAAGCCACCACACCAACTCTGATTATGCACCTTGGACACCAGTGTGCGAGCGGATGTCGCTCAGTGCGATTGATTTATTGATTATTTGGGCTTAAGGGCGCATCAACTGCTACTGGTTATGTAGCGCCCATCGCTCAGTGCGAATCAAGGAACTGACGTCACCGGCTAGGAACGGTCCGACGACAGCGACCATCGTCCAAAGGCACCGGCAGTGTGCGACATGCATACTGATTAGCAACTGATTATCGCACATTCGCAATGAAGATGCGCGAGCTATCGAGGCGCCTCGCTCGTCCATGCGGTGCGCCGCCTGGCGGCTCGTCCGTCTGAGCGGTGCACCACCTGGCGGCTCGTCCGTCTGAGCGGTGCACCGCCTGGCGGCTCGTCCGTCTGAGCGGTGCACCGCCTGGCGGCTTGTCCGTCTGAGTGGTGCACCACCTGGCGGCTCGTCCGTCTGAGCGGTGCACCGTCTGGCTGCCTGGCGGCTTGTCCGTCTGAGTGGTACACCGCCTGGCGGCTCGTCCGTCTGAGTGGTACACTGCCTGGCCGTGGTGATGGTGGTTATTGGTTTTACGACACGTCGACCGTTGAGTCATGCAGCGTCGCCAATCTCTCACGCCGAATGGTCGCGGGCGAAGAGTAGCGACAGCTGAGACTCAAACCCACAATCTTTCGACTGCGAGACGGGCAACTTATCCCTAGACCACTCGTCCCCTGGCTTGTCCGTCTGAGCAGTGTGCCGCCTGGCTGCCTGGCGAATGGTCCGTCTGAGCGGCGCTCCGCCTGGCTGCCTGCTGCGTTCCCATGTTGGCCGACAGCGCCGCCCAACCGGCACCAGTCACCCGGCACCAGCCACCTCACTGGAGCCGGCCGGCGGCGGCGGCGCCGGCTCGCCGGACGCGACGACCATCAGCATCGGCCGCTCGGCGGGATAACAGGCGGATCTACAGCTGAAATATGCTAATGCGGCCCGGCGGCGAGGTCAGGCGGCCTTTGTGAGGGGCGGCAGCGCGCACCCCGACTGCGCGTGATCGGGGCCTGATTAACGGACGGCCGGCGCGGCCGGAGCTACCTCCGACTGCGCACACGCACCCCGCCGAGCGGCGCCTCCCGCCTCGTCGGGCGGCGCTTCCCGCCTCGTCAGGCGGCGCTTCCCGCTTCGCCGAGCGGCGGCGACGTGCCGGTGCCGCTCGGCTGACCGGCATGGGAGGAGGTGTGGCGAATGGCGTGACGCCGGAAACATCACCGCCGTCTCCCGACGCTCGCCCGTCGGCCATGCATTCCGCTTGCTGCTCGCGTTGTCCAGGAATTTCCGGACGGAATGCGCGGGCGCCGGGAGAATGCAACATTTCTGGGATGAATGCGTTCGCTTCTATAGGTGGAGATGCATTGGTATAGGCGTAGAATATCGTGATAGTTAAATAGAACGAAGAGGTAAAGCGTTATCTGATTGTAAGACAAACATTTAAACAAGACAAACCCTCCGAATCATGGATAGCACCATGACTCGGAAGGTTTCTTCCTTTCTTTTTCCGGAAGATCCAGGCTTTTTCCTCCAGTAGGTCATCAGCGGCGGAGGAGGCCGATGGACCGACCGGCTCATGCAGCGTGCACGACTCTCCCCAGGGACAGGGGCGGCGCGGCACATCAAACGCCAGAGGTGACGGCACATGAAACACATCAAAGGCGCCGACGATATAACTGCTGTCAGAGCCCCCGGCGACCAGCCGCCCCGGGCGGCCAGGTCAAAGCGCGCCGCCCTCTCCCGGCGACAGACCGCCCTGGCCAGAGCGCCCCCCCCCCCTCACGGCCAGGTCAGGGTGCGCCGCCCCCGGCTGCACGGCAGTCAAACGACAGCTCAGCACCACACGAGGTATTGCCACCAGCGCACCTGCATCTCGTGCTGCAGGTGCATCACAACTCAGCCGACCGTGCAGCCGGAGCTATGCTGATCATGCGGCTCGGCGCGACCAGCTCGGCTGACCGCACGGCAGTGGCCATGCTGACCTCGCCTGAACGACGAGGTCACGGGGCCGGAACGGGACTTCGTAGCAGACAGGGGTCGTTTAGACGACGCCCAGGCCACTGCCATATTATCTTGTGATTGTCGCGAGGTCACGCCGATGACAGAGGTCGAGACGTTTGAAGCCCGCCAGAGCATTCCAACACGCTTTTTCGCCGAGGTCATAGGCACGACATTCTCGCGTGGAAGCGATATTCCCCAGGCAGACCTTGATCAAATGAACTGGGCGGCGGCTCAGTTAAATCGTGAGACAAAGCCACCAAATTATGGGAGGCCACTTTACAAACCATATCTTTCGCACCACTGCCTAAAGGGGTTTTGGACGCCAGAGACTGCTGGGTTTTCCCAGCCTGTGAACATCACCGTACGTCTCAGAATATGATCCACCTGCATATCTTGCGATACATATTCGAACTCCAAACGAAATATGCCTGGAAGACATCAATATTTTCTCCAAAATGTTATGTAATATAACGTGATGCAGTAACATCAGCGTTATTGTATGCCACCACAAAGTAGCCAATGCATGGCCCCGAATACCAGACGTTCAATTTGAAACAGAACCGGTCGATCATGCACTGGCCACAGTGCCTCGTGCCTGTTTCTTATTCCTCGGCGGTCGGCTCAAAGCCCACAGCGCTATTGTCTCGACTGGCTGGGGGAGCGGAAACCAAGTGCTACAATGTCGGCGGGTGAACGAGCGCCGGCGGACGCGTGCAAAATCATCCCCAACGTCTCGGCGCACGTCCTGCGGGCGGGGCGCACACCGGGGCGCTGCAGCCGCGCGTTTCGCAACATCGCCGCCTGCGGGATGAGCCATTGTCTCCTGCTGTTGCCGTCGCCGCTGCTGGCCGTCGCCGCGCAGATGCACATTCACTTCGATTCAGATTCAACACATGCTGAGCTGGTTTCGAACTTAGTTTAAACTTGTCGTTGCCGCCGACGAAATCGGCCAAATGTGTCCACCGACGCACGGCTGTTGTACAGCCAGCAGGTCGTCAGTGTGGGACCGCTGTTGCACAGCCAGCAGGTCGTCAGTGTGGGACCGCTGTTGTACAGCCAGCAGGTCGTCAGTGTGGCACTTGACGTACGGCTGTTGTACAGCCAGCAGGTCGTCAGTGTGGGACCGCTGTTGTACAGCCAGCAGGTCGTCAGTGTGGGACCGCTGTTGTACAGCCAGCAGGTCGTCAGTGTGGGACCGCTGTTGTACAGCCAGCAGGTCGTCAGTGTGGGACCGCTGTTGTACAGCCAGCAGGTCGTCAGTGTGGCACCGCTGTTGTACAGCCAGCAGGCCGTCAGCGTGGGACCGCTGCTGCTGACGAACGCCGGAACGCCGGGCCACGGCGCGACAACTTAAGTTGGCAACTTAAAAGGTGGCAACTTAAGGTCAAGCATACACGGACACGCCGCTAAACGACAACTCCAGCAAAATACTGGTCTACTTTCCGCCTTCCCTTCCCCTCATGTCCTGCCCTCCCTTTGCTTTTCCACTTCCTCACAGTCCCGCCTTCCCTCTGCCTTTTCCCTTCCTCCCAGTCCCGTTTTCCCTCTGCCGTCCTCCTTCCGCCCTGTCGCCCTCCCTCTGCCCCTCCTTTGTCTACCTACTTGACAAAGTGTACCAGGGACTGGTCAAATCGTAGCTGTTCATTTGCCAAGCAAGGGCAGAGACACGAGATGTGGGACATTGCGTCACTGCCACCATTGGCAGTGACGCAATGTCTCTGCCCTCGATACTATATATTCAACATTAGTCAGGGCGCTGCGCGGTACAACGCGAATGAACCCGCATATTTCCCACAATCATTATGTTGCCACAACGAAGTGCCTGGTCAGACGACAACACCAGCTTCAGGAAAGCTTGCGACGACAGCAGCCAGCCCGGCCGCCAGTTTCTGATTCCAGGCACGCCCCCGTGTGCGCCGCAGCGTGACGTCTGGCGGCACGCCTTCCGCCGTGCGGGACGTGGCGTCCGGCAGCACACCGTCCGCCGTCCGGGACGTGGCGTCCGGCAGCACACCGTCCGCCGTGCGGGACGTGGCGTCCGGCAGCACACCGTCCGCTGTCCGGGACGTGGCGTCCGGCAGCACACCGTCCGCCGTCCGGGACGTGGCGTCCGGCAGCACACCGTCCGCTGACCGTCTGAGATGCGGCCGAGTCAGCGGACGAGACCGGCGAAAAAACGTCGCGGCGAGCGCGCTAAACCGCGGCCGGCGCGCGCCGGCACACTGCACTCGGCCGCCGGCGGCGGACAGGCGCGGCGCGCATTGCACCAGCACGCTGCACACGGGCGGCGGGGCGGCGTCCGTCCCCGGTCGGCGCGTGCTGACGTTGGTACGGCCGCCTGGCCGTGTGTGGTCGGCAGGCGGGCGCGGGGTCGAGAGACGGCCGCGGCGCGCGCTGCACCGACGGCCCGAGTCGCCGAGAAGCGCGCCGACGGCCAGTCAAGCTCACCGGAGTCGTTCTGGGAGTCGGCAGATACGATCTGCGGCGTTTTTGTCGCCGCGCGGCAGGTGGCGCACGCCGGCCGCGCAATAAATAGCCGTCAGTTTTTACGACGCCCGGCCGGGCGAGGCGGTGACCTTTCGTGGCCCGCTGGGTGGGATGGGCGTGACCCAGTCGGCGGGAGCCGCTCACGGCGCCGGCCGACAGCGGGGAACATCGGTCACGCTGCTGCTCCGCCACATCGGCGGCCGCTGACCTGCTCCCGCCTGTCGGCACCGGGCTGGCTGGCTGTAGGGTGTATCGACCATGTTGATCATAGAGCCGGCACCTGGTGCCAGCGGAGACGCACAGGCTAGATGTCGTCACGTAATGCGATGCGGGGACAGACTCCAGCAGAACAATTGTCGACAACGGCAACATGTTCAAATTCGGGAACTGACGCGAGACATGCTGGAAAAGCGCCTACGCCTTCGACTGAACACTATATGTTTTAGCTACACATTGCACGTGCGAACACCATTTGTATCCTGCAGACGCATGCAATATAAGATGCAGATGATGTGAAGTCCGTTCAGTTTGAATGTAGCGGCGACTTCAGGCGGAAGTCCCTTCATTTTGTCCCATAAGTTAAGGTACTGAACGTACCTGTACCTCTGGAAATTGATCAATTAAGTTGCTATGCTATTAAACTGCCTTTTGCTGGGAAAAACAAACAGGAGTGTTTGTGGGTGGGTAGGTAGGCAGTGTGCCGACCAACCTGATGATAGTTACTCCGGATGGAGTTGTGGGATCTGCAGGTAAGTCGGTTTTGTACAGACCATATAATCCACAAGTAAGGACAAAATCTGGTGAAAGCAAAGAAAACGGGAAATCATACTTGATCGTGCCTAGACCCGTTTCTTTCTTTCTTTATGGTGCAGACCCGGTCCCACCCGTACCCAGGCCCGGCCACGAGCCGCAATACCTGCCCGGACCAATTCAAACTCCGGCGACGGGCACCGCCGACCGGCGTCCAGCCTGGTCCGGACCAACAGCCGTGCTTCTCCGCTGGCGCCTGTGGACGGCCCGGCCCTCGGCCCTCGGCCCTCGGCCCGGCCCAGGTACGGATGAGTCCATACCGGTGTCCAGCCTGGTCCGGACCAACAGCCGCGCTCCTCCGCTGGCGCCTGTGGACGGCCCGGCCCTCGGCCCTCGGCCCGGCCCAGGTACGGATGAGTCCAGCTCACGGCCGACCGGCCACCGCCCGACTGGCGTGACGAAGCGGCGCCGATGTGTATCGGGCGCGCCGTTTGGCCCGATCGGCGCCACTCGACCGGGCGGTCGCGCCGCGCCACAAGTGCCGCAGATTCACAACTGCAGGTCGGCGCCGCCCTAACGCGAGACTGGACCCGCTGCGGTGACGACGGCAGACGGGGCAGACAGGGCAGACAGGCGCCACAGTCGCCACTGGGGCAGACAGGACAGACAGACTTCACAGTCGCCACTGGGGCAGACAGGCGCCACTGGGGCAGACAGGACAGACAGACCAGACAGGCGTCACAGTCGCCACTGCGGCAGACAGGACAGACAGGCGCCACAGTCGCTACTGGGGCAGACAGGACAGACAGGCGCCACAGTCGCTACTGGGGCAGACAGGACAGACAGGCGCCACTGGGGCAGACAGGACAGAGAGGCGTCACAGTCGCTACTGGGGCAGACAGGACAGACAGGCGCCACTGGGGCAGACAGGACAGACAGGCGTCACAGTCGCCACTGGGGCAGACAGGCGTCACAGTCGCCACTGGGGCAGACAGGACAGACGGGCGCCACTGGGGCAGACAGGACAGACAGGCGCCACTGGGGCAGACAGGACAGATAGGCGCCACAGTCGCCACTGGGGCAGACAGGACAGACAGGCGCCAAGGCCGACTGGGGCAGACAGGCGCCACAGCGCACTGGACAGGGTCAGGGCCACTGGGGCAGACAGGACAGACAGGCGCCACAGTCGCCACTGGGGCAGACAGGACAGACAGGCGCCACAGTCGCCACTGGGGCAGACAGGACAGACAGGCGCCACAGTCGCCACTGGGGCAGACAGGACAGACAGGCGCCACAGTCGCCACTGGGGCAGACAGGACAGAGAGGCGTCACGGTCGCACCGCCGGCCTCCGCCGAGTCAGTAAACCACAGTCGAAACCGTTACCCAGCCGACAGCCGACAAACAGCCGTGAAAACAGGCCCGCTGATTGATGTGGTCGGGGAGGAGGGCGGCGTGCAGCGGAGCCGAGTGGCCGGCGTGTGTGGACGTCTGGCCAGAGGCAGGTGTTGACGACCTGCCACCGGCGTGTGTGGACGTCTGGCCAGAGGCAGGTGTTGACGACCTGCCACAAGCGTGTGTGCTCATCTGGCCAGAGGCAGGTGTTGACGACCTGTCACCGGCGTGTGTGGTCGTCTGGCCAGAGGCAGGTGTTGACGACCTGCCACCGGGTGTGGCAGAGGCAGGTGTTGACGACCTGCCATCGGGTACGTCTGGCCAGAGGCAGGTGTTGACGACCTGCCATCGGCGTGTGTGGACGTCTGGCCAGAGGCAGGTGTTGACGACCTGCCCCTGCCACCGGCGTGTATGGACGTCTGGCCAGAGGCGGGTGTTGACGACCTGCTGGCCAGGCGGTGTGGCGTCTGGCCAGAGGCAGGTGTTGACGACCTGCCACCGGCGTGTGTGCTCGTCTGGCCAGAGGCAGGTGTTGACGACCTGTCACCGGCGTGTATGGACGTCTGGCCAGAGGCAGGTGTTGACGACCTGCCACCGGCGTGTGTGGACGTCTGGCCAGAGGCAGGTGTTGACGACCTGCCACCGGCGTATGTGCTCATCTGGCCAGAGGCAGGTGTTGACGACCTGTCACCGGCGTGTATGCTCATCTGGCCAGAGGCAGGTGTTGACGACCTGCCCCTGTCACCGGCGTGTGCTCGTCTGGCCAGAGGCAGGTGTTGACGACCTGCCACCGGCGTGTGGACGTCTGGCCAGAGGCAGGTGTTGACGACCTGCCACAGGCGTGTGTGGACGTCTGGCCAGAGGCAGGTGTTGACGACCTGCCATCGGCGAGTGTGCTCATCTGGCCAGAGGCAGGTGTCGACGACCTGCCACGGCGTGTGCTCGTTTGGCCAGAGGCAGGTGTTGACGACCTGCCACCGGCGTGTGTGCTCATCTGGCCAGAGGCAGGTGTTGACGACCTGCCACCGGCGTGTGTGGACGTCTGGCCAGAGGCAGGTGTTGACGACCTGCCACCGGCGTGTGTGCTCGTCTGACCAGAGGCAGGTGTTGACCTGCCACCGGCGTGTGTGGCGTCTGGCCAGAGGCAGGTGTTGACGACCTGCCCCTGCCACCGGCGTGTGTGGACGTCTGGCCAGAGGCAGGTGTTGACGACCTGCCACCGGCGTGTGTGCTCGTCTGGCCAGAGGCAGGTCGTCGACACCTGCCTTGGCCGCGGCCACCGCGTCCATCCGGCTACCGCGAGCAACCGAGGCGCATGACGGGACACATGTCACATGGGCCCACATGTCGACGTGATCGCCGACAGAGGATCAGACAACCGTGAACGCCGCAAATGACCGTCCGATGCCGTTATCGTTGGCGCCCCGTTGAGAGAGGAACGCACACCCAAAGCGGCACCGGGATGGGTTCCTGGTCAGTTGAGTGGCGCCTCTGTTGAGGACGCACACCGAAAGTGGCACCGGAGTGGGTTCCTGGTTATTTGAGTGGCGCCTCTGTTGAGGGGGACGCACACCCAAGGGGTCGCTGGGGCGATGGCTCTGTTAATGGGGCTGTATAACCACTGCAGTTGATGCGCCCTAAAACCCTAACTAACTAACTCCTAGTTAGTTGTAAAAACATTTTTTTGCACGATTATTCCTCCCGAGCTGACAGTTTATGGCTGTAACTGAACTTCGATCATCTGGCAGCGTGGTCCGTCACATGGGATTAAATATAAATCCTGGCAAATGCAAAACATTGACGATGACTCTCAAAGGGTTCCCCGTCTAAATAAAGTACACAATCGCAATATAGAGCATGACAAAATTACGAAATTCGAATTGGGTGTAACGCGGACTCAGAATTAGCACCCGGGGGCGAGTAGTCTAAGGGTAAGTTTCCCGTCTCACAATCGAAAGATTGTGGGTTCGAGTCTCACCTGTCTTTACTCTTCACCCGCAACCAGTCGGCGTGAGAGATGGACGACGCTACATGACTCAACGGTCGACGTGTCGTAAAACCAATAATCACCATCAAAATTAACACCGGGAGCTCTTTGCTAATGATATCATGTGAAAAGCAGGCAGAACTCTGGGTCTGCTTATACAATCGTTCCAGGCTGGAACGAAACATTCCCAAATTCCAGCGCCGTGCTATGCTGGTTGCAAACTTTGCCAATGCACAATTCAGGAGTATTCTAGAATTGAACAGGAGGAGCACATATCATTGTGCGGGTCGACAGGAATACAACACACAGTCCTGACGTGGTTCCTATTTCACACGCCATCTGACTCGACGTCCTTCCTGCAATGACCTACGGCATTCAAAATGCTAGATTCCAGGCGTAAACAATTGAACTTGCTTTTTATTACAAACATCCTCAAAAACCAGTTAAGCTCGTGCGACATTCCGGCCCGCTTTCCTCTATATGTGCCAAGTTGATTGACCCGGATACCAATAACACGCGTTCGCACGGTGCCGCCGGGTTTGACAAGTTGCACACTTCCCAGACTGGGAAACGATTTTCCTTGGAAGTCTCACATCGTACATATCTTTCACACCCCATGAGCCTTGTTCAAGGCAGCAACGAAATCCAAGCTCAACAGCAATGTAAAATCATGCGGGACGTCCACTGTCTGTCATAAATCATGCATCCGTGCGTGGCAACAGACCAGCGCTCCGTCAGCAGAGGATCTGGCCTGGATCCCACCACCCGATACGTGCGATGGCTCTGGTTCCGGTGACGTTGCCACTTCACAGAGAGCCGACACCGGCTGGCCCATCAACACGGCGCGCGGCGCGACCCGTTGGCACCAGCTCGGAAGCCGGCAACCAGCGCAGCACCCATCGCTCCTGGATGTAGCTGTACCACTCCGCTCAGCTGAGGAGGCTCCACCCGTCCACGATGGCTCATGGTAGCTGCGGGTAACTCAGGGAGGCTCTGGGTAGCTTCGGCTATCTCTGGGTAGCTCCGGGTGGCTTCGGGTGGCCATGGGTAGCTCCGGGTGGCTCTGGATAACTGGTGGGCTGTGGGTAGCTTCGGTTGGCTCTGGGTAGCTGCGGTAACTCAGGGCGGCTGTGGGTAGCTCAGCACGTCTCTGGGTTTTCAGCTGATGCACTAGGCGAGCGGCTGCATTTTTAAGATTCCTCAACGGATCTGAAGGAAGGCTGATGGGAATCTCTCACCAAATCAGGAAGGACTCGGCATCGGAAAATGTTCAAGTTAAATAGGGAAAGTAAGAAGTATGCAGGGTGATACCAAACCGGAATGGGCCCGGACCCCCTCCCCCGACCCACCAGGGATCACCAGCTGTAATTTGAAGTGTTGGCAGCGGCGGGCAGAGGGAACACATCTCACGTCCGACGGCACCGCCGCTGTGCTGGGAGGTAGGCGAGCCAGAAGCCCTCCAAGTCAAGACTGAACGTCACGATCCCACTGAAACACGACGGCTGAGGCTGGTGGTGGCGGCGGATCGTGACACTCGGTGAGACGTCAAGCAAATGGGCGCTGTATAACCACTGCAGTTGATGCGCCCTAAAACCCAAATAACTAACTAAGAGACGTCAAGCAATCGAGAGGGAGCCGGCAGATGATGCGCGGAAATGCTGGACTGATGACGTCGGCGGCCGGCCCAACAACGCCAACTGCTCCGGGCGTCCGGTGGTGCTCGCCCAGGCGACACGCGCGCAGGCCACGCAAGTCTCCGCGGCGTGTGCCGGTAATTGAGCACGTGCAGCCGCTCAGAAGAGTTGACATACCGGTGTGTCAATAAGGCGGCCCGACCGGCATCGTAGGCATTCGAAGCCGGCGGTCGATTGGTAGTATCGCAACGGCCGGCGAGACGGTTATCAGGCGACGTACCTTCTTTAGTCTACCTGACGCATTCGTGAAATAATCGCACAAGCTGTCTGTAGCGAGGCGTAAAATAATAGTAATACGATATTACTCTGCGGTAATAAACTGCGGAACAAACTTACCTTCGACATTTCCCATGGCGAGTATGGCGATGGTCTTGACCGCCGGCACAGCCCAGGCGGCCAGGTGGAAGTACTGCGAGTTGTCCTCGATGGCCTCCTGGCCCCACTTCAGTCCGGCCGCCAGGAACCAGGTGAGCGTCAGGATCACCCACCAGATGCAGCTGGCCATGCTGAAGAAGTAGAGCGTCATGAAGACGAACGTGCAGCCGTGCCGCTTGGTGCCCTGGGCGACGGTCGACACCATGTCGTCCAGCCGGGGGAACTCGGGCGGCGCGGCGAACGGCGGGTTGCACGCGATGCCGTCGCCCATGCCGTAGGCGATGACGTACGTCAGCGACACCATGAAGTAGCACACGCTGAGGAAGATGATGGGCCGCTCCGGGTAGCGGAAGCGCGACGTGTCCAGCAGGAATGTGAGGATGGTGAAGGTGCACGACACCAAGCACAGGGCCGACCACACGCCCACCCACTTGCGCGAGAAGCTGCGCTGCCAGTCGGAGAAGAACATGCCGTCGCAGGGCGCGCCGCAGTCGGGCGTCTCGCGCTTGCCGACCCGCAGGCTGTACGACAGGCCCTTGGGCACGCGGAACTGCACCGGGCACACGAAGCCGTAGTCCTTGCCGTCGGGCGGCGGGTAGAGGTCGGGCTGCGGCGGCGTGGCGGGCGGCGCCGACGTGTCGTTCTGCCCGGCGCACAGCACGTCGGGCCCCACCTCCGGGTACTTGGAGCACTCCAGCTTCTCCGGCCACTTGAAGCCGAACTTGTTCATCAGGCTCTCGCAGCCGTTGCGCGCCGAGAGGCAGAGCGGCCGGCACGGCGGCACTGGCTTCTCCAGCAGCGTGCAGACGGGCGCGTACACCAGACAGAGGAAGAGCTCCAGGTCGGCGCTGCACTGCACCTTGACCAGCGGGAAGAACTGGTGCACCTCCAGGCCCGCCTCGTCCTGCGTGGTGTGGCCCAGCAGGTTGGGCATGATGGTCTTGTTGTACTGGATGTCCTTGCAGAGCGGGATGTTGATGACCTCGCAGCGGTCGTGATGCGGCAGCTGGTCGCCGTCCACCACCTCGGGGCCGCGCTGGGCGCCGGCGCGCCGCGCCAGCGCCACGAGACACCACACAAAGACGAGACGCGCGCCGGCCGCCATCGCAACACTGGTGGCGGCACGTCAGCAGCGCCGGCCGGCACGCACGAGGTGGGATCACGAGGCGGGATCACGAGAGCAGCGAGCAGCGGCTCAGCCCATCCCGCACAGCGCCTCGCGTTCACTCATCGACGCCCGCGCGCCACGCACTTCCCCCTGCAGCTGCCGAATACGACAGCGAAACGGCCACCCTCTCACCGTCCAGCACACGCGGCTTCTGGCTCCGAAGCGACCGCGTTCCGTGCCGGAGGCCACGTAATCTCGACGACTGCTGATTGGCCCGGCCGGCGCGCGGCGACCAATAAGAGCGCGCGACACATGCCCGGCTGGCTGTGAGCGCCGCTGTCGTTGGTTCCGTGCCCGCAGCTGGACGGGGACGGTCGAGCGGCGGGGACCGCAGGAGGTCTGGACGGGTGCAGGAGGGTGCCTGGCCGCGGAAAATATGCGGCGCGTGGTGGGCCCGCCGCCGCACGCCCGTCGAGCCATGCCCGGAGGTGTCGGCACGCCGTGAGTGTATGAGCCGGGCCGGACGCGGTCACAAAGGTGTGGGTGGAGAGACGACAACGCACTGCGGGTACTGACCGTCTGATCCGGCAGGTAGTCTAAAGAAACTGCCACTTGAATATGTCTATTCATATATTTCATTCAGGAGCGTAACCAAGGGGTTGGGGAGGCTGGACCCTCCTTGGGCTCCAACGGACCCCTGGCTCGGCCCAAAGGCCGCCGCTCTGCACCGTAGAGGTGTACGTACGGCACGCTGGGGCCATGACGATCCCGTGGAGTCTACGGGATCGTCATGGCGAAGATAGAAAGAAGGCCCCGAACACTTATAATGGCCGCTGAAGCTGTTGTCGGGCCAGTTATGAGAACGTCTACGTGCCCGCACTAACGGTTATGGGCTCTTATAAATGTCTACGGGCTCTTACTAGCAACCACTGGCCCTTATTGTAGATGATTGTCTGCGGGCACTTACGTACGCGCACTGGCTCTTATAAACAACTACGGGCCCTTACGAACGTCTACGGACTCTTCCAGAGACCTACGTACTTTTCCGAACGTCTGCGAGCCCTTACGAAAGTATACAGGGCATTACGAATGTGTACGGGCCTTTACGGATGTTTACGGGCCTTTACGAATGATTACGGACCTGTACGAGAATGCACGGGCCCTTATGAACGTGCACGGGCCCGTGCGAACGTCTGTGGGACTTTCAGCGTACTTGCGAGTTTCCGCGATCGTGTTCGGACCCGTCCGAGTGTTTACTTATCGCTTACCGAATGCTTAATCGACGCTCTTCTGGATGAAGTTTTGACATCCTTCATAGAGAGGCGTACTAAGACGGTCATCTTTTATGGTTGATAACAATGTCATTTTTATTGCAGATTGAGTGACAGGGGATCCAATTATCCAGTCCCCTGACGAAGATTGGTCTTCAAGCCGCATTTTTCTAAGAAGAAAACTGGTCCTTTTCTGAAGAAAGTGACCAAAATACGGGGAGTTTACCACCTCTGCCAATAATTATAGCAGGTGTTGAGAATGCAGTATGGCAGATGTGGTCATGGGCACACCAATTTTCTGTGGCCCCATGCATCTTTTAAGTGATTAAAATATTTTCACCAGTTAAAGGTTTAATTCACGACATTCAAATATCACAAAAAGAAGTAACACCCAAACTTGATATTACTGATTGACATAACTACAATAATGCTAGACACTTTGGAAGTACTTGAAGTTCACTGGCCCAATTTTTAATAGATTATCCTGCATTCTTGCAAGCACAGACAAATAGATCAGGTAGTATCGGATTCGAACACCCTCATCTCTCAGAAATTGAAGAAAATTGATGTACAGGTTAATTCTGGGGCGTTGATTTCAATCGTAGCATTATTACTCGCACCAGGCTCCGAGGTCAAGTGCTATGCCCTCCGGGATTTTCAGGTCATGTCGAAACATTGATACCTACGAATCGATGCACAACCATTTTTCATGTGTAGAAATCCAAAATGAAGCATGGATTCAGAATTATAATTGAATGCTGATGTCACATATGTAATTTGTTTTCAATCAACTTTGCACTTGTCCCCCATGAACTCGAGACGTAATTTATGGTCCACAAAATTACAGTTCCCTTACTTCGAAGAAAAAAAAATATCAAAATGTAGGCATGTCACTTGTTTATACGGATATGCATTAAGAACCCCGTGCATTTGTATTTGTAACGTGTTATACGACTTCTGAAAGTGACCCCGCTTGCATCGCCAATACCAATGCATGGATATTGACAGCATAGTCATATATTGCGTTTGTGAATATGTTTTTCCATATTATCATGCATGTATAACCATAGGTCATCACAAATATTCATGATTATTGTCATTGAAGGTCGTTTCCATGACCTGTCATGTCCTTAAGTTACAGATGTACCAAGTAATTGACACATTGAAATATGTAGGCACGTCGTAGGAACGAAGTGTTCTAGGAGTTAGATATCGGTCACTAAACCAAAAGGCATGCAAATATAATGCCCGCTTTGAGCTGGAAAGGATGTTCAAGTCGATATAAAATCGATATGTCGGTTGCCAGGCATCCTTACCTGTCGGGACATCAATAATCAAGCATACATATATTTGTTTTGAGTTACAATGATAGGTCACGATATAACGACATCGCAAACTCGCTCCCAGACGCTTTTCCCGCCTGAAACTGTGCTTCCTGTCTACGTCAATCGTGGTCCCCCACTTATTGACGGGTCCAGGGGAGAAAGGAATTTCCAGACTTACCGAGGAATGGGCGGTTATACTCCACCTCAACACTTCACCTCCCCTTTTCCGTCGCCGTAAGGCTGATAAAGATGGAGTTGGCGAACTTTATTGAGTCTCGAGTCTCACAAAATCTCCACCGGCTCGTTACGGCTGAACGTTGGAAATACAAATCGAATCCGTCAATCTTTCTTTACTGGCACTGCTCTCTACCATAAGTCACACCGTGTAGAACATGTGATATAGCAAGCGGTGTATTTACCTCGATTATTGTCAGTCAACAACGTTTGTGAAATGCAAATGTTGCAATAACATACATTCTTCCATAGCTTGTGATTCACAAACGTTGTTCTTCGAATTTTGTAGTTTGTCGGCTCGTGTTTGTGAAATGCCAACTTGACAAATAATAGCACGGTGCATTTACACAGAGCTTGGTGTGAATACACCGCTTGTGATGTTAGTTAAATTTGCATCTGGATGTCTGTCGAAACTGGAATATATTGGTTTGCACAGTCTTCTTATGCTCTGCGTGGACATAGCTTAATTTAAAATGAATTGTTCTAGTTTAAAGCTTGATCAGATTTCAACTCACTCTCGTTTGATAGGTTCTACATACCACAGTTGTTAGATGCTAAGCTAGGAATGGTGGAAACATGTAGCGATCGGACCCAATTGTTATCAATCAAGAATCCTTCAATCCAGCTTGGCCACGATCGACTCTGCTTCGTTCGCTGCATCTTCCACTAACATGGCACATACGTCCTCACTTGGGATCATAAGAAAGAACACTTGCGTCGTGCGATACTGTATTATTGGTGTTGCAGCTGTCCAATCTCAGTCATATCGACTGCACGAAACAGAATCAATGGCATATCAACGAGCAATCGCCGTACATCGAATCACCACACTCTTCAAGTGTATGTTGAACTATTTGTGCATATGTAGCGTTTGTGACATCGGTCCAACGTTCAGCGGCGTTATTGATGTTGCATGGGCCGTAATAACGTAAACATGTACATGGTAATGCATGCACACACGCACACACATACACACACACACACACACACGCATATATATATATATATATATATATATATATATATATATATATATATATATATATATATATATTATTGATGTTTTAGTGTATATAGTGTATATTTTTCATATATGTGTATGTGTGTGTGTTGTATATATATATATATATATATATATATATATATGTATGTATGTTGTGTGTGTGTGTGTGTGTATATATGTGTGTGTGTGTGTGTGTGTGTGTGTGCAGGGGTGTCACACCATACGCACTAAGGGGGCAACTGGCCCCCAATCATTGATCCCCAATCAGACCAAATCTCAATCATTGGAAGCCATGGAGGTGCCCTTGCAGAAAAAAGCAGAAAGTGCACCTCCGCCGCTATGGGAGTACTTTTTCAACCTATGGCTTCACTGTGGAGAAAAACGGCATAAAACATCAACTTGCCCCTCTCCCAATCCATTTTTAAAGTGACTGGGAATATGAAGATAGACACACACACACACACACACACACACACAACCATATATATATATATATATATATATATATATATATATATATATATATATATATATACATGTGTGTGTGTATATAATTTCTCACGGACAGGTACGTGTGATTACATATTCATTGTTCATATTCGTTGTATATTTGCTGCTGTAATTTCTTCGATGATCGAGCCTCCAGTGCTGCTGTAATTGCTTCAGTGATCGAGCAGCTGGCGTATCGCCGCAGGGACAGCGACGGTGCCATCCTTGTGACCCAGAGGTGGTCAGAGGTGTGTCACTCTGGGTGGTCGATGCGGGTTATGGTACCCTGAGAGCCGTCCAGCAGGATTCTGTCTCCTGGGGGAGAGATGGAGCGGCGTGAGAGATGGGATTCGACGTGCTGTAGACAAGCTTAGCGGGAGGCGGACAAGCTTGGCGGCGAGCGGACAAGCTTGGCGGCGAGCAGACAAGCTTGGCGGCGAGCGGACAAGCTTGGCGGCGAGCAGACAAGCTTGGCGGCGAGCAGACAAGTCTGGTGGCGAGCGGATAAGCTTGGCATATCACGCAAGTAGAGAAGCTTGGCATGTATCGCAAACAGACAAGCCTGGCATGTCACGCAAGCAAACAAGCTTGGCATGTCTCGCAAGCAAGCAAACTTGGCATGTCTCGCAAGCAAACAAGCTTGGCATGTCTCGCAAACAGACAAGCTTGGCATGTCTCGCAACAGATAGTTCCTGTGCCGGCAGAATCAAAGCTGCTCGTTTTGAGCAACTACCGTGCACACAACCCACACACATACACGAACTGTCGACCTGCCGCGTGTCCATGCAACAACTGACTCGTGGCTATAAACATAGCTGACGACATTGACCAGCGTGCATTGGACGCTCAACACCGCCGCGGCAGGTTGGCGATGGCGCAACTGCACGGCACAGGCTTCCGCGTAAACACTGACGTCACACGTGGAATGGCAAGGCAGCTGGACCGGCCACAGTGTTCACTGCCGCGGACAACAGTGAGCTGAGACAAGGTCACACAGTCCCCTAGCGGTCACCACCGCGGGACAACAGTGAGCTGAGACAAGGTCACGCAGTCCCTAGCGGTCACCACCGCGGGACAACAGTGAGCTGAGACAAGGTCACACAGTCCCCCAGCGGTCACCACCGCGGGACAACAGTGAGCTGAGACAAGGTCACACAGTCCCCTAGCGGTCACCACCGCGGGACAACAGTGAGCTGAGACAAGGTCACACAGCCCTAGGGTCACCACCGCGGGACAACAGTGAGCTGAGACAAGGTCACACAGCCCCTAGCGGTCACCACCGCGGGACAACAGTGAGCTGAGACAAGGTCACACAGCCCCCAGCGGTCACCACCGCGGGACAACAGTGAGCTGAGACAAGGTCACACAGCCCCCAGCGGTCACCACCGTGGGACAACAGTTAGCCAAGACAAGGTCACGCAGTCCCTCCCTTACATAAATTCCGTGTGCATTTATCACCCAGATTTCCTCACGTCTGTGCAGTCGTCACCTTTGTGTTGTCTCAGTGCAATACTGATTAAACAAAAACTAGATATATAAGGGAGGAAAGAAATGACCATTGATCATCATCAGAGCAAATGAAAAGTTCATAGTGAAAAATGAGAACAATCCAGTACCAAGAATGTATCGATAGAAACGAAGTCGATTTTTCCACATGAAAAATATTACGTACACTATCGTTGCGGTTGATCTTGCAGTTCAATAAAATCGTACTTCTTGTTCTAAATTTACCAATTTTGAATAACTACTAATAATTTACAGCAACTAAACATCCACAAATGTCACCGGCCACGTTTTGCTAATGAAGGATTTGTAGATATCTCACTCCATGTTTTTATTGGTACCTTGTACTAAGCCGTAAGTATTGACTTTTCAACGTTCTAGTAAAATTCCAGGGTCTTTCATATCTGACGTATCGAATTAGTTCCCCACACCTCTCCCCACAATAGAGTCCCTTCTGGCCAATCCACCTCCACTAGGGTCCTTCGCAGTTCCCTTAATGTTACTTAATCGCATCCCACCCTACTCGCCCCCTCCCCAACTAGCCCTTGCCCCAATAGGACCGCTCAAATTTCCCAATAGGGGCATCCCCTCGCAAACACACTGGACCCTTCACACGCCGAAGCAATTCACCACCAATCGCGTCTCCTTCTCATCCCATAGGTATAATTGTCGCCCTCTGCTGACAGAGCCCCTTTCCCTACTGATGCCTGCCCGTGCCGAAGGTCGCGCCTTCCAAACCACACCCTACAACATGTTCATTTGATGTGACCCGGAGCTGTGATGTGTATACCAATGTGACGTGTATGCGCGTATTTAGAAAGCTAAAGCGACAGGCTGAACGGCTGGGTACAAATGGTTTGAGATACTCAGTGGCAACAGCTGCATGCAATTCCATTGCGTGGTGCTTTTGGCTGGCTCTGTGCAATTTCTTGTGAAGTGGCATAAACTAGCCTGTCGAACTCCATGTTATGCTATGCATTGTCAACACGAATTGCAAAATAAGTACTTTGAACATAATAACAGGTAAGATACATAGCCCTCTGGACAGAATGCAATCCAGCATCATTCGAATTGGGTAACTTATCATTACGGTTATGGGTGTTGCATGAAAGTAGTGAAGGCTCGAAGAATGGAGATCGCCACATCCCACACTGACGCCAGTGAAGGCCCGACTAAGAGAATTGCAACCTTCCACGCCCTAGCGAAGGCTCGAACGGTACATCCACCCTGACGCTGGTGAAGGCTCGACTGGGACCGCCACTCCCACCCTGACGCTGGTGGAGGCTCGACTAAGCGGACCGCTACATCCACCCTGACGCTGGTGAAGGCTCGACTAAGCGGATCGCTACATCCCACCCTGACGCTGGTGAAGGCTCGACTAAGCGGATCGCACACCCCCCTGACGCTGGTGAAGGCTCACTAAGCGGATCGCCACTCCCGCCCTGGCGCTGTGAGGGCTAAGAGCTCCATCCACCCTGACGCTGGTGAAGGCTCGACTAAGCGGATCGCCACCTCCCACCCTGACGCTGGTGACGGCTCGACTAAGCGAAACCGCTACATCGCACCCTGACGCTGGCGAAGGCTCCACTAAGCGGATTGCTACATCCCACCCTGACACTGGTAAAGGCTCGACTAAGCGAGATTGCTACATCTCACCCTGACGCTGGTGAAGGTTCGACTAAGCGGGTCGCCACCTCCTACCCTGACGCTGGTGAAGGCGGCTGAGCTCGGATGAGGCTAATTTCCTCGGAACGAGGACACACCAAGCGCCAGACCTCCTCACTGTCCAGACGAAGGACGTCCATCTGAACGGACGGTCCCGGTGGCATCCGGCTGTCACGCAAGCGGTTTGAGATCCGATGACATCAATGTTGCACCCTATTTCGAATAAATTGAGATTATTCTTCAATGCGGATGTGCCAATATTGCTGGAGCCATCTCCACAATTGGACTCATTGTCCAAATATAAGGGACCTCCGTCTGATGCATGCGCTGTCAAATTTTTAAAGCAGGCTTTGTAATTGTATGATATTCCAGCGCTTCCACAAAGCTTGGCACACGATAGCGCATGTATTTACAGGCTGGCGGCTGTTGTTGGTCCGCAGGTTATGTGTCGCGTTAGGTACGACAGGGTACCTGTCTTGTCCTGTGGACTGGGTAGCCCTGTAGTCCGACTCTTGCCTCGGTAATCACAAGTTATCTGTAGCAATAGGTGCTTGATCCTGTACATGAGACATGGTAGCCCTGTAGCCAGACTCTTTCCTCGGTAACCACAAGTTATCTGTCGCGTTAGGTGCGACAGGGTACCTGTCTCGTCCTGTGGATAGGGTAGCCCTGTAGTCCGACTCTTGCCTCGGTAATCACAAGTTATCTGTAGCAATAGGTGCTTGATCCTGTACATGAGACATGGTAGCCCTGTAGCCAGACTCTTGCCTCGGTAACCACAAGTTATCTGTAGCAATAAGTGCTTGATCCTGTACACGACACACGGCAGCCATGTAGCCCACCTCCTGCCCACACGTCCAGCGACCCTGCTGGCTCCACATACTGATAATGTTGTGACCGCAAAATGTTGCGATTTGTTGTCATCCTGACGTCCTTGCGTGATGTACGTGTGCGTATGATGGCGGCTACTCGCAGTATTTACATTTATAATTCAAATCGTACCCGATAAATGTTCAACATTTTGGCATGCAAGCTCACCCAGGGGTATTAGAACGATCTGGGTTTAAATATAAACAGAAAACAAAGCAACTGCCCAACACTCATTGAAACCGACCCTGTTGTGAACAGTGACGTACATTACCCCGGGCTATCACTGGACCAGCGCAGTACACTGAATGACGAAGTTTCCACTCGAGATCCGGGAGTCGCCACATTTCTGTCTTACTGCATGTAGTGGTGGGCATCCTGCATAAACCCTACAATGCCTACCCTACCGACATGATCAGCGACATGACGGGTCGGGTGGCTGATCTGGCAGGCTGACCTGTCTGACCTGACCTGTCTGACCTGGCCTGTCTGACCTGACCTGTCTGACCTGACCTGTCTAACATGACCTGTCTGGCCTGGCCTACCTGACCTGCCTGGCCTGACCTGTCTGACTTGACCTGCCTGACCTGACCTGTCTGACCTGACCTGTCTGATCTGACCTGACCTGTCTGATCTGACCTGACCTGTCTGACCTGACCTGTCTGACCTGACCTGTCTGACCTGTCCTGTCTGACCTGCCCTGTCTGATCTGACCTGACCTGTCTGACCTGACCTGTCTGACCTAACCTGTCTGACCTGACCTGTCTGACCTGACCTGTCTGACCTGACCTGTCTGACCTGACCTGTCTGACCTGACCTGTCTGACCTGACCTGTCTGACCTGACCTGTCTGACCTGACCCACCTGACTGGAAGAGGTCGGTGGCGCCGGTGGCGCCCACCACGCACGGCAGGCCGTACTCGCGCGCCACCACCGCGCCGTGCGAGATGAGCCCGCCCAGCTCGGTCACCACGCCGCCCAGCAGCGGGAAGTAGGCGCTCCAGCCGATGTCGGTGGCGTGCGTGACGAGGATGTCGCCCCTCTGCAACGGCGGCACAGTGCTGCCGTGAGACGTCGCCGACCACGGGAGTGGCGCTGGGGACATGGTCAGACGTCGCCGACCACGGGAGTGGCGCTGGGGACATGGTCAGACGTCGCCGACCACGGGAGTGGCGCTAGGGGTGGCGCTGGGGACATGGTCAGACGTCGCCGACCACGGGAGTGGCGCTGGGGACATGGTCGACGTCCCGGGGGTGGGGACATGGTCAGACGTCGCCGACCACGGGAGTGGCGCTGGGGACATGGTCAGACGTCGCCGACCACGGGAGTGGCGCTGGGGTCATGGTCAGACGTCGCCGACCACGGGAGTGGCGCTGGGGTCATGGTCAGACGTCGCCGACCACGGGAGTGGCGCTGGGGACATGGTCAGACGTCGCCGACCACGGGAGTGGCGCTGGGGACATGGTCAGACGTCGCCGACCACGGGAGTGGCGCTGGGGACATGGTCAGACGTCGCCGACCACGGGAGTGGCGCTGGGGTCATGGTCAGACGTCGCCGACCACGCCGCACTCAGACGGGAGTGGCGCTGAGAACATGGTGGTGCGAACACTTACTCAACGTTAATGGTGTCGCTATGGAGCCTTGTCTCAGTTGACACAGCTTTGGCTATCGAGGCGCCCTACATTAAATGACACAGCTCCACCGTTCTTCGAATGTACTTCAAGAGACCGTGTGGCCGGCGTCTAACCTGCATGTGGCCGGCGTCGGTGACCGAGACCACCACGTCTCACCTATATGTGGCCGGCGGCGGTGACCGAGACCACCACGTCTCACCTATATGTGGCCGGCGGCGGTGACCGAGACCACCACGTCTCACCTATATGTGGCCGGCGGCGGTGACCGAGACCACCACGTCTCACCTGTATGTGGCCGGCGTCTCACCTGTATGTGGCCGGCGTCTCACCTGTATGTGGCCGGCGTCTGGTGACCGAGACCACCACGTCTCACCTGTACGTGGCCGGCGTCCTGGGCGGCGGTGACCGAGACCACCACGTCTCACCTGTACGTGGCCGGCGTCGGTACCTGACCACTTAGTGGGCGTCTCACCTGTATGTGGCCGGCGTCGGTGACCGAGACTCACCACGTCTCACCTGTATGTGGCCGGCGTCGGTGACCGAGACCACCACGTCTCACCTGTATGTGGCCGGCGTCTACCGGACCGTCTCACCTGTATGGTATTATGTGGCCGGCGCGGTGACCGAGACCACCACGTCTCACCTGTATGTGGCCGGCGTCTCACCTGTATGTGGCCGGTGACCAAGACCACCACGTCTCACCTGTATGTGGTCGGCGTCGGTGACCGAGACCACCACGCGCGCGGTAGCCTCGACCCGGCCCCGACTGACTGGGGTGCCGTGCACCACCAGGCGGCCGGCCGGCTGCGGCGCGGCCCGCTCGGCGGACACGGGCCGCGGCACGCCGTACATCAGCTCCGGGAACCGCAGCTGGTCCAGCTTCGGGTAGAGGCGGCGCCGGCGGCTCGCCCTGGGCATGTCCGCTCAAGGTCACGGCAGGGCCGATAGCTACGGTCACGTGACACTGCAGCCAGCCCTCCGGGCGTCGCGTGACACTGCAGCCTGCCCTCCGGGTGGCACGTGACACTGCAGCCTGCCCTCCGGGCGTCACGTGGCACCGCAGCCTGCCCTCCGGGCGTCACGTGGCACCGCACCCTGCCCTCCGGGCGTCACGTGACAATGCAGCCTGCCCTCCGGGTGGCACGTGACAATGCAGCCTGCCCTCCGGGCGTCACATGCTCCACACGGGGTCGACACCTGTCCGCGGTTAACTTCGGCGTGACGTGACGTTCGGTACTCTGCCTCTCTAGCCTGATGTGTCCAACACTTTGCACTGATAGGAAACCGTCGGAGCACCCCTTCGGCCGATGCTTCGTTCCTGTGCTACTCTATGTCCCGCCCCTACATGCCGAGTCAGGCCGCCAGTGCAGCTCCCTACTGCAGCTGAGGTCATTGTCCCGGTGACCCCAGCACAGCATATTTCACCTGTCGTGGAGCTGGTCGGGTTGGGATACCTGGCTCACTGCACTTCCACCCATTCCCTCGTATTCGCTAAAAGGCCCGATGCGTGTCGGTCGTGTCGAACCCAGCCCAAATGAAGGTGTGCAAGTCCATTGCCGATCCATGTTCAACTAAAGGTCTGCAAATCCAGTTCTGATCCAAGTTCAACTAAAGGTCTGTAAGTCCAGTGCCGAACCAAGTCCAAATAAAGGTGTGCAAGTTCAGTGTCCCCGTCAAGCTAAAGGCGTGCGAGTCCAGTTGTGTCGATCCCTACAAATCACTTATACAAATAATCCAGCAGCAACGCGAGGAAACGTTGGCCCTAGGTACCAAAGGTTCCGGGTTCGACACTCACACCACTCAGGACATTTTCCAATCCCGCGGCCCACCAGCGGAACAGTATGGGCGGAACCATTAGCCATGATCGTACAAAAAAGTGTCGTGACTCACCCAATGAACAAACAAACAATAAACAAGAGGAAGCGATATGAATCGCAATGGCAACATGCATCAAGGGACAACCTGACCTGATGATCGGACCTGATTGGACCGGATGTGACCAACCGATCTGGCCCCTGACCTGGTGACGATAGTTGGTGAGCGCGTCTTCAGCAGAGTTTGCAGCTCGTACAGGCCCATGTAGAAGACCAGCTCTGCCTCAGGCAGTCGCCCCTCCCGCACCATCAGGTCTCCCAGGTACCTGTGGACAGCGGACCTGTCGGACCTGGCAGGCGGCTCTGCCGCCCCTCCAGGTCTCACAAGTACCTGTCGGACGCCGTGACAAGTGTTCAGCTTACGTACGGCGACAGACGTTCGCCTTCTTCACCCAAACGTGCGTGGAGGTTATGAACTGTGGAGGTTATAACCTGTGGAGGTAATTATGCACCTCCTTCGCCACCATGCATGTACTTTCAAAAGCTCTGTTCGAAAGCTCTCTCCCTCTCTCTCTCCCCCTCTTCCTCCCTCTCTCTCTCCCTCTATCTTTGTCTCTCTCTGTCTCTCTCTGTCTCTCTCTGCCTCTCTATCTCTTTCTGAGAGAGAGAGAGAAAGAGAGAGAGAGAGAGGTAGAGAGAGGGAGACAGATAGAGAGAGAAGTATAGGCATATACAGGGCACGTGTGGGGAATAGGTATAATATGTCATAGTGCAAATACAGTTTTTGCACAGCATCGCTCGGCACTTCGTACTGTTAGCATCTCGAAAGTCTTTCATTTTTATTGAGAACGTTAACCGCCCTCCAGCCTTCCTTTCCAGCAGCCTCAGTTTTGATTGCTGTGAAATGCGGTGGTCGGTGTCAGCAGCGTGAGCCACATGTTCGCCGAACATTGTGTGATTCACCGCGGCCGATGAAGTGTTGTAATCACCGCGGTTGAAGTGACCTTGAAACCACGCAAATCCGCGCCAAACACGGCGCACGCACGCACGGCACAGTGGAACATGCCGAGCGAAAAGCCAATCCAGAGCTAGATGTCAAGTCTCGACATCCGGCCTATATGCAGCTGAAGGCTTGGATCTGGTAGAATTGCACGCAGTCGTCGGTCAGACTGACTTGTACGAGTACGGCTCGACGCGTTCTCGCTTGATGCTACGACTCAACAGCCTAACTTCATTTGCTCTCATAATATTATCGTACAGTTGGCAGTTGCATCCTCACCAGGCTGTTTGTCTCCTTGCTCCTACCTATATCCTTGGCTCTTAGACTCATGTAATTCCCTGCCCATATTCCATTACCTTGTTGCAACCTTGCTGTACTGTAAATCCACTGACAACGAAATCTTGCTTCGCTCCTGCCCTTTGCATTCTCGACGCAATTAATTCCTGATGGCATTTTCAATTTTATATTTCCACCGGGTTTGCGTTCTACGCCACATGAATGCATTGACAGATTTTCCACACGAATTAGTTTCTGAAGTCAACTCGCGCCAGGCCGTAACTAATATCTATTTTACCCGGTCAAGGCAAGGAGGGGAGAGCGAGTGCAGTTCCCCCGCCTCCCCAGGGTCTCAGAAACCATGGGGCCAACAGAAAATACTGTGAAATTACCCATGACGATTCAGAACGCACCCCTCCCATCCACACCGCACACACCCATCCATACCGCACACACCCATCCATACCGCACACACCCATCCACACCGCACACACCCATCCATACCTCACATATCCAGTCCTATCCACTCGACTTCGCGTAGCACACGCGAGGATCCAGCTGGTCAGATGGTGAAACGACTGCTGGCAAGCCCAACGGTCCTCCAGTTTGAACTTGGTTCGCTCCGTCAACTTCGCTGCCCGAGACCAGTCAGCATGATAGATCAGCGAGGTAAAGTAATATTCGCTTTTTAATTGAACGTAGATCATGTCCAAGAACAAATGTAAACCTAAATATATCTTCGGTGATTGCAGGATGGTGTTACCTGAACGTCACCCAGAACTGGTGAATCACACCTGCGTTACCTCAAGGTCACCCGGAACTGGTGCACCACAGGTAGGTTACCTGAAGGTCAGCCGGAACTGGTGAATAACACGCACGACCAGTGACTTGGTCTGTTCGCGACGCATCACGCCGAGACGAACATAGTGCAGCAGGAACGTCAGCGACCTCCTGCAGGCCGGTCGATCAGAGCGTCAGCGGCGGCACAGGCCGCGACACGGACACGGAGGTCAGGGGTTAGGGGTCAGAGGTCAGGGGCCAGAGGTCAGGGGACACAGGCCGTGATACGGACACGGAAGTCAGGGGTAAGAGGTTATGGGTCAGAGGTCAGGGGCCAGAGGTCAGGGGGCACAGGCCGTGACATGGACACGGAGGTCAGGGGTCAGATGTCAGGGGTCAGAGGTCAGGGGTCAGAGGTCAGGGCCAGAGGTCAGGGGCCAGAGGTCATGAGGCGATACGAGCCCCGACATGGACACGGAGGTCGAGGGTCAGAGGTCAGGAGGAAATACGAGCCCCGACATGGACACGGAGGTTATCGGCCAGAGGTCAGGAGGCGATACGAGCCCCGACATGGACACGGAGGTCAGAGATCATGGGCCAAGGCGGGTCGGGACAAATGCAGGTAGGTCAGGGGCCAAGGACGGAACGGACCAGCACCACACAACTCCACAAAGCACTACCCACAGCAGAATAAGGGGCCAGCCAAATTTTGGCATGTCAGCTGGGGGTACCCCTCCCCTCCATCCTAGTCGGTCATGGCTGTGCCCCCCCCCCCCATCCTAACTGGGCCTACTGGCGCATCAAGTCGGCTAATTCTGGTCAAGCTGTCTGAAGCCGATCAGGCTAAAACCGGCTACCGGATGCTAGCTACGCATCAACGATGTGAGATTGGAATGCGTTCCTTTCAACACGAGGTTAGTCAGAATAAAAAAGAGAACTACAGATGGGGCATGGGTGTGAAAGGGTGTGCTATTCAATATCAAGCGAATGATGGTTGATAAGTTAGGATAGATAGATACTTTGGAACGGGGATATGGCATTGATTGGATGTATCGGTCACCCGATACATCCGTATGCTACGGGAAATCGAGGAAATGGGACTAGATATGCTCGGGTATATGTGTAGGTGGATGACTTTCCGGGGTATAGCTCAAAACAACCCTGGGTGCTCAACGCAGGGGCGTATTAAGGGTTACTGGGTCGTGAATCCCCCACCCCTCCCCTACCTGGGCCGAGATTGGAACGAGGTCGTATGGAGTGGTCAATTTGTCCCAACATGATATAGCTGCAAACACTGACCAATGGATAAGTACCGGCGTGTTATTGCATCACACTTCATCAAAGCACATCCGGCAACATTCCCACACATCAAGTGCTTCTCTTCCTGTTTGCGCTAGGACCATCGCGTTTAAATATGCGTTCATAAAGTGCTCGTTCCGGCTCTGCTTGTATGCACCAAAACGTAACATAACATGATATAGTAATGAAGTGTACACTGTCGTTCAGCATACTGACCTTCGCACGCCGGAGAGAGGCGCCTTCAGCTTGGCGATTGCCTCTGCTACACTGATCTCCTGTTTGCTGTCTTGCAGCGACTGGACGTTGTTCACCATGGCCTGCAGCATGGCCACCACCGGGCGCGGGTCTGTCGCCCACGGTGGCATGCGCAGTTCCATCTGTGTGGAAGTTGTGACGCAGTGGAAGTTGTGACGCGGTGGAAGTTGTGACGCGCTGCCGTACACGGTGCGGGCACCGGACCGCAAATCTCCGACATGACGTCTCGCCACGGACCCGGCCACAACTTACGGCCAACCGTCAAAAGTTTCTCGAAGCTTCTCAGAAGTCAGAACCGGCCAAAGTGTCCAGTTGTGATTGAGCTACAACAGCACTCCTACTCTCTCCCTTTCTCCCTCCTCCTCTTACTCTACCTATCCACCTCTCCTCCACATTCCCCTCCACATCTTCCCTTCACCTCCCCTACCTTCATCCCTCCATCCATTCCTCTATCCTTCCATCCTTCCATCCTTCCATCCTTCCGTCCTTTCATTCTTTTATCCCCTCATTCTCTCATACTTTCATCCTCTCATCCTCTCATTCCCTCATGCTCACATCCTCCCGTCCTCTCATCCTCCCGTCCTCCCACCCTCTCGTCCTCCCGTCCTCCCGTCCTCCCATCCTCCCGTCCTCCCACCCTCTCGACCACCCGTCCTCCCGTCCTCCCATCCTCCCGTCCTTCCGTCCTCCCGTCCTTCCGTCCTCCCGTCCTCCCATCCTCCCGTCCGTCCGTCCGTCCCTAGCTCTTCTTCCTTCTCTTGGTGTGGTGCACGGTTCCATAGTGAGCAGGCGAGAGCGATTTCCTCGGCGCAATATGGCCATAGTTGTCAACGCTCTCTAATGCGAAAAATAACTATCTAGTCCTGGGCGAGTTACACTCTCGGTAGCCTACCTCATTCATTCCTCTGTGGCCGTGAGTGTCCAGAAAGCTCTTGAAGGCGTTGGCCACTGTCTGGTCGTGATTTTGGAGCCACTGGAGCGCATCTTCCACTGAGGCCGAGGTGAACTGTTCGGCGTCCCCGGTCCCAACAATGGTGCGTCCCAGCCGCTGGGGGTCATAGGGCACCGTCACTTAACGCAGGAGGTCGGAGGGTAGCGTCACTTGGCTCTGGGGATCAGAGGGCACCGTCACTTAACGCAGGAGGTCGGAGGGTAGCGTCACTTGGCTCTGGGGGTCAGAGGGCACCGTCACCCGTCTTGGAGTTCAGAGGGCACCGTCACACGGCTCTAGAGGTCAGAGGGCACCGTCGCCGTCGCTGGAGGTCAGAAGGCAGCGTCATCCAGCTCTGGAGATAAAAGGGCACCGCTACCTTGCTCTGGAGGTCAGAGGGCACCGTCACTTGGCCCTGTGGGTCAGAGGACACTGTCACTTGGCTCTGGGGTCAGAGGACACCGTCACCTGGCTCTGGGGGTCAGAGGACACCGTCACTTGGTTCTGTGGGTCAGAGGACACCGCCACGTGACTCCTGAGATAAGAGGGCACCGTTACCTCGCTCTGGAGGTCAGAGGGCACCGTCACCTGGCTCTAGGGGTCCGAGGGCACCGTCAACCGTTGTGGAGGTCAAAGGACATCATTATCTGGCACCGGAGGTCAGAAGGCACCGTCACTTGGCTCTGTGGGTCAGAGGACACCGTCACTCGACGCAGCGCTCAATACAGGTGATGATGGAGCGATGCGGTCACCGATGGCGATATTGACCACGGCGATTATCACTCACCCGGGGGCCAGCGGCCAACAGCGAGGCTGCTGCTCCCGAGTGGTCGTCCACAGCCGTTATTGCGAACGCTTTAAAGACAAACTGGGCTTGCCACCTGGCCGGGGGTTTAGAGGACTGCTAAGCAGGTGTATTGCCGCCAAAGCATTGCTTAACGGAATCCAACTGGCGTGCGACTTGTGAGGAAAGCTTCGGAATCGAGTAGGTCAGAACTGGCGAGTCTGATGTCATAGTTGCCTCGTTTCGTTCGCACATGCACGTCATGACATCATAGGTTCTGAGAAGAGGCCAGATTTGCTGCTGAAGAGAGGGCAGGGACCTTGGAGGTGTACGGATCGAAGAACATTGTTTGTTGTTGTCACCCACCCGTCGTGTGCTAGGAAACGTCTCTACACACCAGACAGTCCTGAATTGGCTTCATTTAAGGAAACCAATGGAACGCTTTGAGGAATATGATATTTCCGTTAGTGGAATGGGAGGTTCAAAGAGACAAAATTACGGGATATTAGATTGGAAATGGGCTTTCAAAATTTGGTTCGATTCTAATATCTATCGTCGCATATCTATTTGAAAGCCCAACTTAATGAACAGCGTTGTAGAATGGACTGAGTAGAATATAGTTTCAAAGTAAACTAGATTACCTATTTTACACAGGTGGAACCAGGAATGACCTTTGATGAGGAAGGCACGTACGACGAATCCTATATTCGACTGAAATGTTTCTACTAAAAGCGTGATACATGAACATATGCAGACCTTATCGCCCATTTTAGCCACCCTGATTACGCCTCTGGGGCAGAAAAGGATTCAAACTACCATGAAAAGCTCTTCGCACTACCGTGTTATCATGAACCACTTTACTATTGAAATGTTATTTCTTGTTTTCTACCCTCACAAATGGCCGCCTGGGTTCACACATGATGGAAGTGGATATTTTCAGAAAGAAAAGTAAGTCATTATACAACCCCGAAAATCCGGTAATTGTGGACACATCGCTCATATCAACAGCGTCTGTCTCAAAAGCAACATTCTTGACAGTTTTCACTTTCGTGGATTGGCGTAGGCGTTTTCACTTTCGTAGATTGGCATAGGCGGTGCCAGGCGTAGGCGTCTGGCACCGCCTATGCCAATCTTTTATGCGCATTAAAATAACTTGAATCATACTACCAGCATAAAGCACCCATAAAAGCGGCCACAAACACTGGACTAGCGAGGGCAAGTGGCAAAAGTGCAGCTTAGTCGAATCTCTGCGCATATCAGACATCAGCCTTGAGTGTTTATACGGTCCCGAACCTTCAAGCATGCATCAGGAGCTAAAGTGATTCGGATGTGGACATTCACCAGGATGCACTGAAACAGCAATAGCACCGGCTCGGGACTGGCCTCGGGTTTCCCGAACACCAGTCAGCCGTGATGCCACCGAGCCACCTTCATCCCTTAACCGTTGACGGCACAGGTCGTGCACAGAAACCATAATATATGGTTATCTGCCCATGCTCGTGAATGTCACCCCAAACCACTTACTTTGAACGCAGGTTGAAGGTACAAACACCATTTTCATCTCGATGATATATTTTTGGTGTCATTCGAGCATTTATGAGAAGATAAATTAACGAATTGCCTCTCCATGGTCACTCTTAGACCACGAACTGGGCAGGGTCCGGTAAAATCTGATGAATAATACATGCAGGAACACCGACTTTGATCCGGCGCCAGAAAAGTACGGACTGACCGTCTACGAAGAGGCAGGGTTCCCCATCAGAGCCCGACTACGTCAATGTGCCCAATAATAATACCTTAATATTCTTAGTTAGTTAGTTATTTGGGTTTTGGGTGGGGTAACAGATAATACCTTAATATTCGCATGGAGAGCGGATGAGAAAGTATTCCGCCTCATGGGTGGAAGCCACTACAGGCCCGCCAACGCAGGTTAGAAGCTGATATTTGTTATTGATTACAAAAACTCACGACCTTGTTTGGATTGAGATTATTTAGATGACAGTATTATTGATTACAAAGGATATTGTAGTCAATAATACTCTCAGCCAGACCCAGTCAACATTGAAGCACACCAATGTGGTGTACCTATATCGTTGTATTGCCGGGGACTGCGAAGCTGGCCCAGTAGATGGTATGACTGCGATGACTCTGAGTCAGCGCCCGACCATGCACCTAACGGAGGCACCGGACATCCGCCGGCACGACCAGCACTCTCACCAGAAACATGCTCACAGTCAGCACCACCATTCTGGAGCGCATCACTGATCACCGACGTCTTTCAACATTAGAAACAATCTCATCGGATAAATATCACCACTCATCAATATTCCGAGCAAGCAGCTAGCACAGATACCTCATTATGATAACGAATGCCCGTATGGTCGGGAGGGAGGGGGACGGCCAGACGTGAGCTGTTTATTGGACCTTCTTTGTTGTATGTGTAATTTAAATTGTCTCATGGGGTTGTGTAAATAGTCCAGTAATAAATTGTGACAATTGCGCGATCCGAAACCTGAAATACACGAAACGGGAAGTGACTAAAGTCGGAGCTGATGTCGTTTTCAACTATAGCACGATATATATATATATATATATATATATATATATATATATATATATATATATATTAGTAGTATTATTAGTATTGCCATGAACAATTATCGAGTCGAACACTATGCAGCAGTGCCGGTGTGTGAGGTCACACCTTGAGTGCGGCTGGCAAGTCGGCAGACGCGGCTCCCGTGGACGACAGCAGCATGGCAAACTCGGACAGCACCTCCTGGTCCATTGTCACTGAAATGTATACCGCTGACATGACCGACGGTAATCTCCTGGACATACACACACACGTACACATACACATACACACACATACACACACACACACGTACACACACATACACGCACGTGCATCTGTGTGTATATTCATACATATATGCATGCATATATATATATATGCTTACATATATGTATATACATATATATGTATATGCATATATATATATATATATATATATATATATATATATATATATATATATATATATATATATATATATATACATACATAGTTCCTTAGAGAGGAGAATAAGAAACCGAGCTAGGTTTTGTTAATGGGTACACAGTTCTCGGCTGGAGAAACGATGGAAGCGTACGTATCGATTGTTATATGTTATGTAGCGTAATTATGGATTGCGCTACGCCATTTAGCGTAATAATAGAATGTGTTGTGCTATTGCTTACAAAATTTTATCATCGCGCCATGACATGACATGGAATTGAACTCGTGTCTGTGAATTTCGATATGCACACTATTATCACTGACGCTGTTGTCAGGGACGAAATTGTCATGGGGGCCGCATGTCTGAAGGGGTGCCACTTCAAAAGTAATTGGAGGGGCGTAGAGGGGCGCCTCTGACTGAAAATTGAAGTCGGTGCACACGAGCCTTCCCAGAGAGGCGCATTTTTCTTCCAAGAGGGCTCTTTTTTCAATAAAAGGGGTACCTCTTGCTAACAAGCTCAAGGGAAGCTCTCGAGCCTTTCCGGAGGGACGCCTTTTCTTCCAGGGGGCACCTTTTCTTCTCAGAGAGGCGCCTCTGACTGATAAAAAGAAATTCGAGGGTCGGGTGCACTTGAGCCTTCCCAGAGGGGCGCCCTTCCTTGGCCGGTGGGGTATCCACCTTGCGTAGGGGGCACATGCTATCAGTGCCTCCATTTGCATCCGCCCGAATCCATGCTATCTCTTCGTCGACAGTTATTTGTAGTCAGCAATTTTATCATGCACTCTGATCATACTGCACCCGGTTCGACAAAACGCATGAGCGGATGTCAGGCATTCTGGCAAGAACCTGCTCTACAAGTCTTTCGTTGGCATCATTGGTCAACGAAAGTTGACATGTCATCACTGTGCTTGTTCACTAGGCATCAGGATTGCACCATTTATCATGGAGTGGTTCGGCTCAGCTGAGGCAGTACTCCACAAAAAGCAGTACTCCACATCATGTACTCCACAAAAAGCAGCGCCGCCTCTTCCGAACGCGGACGTTCTTGAAGCAAACCTTGTCACTCAGCTTTGTACCATCGACGCTACCAATGCCCTGCTGCTGACTGTTGTCTCACCCCACACCGTCCCTACCAAATCTCCACCGCCTGCTCGTTCGCTTCCAGTACATATGATTGCAGTGTTATTTTGGTTCAGATCAGAGCGTTTCTTTCGTGGCTGTTGACGCTGACACGACAGGCTGTGACCTGTTGGCGACGCCGGTAGTCTACATCAACTAGAGACTCACGATACCGGTACAAGCAGGGGATACCAGCCAGGCCGGGCACCGTGACCGGCTGCTGGCGACTCACGGTACTGGCTATAAGCAGGGGACACCAGCCAGGCCGGGCACCGTGACCGGCAGCTGGCGACTCACGGTACTGGCTATAAGCAGGGGACACAATCCAGGCGGGGTACCGTGACCGGCTGCTGGCGACTCCCGATACCGGCTATAAGCAGGGGACACCAACCAGGCGGGACACCGTGACCGGCTGCTGGCGACTCACGATACCGGCTACAAGCAGGGGACACCAGCCAGGCTGACACCGTGACCAGCTGCTGGCGACTCACGGTACTGGCTATAAGCAGGGGACACCAACCAGGCGGGGTACCGTGACCGGCAGCTGGCTACTCACGATACTGGCTATAAGCAGGGGACACCAGCCAGGCGGGGTACCGTGACCGGCAGCTGGCGACTCACGGTACCGGCTATAAGCAGGGGACACCAGCCAGGCTGGTACCGTGACCGGCTGCTGGCGACTCACGATACCGGCTATAAGCAGGGGACACCAACCAGGCCGGCACCGTGGCCGCCAGCTGCCGACTCACGCTTCTCACTGCCGAAGAGCGCCTGCAGCATCACTATCTGCACCAACTGGCCGATGGTGGTGTTCAACACGTGGCCCGTCAAGATGCTTCGGATGTCGGACAGATGGACGCAGATGAAGCGCATCACTTGTCGGGCGCTAGTGAGCCCCTGCGGCTGCAGGGTGTACTCGCCGAACTTGGCCTGGGCGCGCTTCACCGCCGCGCTCCACCCCCACAAGATCTGTCGGGCCAGGTCAGGTCAGGTCAGGTCGGAAGAATAAGAGAAGGGAAGCGACAGCGCTCGCTTTATAGATCACGCTATGCGTGCCACTAATCCTTCGAATCAGACCGAATGTCGGTCCAGTTATGCATCACTGCCTGCGACGTCAGGCGCGAAAGTCGAATGGATCGGGGCAGGTCATATGTCAAGTGGAAGGTATCGGTGGCGACAGGGACGCAGTGGTGTTCACACATCGGGACACGCCTCAAGCAGTCCCACGGTGGACTTCCTTCGATGAGCCCCTTATCGCACCAGCATGTGCTGCCAGATTATAAATCACATTTGTCTAATTCCTTTTGGCCTGACCCATAGGAGTGGTGCGGCACAATGTACCAAACATGCCACGGCAGGCATTGTTGTGTGCGTCGACAAGCAACGCAAGTGCCCCGTGCTCTCCGTCATGACCACCGGGCGATATGAGTCTCGACGCAGAGCCGCGGACATTCCAGGGGTGGAGCTCGGTCAGCTGATAGCCCCCCCACACTCTAAAGTGCCGCCGCCCCGCGACTGTCGACACCTCCCCGCCGTCCCGCGACTGCCGACCCCCACCCCCGCCGTCCCGCGACTGCCGACCCCCACCCCGCCGCCCCGCGACTGCCGACCCCCCCCCGCCGTCACGCGACTGCCGACACCTCCCCGCCGCCCCGCGACTGCCGACCCCACCCCGCCCTCCGGGACTGCCGACCCCACCCCCGCCGTCCCGGACTGCCGACCCCACCCCCGCCGCCCCGCGACTGCCGACCCCCCCCGCCGTCCCGCGACTGCCGACACCCTTCCCCGCCCCCGCCGTCCCGCGACTGCCGACCCCCTTCCCGCCGTCCCGCGACTGCCGACACCCCTTCCCCGCCCCCGCCGTCCCGCGACTGCCGACCCCCGCCGTCCCGCGACTGCCGACACCCCCCCTCCCCGCCGTCACGCGACTGCCGACACCCCCCGCCGTCCCGCGACTGCCGACCCCCTTCCCGCCCCCGCCGTCCCGCGACTGCCGACACCCCCCCGCGACTGCCGACACCCCCCGTCGCTGCCGACACCCGCCCCGCCGTCCCGCGACTGCCGACCCCCCCCCCGCTGTCCCGCGACTGCCGACCCCCCCCCGCCGTCCCGCGACTGCCGACCCCCCCCCCCGCCGTCCCGCGACTGCCGACCCCCACCCCCGCTGTCCGCGACTGCCGACCCCACCCCCGCTGTCCCGCGACTGCCCCCGCCGTCCGCGACTCGCCCGCGCTCCACCCCCGCCGTCCCGCGACTGCCGACCCCACCCCCGCTGTCCCGCGACTGCCGACCCCCCCCCCGTCCCGACCCCGCCGTCCCCGACTCCCCGCCCCGCTGTCCCGCGACTGCCGACCCCCCCCCGCCGTACCCCCGCCGTCCCGCGACTGCCGACCCCACCCCCGCCGTCCCGCGACTGCCGACCCCACCCCCGCCGCTCCCGCCGTCCCGCGACTGCCGACCCGCCCCTCCCCCTCCCCGCCGTCCGCGACTGCCGACACCCCTTCCCCCCGCCGTCCCGCGACTGCCGACCCCCCCCCCGCCGTCCCGCGACTGCCGACCCCTCCCCGCCGTCCGCGACTGCCGACCCCCCCCCCCGCTGTCCCGCGACTGCCGACCCCCCCCCGCCGTCCCGCGACTGCCGACCCCACCCCCGCTGTCCCGCGACTGCCGACATACCAGGACGAGCGCCGCCTGTATGCGGAGCCCGGCCGCCGTGCTGAGCAGGCCGTAGCGACGCAGTGCTGTGCGGCGCGCCTGCGCATCGTCCAGCAGGTGACCGCAGAACGTCAGCTGGGTCGCCCTCTCAATGTCGTCCTGCTCTTCCGACCGCAGCCCCGACAGCAGCGTCTGGAAGGCCACGGCGGGTCACGGGTCAGGTCGCAGGCTGGTGGTGCGCCACTTCATGGTTGACGCCAGCACGGATGAACTATGCGGCCGCACGTCCGAGTGCTCTCGCTTTTGGTCCGCCTTGAACAACTCGCTTGGGAAAACCAGAAGTGATATCCCACGATAATTTTTTGGGGGATTCGATGAAGTCTTTCAACCTTGATGTAGAGCCCGGCTCTTTGTTCCAGTCGGGGCCACTGTCTGGCGACACGCCGGCACAGCTTCACACAGCTCCCCACAGCTCCATACAGCTCCACACAGCTCCCACAGCACCACACAGCTCCACACAGCTCCCACAGCTCCACATAGCTCCACACAGCTCCCCACAGCTCCACACAGCTCCACACTGCTTCCCACAGCTCCACATAGCTCCACACAGCTCCCCACAGCACCACACAGCTCCACACAGCTCTCCACAGCTCCATACAGCTCCACACAGCTCCCACAGCACCACACAGCTCCCACAGCTCCACATAGCTCCACACAGCTCCATACAGCTCCACACAGCTCCCACAGCACCACACAGCTCCCACAGCTCCACACAGCTCCCCACAGCTCCACACAGCTCCCCACAGCACCACACAGCTCCACACAGCTCTCCACAGCTCCATACAGCTCCACACAGCTCCCACAGCACCCACGTCCACAGCTCCACATAACCCACACGCTCCATACAGCTCCACACAGCTCCCACAGCACCACACAGCTCCCACAGCTCCACATGGCTCCCCACAGCTCCATACAGCTCCACACAGCTCCCACAGCACCACACAGCTCCACACAGCCCCCAGCTCCACACAGCTCCCCACGACACCACACAGCTCCCCACAGCTCCCCACAGCTCCATACAGCTCCACACAGCTCCCCACAGCTCCACACAGCTCCCCACTGCTCCTACAGCTCCACACAGCTCCCCACAGCTTCCCACAGCACCATACAGCTCCCCACAGCTTCACACAGCTCCCCACAGCTCCCCACAGCTCCATACAGCTCCACACAGCTCCCACAGCACCACACAGCTCCCACAGCTCCACATAGCTCCCCACAGCTCCATACAGCTCCACACAGCTCCCACAGCACCACACAGCTCCACACAGCTCCCACAGCTCCACACAGCTCCCCACGACACCACACAGCTCCCCACAGCTCCCCACAGCTCCATACAGCTCCACACAGCTCCCCACAGCTCCACACAGCTCCCCACTGCTCCATACAGCTCCACACAGCTCCCCACAGCTTCCCACAGCACCACACAGCTCCCCACAGCTCCACACAGCTCCCCACAGCTCCCCACAGCTCCATACAGCTTCACACAGCCCCCACAGCTCCATACAGCTCCACACAGCTCCCACAGCACCACACAGCTCCACACAGCTCCCACAGCTCCACATAGCTCCACACAGCTCCCCACAGCTCCACACAGCTCCCCACTGCTTCCCACAGCACCACATAGCTCCACACAGCTCCCCACAGCTCCATACAGCTCCACACAGCTCCCCACAGCACCACACAGCTCCACACAGCTCTCCACAGCTCCACATAGTTCCACACAGCTTCCCACAGCTTCCCACAGCTCCACAGAAGCCCACACAACTTCACATAGCTCCACACAGTTTCCCACAGCTCCCCACAGCTCCACTAAATCCTACACAGCTCCACACAGCTCCCCACAGCTCCACAAAACCACACACAGCTCCACACAGCCCCATACAGCTTCATACAGCTCCCCACAGCCCCGCACAGCTCCACACAGCTCCCCACAGCCCCGCACAGCTTCACACAGCTCCCCACAGTACCACACAGCTCCACACAGCTCCCACAGCTCCACATAGTTCCACACAGCTTCCCACAGCTTCCCACAGCTCCACAAAATCCCACACAACTTCACATAGCTCCACACAGTTTCCCACAGCTCCCCACAGCTCCACAAAATCCTGCACAGCTCCACACAGCTCCCCACAGCTCCACAAAACCCCACACAGCTCCACACAGTTCTCCAGAGTTCCACACAACCCCATACAGCTTCATACAGCTCCCCACAGCCCCGCACAGCTCCACACAGCTCCCCACAGCCCCGTACAGCTTCACACAGCTCCGACACAGCTTCGACACAGCTCCACCGATGAATGACTTGGCTTGGCTTTCTGCAGTTTACGATGCTGTGCGTGAAATTCGTTCCCCGGAAATGAACCCATTTTCCCGCATGACGCATTTTGAGACGCATTCGTCCAGCCCATGTCGCCTAGTTCGTGCATTTATTTTTATCTTCATATTGAAGTTTGGAAGGAGAGTTCAAGACAGGGAGGGTGAAGGATGAGGCAGCCCTGTGGCAGCCAGAAACAAAATCAGCCTGAACATTCCCGCCCAGCCTTAGCGTGCTTAAAATGCTTGCAATTAAGCAACGACATATCTCGGAATCACGAAAAAAGACATATAACTTCGTCATCTAAGAAATGCATAACTTTATGTATGAGGTCTGATCCCACTACTAATTCTCCTACATCATTTTACATCGGTTACGCTTTCAAGTTGTGACACTTCTATCCGGTGAAGTTGTCCGATATATCAGCGTTTGCAACGATGGATACGGACGATGCATGGATACGGTGTGGCGTGATCAGTTTCCCTGTGATGAGATAGAATGGGATTAAATAGGAGCCGTGATTGAGTCTGTTGAAAGCACACAGCACAATGCGCAACACAACAATCAGCACCCTGCCTAAATGGCCAAATTATTTCGGCTACTATTGCAAAATGCTGCAAGGCTATTGGAACGTGCCAAGAAACACTTCAGCATACTGACAAATCTGACAAGCTACAACCTTCTAGGTGTTGCTCGCGATTCGCCCACAGAGTGATGTGGGCACGGCAGCTGCCACCGTGCTGCGGGCACGGCAGCTGTCACCGTGCTGCGAAAAGGACAGCTGTCATCGTGCTGCGGGCACGGCAGCTGTCACCGTGCTGCGAAAAGAACAGCTGTCATCGTGCTGCGGGCAGCAGCTGAATCACCGTGTGCGAAAGACAGCTGTCATCGTGCTGCGGGCACGGCAGCTGTCACCGTGCTGCGAAAAGGACAGCTGTCACCGTGCTGCGGGCACGGCAGCTGTCACCGTGCTGCGAAAAGGACAGCTGTCATCGTGCTGCGGGCACGGCAGCTGCCACCGTGCTGCGGACACGACAGCTGTCATCGTGCTGCGGGCATGGCAGCTGTCACCGTGCTGCGAAAAGAACAGCTGTCATCGTGCTGCGGGCACGGCAGCTGTCACCGTGCTGCGAAAAGGACAGCTGTCATCGTGCTGCGGGCATGGCAGCTGTCACCGTGCTGCGAAAAGAACAGCTGTCATCGTGCTGCGGGCACGGCAGCTGTCACCGTGCTGCGAAAAGAACAGCTGTCATCGTGCTGCGGGCACGGCAGCTGTCACCGTACTGCGAAAAGGACAGCTGTCATCGTGCTGCAGGCATGGCAGCTGTCACCGTGCTGCGAAAAGAACAGCTGTTCGTGCTGCGGGCAGGCATGCTGTCACCGTGCTGCGAAAAGAACAGCTGTCATCGTGCTGCGGGCACGGCAGCTGTCACCGTGCTGCGAAAAGGACAGCTGTCATCGTGCTGCGGGCATGGCAGCTGTCACCGTGCTGCGAAAAGAACAGCTGTCATCGTGCTGCGGGCACGGCAGCTGCGGCCGTGCTGAGGACACGACAGCTGCCACCGTGCTGTGGACATGGCAGCTGTGGCCGTGCTCGTGCCCTGATTGGCTGTTGGCCAGCTGCAGCAGCACCCTCGTGGGTCGGTTGACCTGGTGTGACCTGGTGACCGACGCAGCCGGCAGGAGGGCATTGTCGGACAGAATTATAGCGTGCCCACACACGTTCACGGAGGTCCAACAGCATACTGTTCGTGTGTTTACAGGAATATTCTGCCGGTGTTTGGTGTGCAGGGGCGTATGCAAGAAACGGCACAGCTGAGGGATCGCCAGGAATAGTATGCCTTCCATCCATCCAACCAAGGGCACTGACGATCCGAATACAAACACTTTTAGACTGAGGAGGAAAATGACAACTTAACATCAGCAAGGCACCAAGGCAGGAGCGGTTCGAACTCCGCTTCGCCCGATATTTTCGGCCATGCATCCAACACAGTTGCAGGCTTAAGACATAAAGACATAAAGACATAAAAGATTAGTGCAACTATGAGCCACAAGGGCCCTTCTTGGTTGCACTCTGTACACTGAACCAGTTGCACACCAAAACTGTTAATCAGCCCTCCCTGTAATACTGAAAAGCAAGCCCTATATTCTTATAATGATTGTCTATGCTGTTTTTAAAGATGTTCAATGTGCTGCTACTGACGATGTTTTCTGGCAGCTGGTTCCAGTGTTCCACTACCCTGTTGGTGAAGAAAGTTTGCCTTAACCTTGTTCTGCTGTGGTTAACTTTAATTTTGAATTTATGACCTCTAATTGCATCATTTCTGTTAAATTCAAACATTTCCCCAAGGTATCCCCTCTCCAGACCATTGACAAATTTAAAGACCTCGATGAGATCTCCTCTCAGCCTTCTATATCTAAGTGAAAACATATTCAATTTCTTCAATCTTTCCTCATATGCCAGGTTGCTTATGCCATTAACCATTTTTGTAGCCCTCTTTTGTACTCTCTCCAAAAGCCAACAATCTTTTTCATAGCTAGGAGACCAAGCTTGGATGCAGTATTCCAAATGTGGCCTGACGTATGCACAGTAAAGCTTCCTGATCACTTCCTCACTTCTGTATGATACATTCCTATTTATTGCCCCGAGCATTCTCAGTGCCTTCTTCCTGGCTTCCTTGGTCTGTTCTGATGCTCCCAGTTTTGTGTTTAGAATAACACCTAAATCCTTCTCCTGTTGAGTCACTGATAGCACTTGGCCACCCATCAAGTATGGAGCCTTCATATGCTGCTTACCTACATGCATGATTTTGCACTTATCAAAGTTAAATTTCATTTGCCATTCTTCGGACCACTTCACAAGTTCGTCTAAGTCTTTTTGCAGCGAGATATGCTCATCCTGACCTGTTATTGCTCTAAAGACCTTCAAATCATCCGTAAATTTCAAAACTTTACTGCTTAGGCCACTTTCAATGTTATTTACAAATATAATGAACAGTAATGGCCCTAGTACTGACCCCTGGGGGACTCCACTAAGAACATTTTGCCATGATGACTTTGTACCATTTAGCATCACTCTTTGCTGTCTATCTGAAAGCCACAACTCTATCCATTTTAAGATGCTACCTGCAATACCATGGGACTGAAGCTGTATCATTAACCGTTTATGGGGTACCTTGTCAAAGGCCTTACTAAAGTCAAGATATCCTACATCAACCTGATTTCCCTGACCAAATTGTTCTGTGGCGAAGTTCAAAAAGTCCAAGAGGTTTGTGAGACACGATCGTCCTTTTCTAAACCCATGTTGAGTATTTTGAATCAATCTGCTACCTTCCAGATAACTAACCATTCTATCCTTGATAATTGATTCGAGTACCTTGCATACTAGGGATGTGAGACTTATTGGCCTATAGTTTTCAACTTTCCCTCTTTCTCCTTTCTTGAAAATAGGAACTACATTTGCCCTTTTCCAATCGGGTGGAATTTCATTATGTGAAACTGATCTACAAAATATTATACTAAGTGGAAATGCCAGTTCCTTTTCAGTTTCCCGCAACACCCTAGCATAAATTTCATCAGGTCCTGCTGCCTTATTTTGCTTTATTTTCCTGATATGATTGTAAACAACATCACTATCAATGAAATCAACATCATTTGTCAGATCCCATGTCACTGAACTATGGTGTATGGTCGGCAGATTGGTCATATCTTCCAATGTAAACACTGATTTGAACTGCTTGCTCAGCTCCTCAACCATCTCACTATCCTCACCCAATGTAGTCCCGTTTACTTCCAGTGGACCAATTGTGCTAGAAACTTTACTCAGCTTGTAGAAACTAAAGAACTTTTTACTGTCCTCATTACAGTTTCTAGCTAAATCCAGTTCTTTTCCTCGCTTTGCTGCTCTGGTTTTTTGCTTCACAGTGTCTCTAGCTTTTCGATACGCCTTTAGATTTACGACATTTGAGGCTTCTTTAAAAACGCTAAATGCAGTTTTCTTAGCCTTAATTGCTTTTATCACGTCTGGTGTAAGCCATGCTGGCTTTCCTACCCTTCTTTTGCGTCTTTGCTTTTGGGGGACATGTCTAATCTGAGTTTCCTTCAAGTAAGATTTGAACTTTTCCCACACTTTTCTTGTCCCACCTCTTACATAAGTGGTCACCTGAGACCCATACAATCTCTCGCACCAGTACCCAACTGAGACCTACACTAACTCTTACACCAGTGCTCACCTGAGACCTACACCATCTTTTACACCAGTGCTCACCTGAGACCAACACCATCTCTAACACCAGTGCTTTCGGAGACACACACCATCGGCTTGACCCAGCGCGAGCATCGCCACCGTGTATGTCGCACCTTGATGAAGTTTATGGTCAGATGGGCGTGCGTGAGGATGAAGTGCTGGCCGAGGTAGATGGGGAACGGCGTTTTGAAGCCTTGCAAAAACTTGCGGAGGTTTGCCGTCTCCCGTGCTATGGCGTAGCACAGTATGTCAATGGCCAGCGGCGAAATGGCGCACTGCAAGACTTCACTGCAAACACACGACGGTCAGCGGTAAGCACAGCTGACCGCATCATGTTCTCCATCAGACGCAGTCACACCTCAGCCGCACGCTCCCTGTCCGGGGCGTGGATGGCCGAGTGGTTAAGGTGTCGGGCTATGGGTACCAAAAGTCCCGGGTTCGACTCTAGCGCCACTCAGGACATTTCCCAATCCCGCGGCCCACCGGCGAAACAGTGTGGACGGCGCCATTAGCCGTGAATGTGCATAAAGTGTGTCGTGAACCAACCAATAAACAACAAACGTTCCCTGTCCAGCAATGTGTAGGCGAGTGCCGCCAGCTCCGCCGTCGCCCTTACGGCACTCCCGCCAGCGTATTTTACATCACGAGCAGTGGCAAAATACATGCTGTGCGTTGAAGATCTCTACGGCAAGGTGATCAGCTGATTCGTGCCTGCGGCTGATCCAGGTTCTCTGTGCAAGGGTTATGGGAACATTAGCGATTCTATTCCATATAAATAAATAAATAAATAAATAAATGTACAGACACTAACACACACACACACACACACACACACACACACACACACATATATATATATATATATATATATATATATATATATATATATATATATATATATATATATTGTGTGTGTGTGTGTGTGTGTGTGTGTGTGTGTGCGCATGTGCGTGTGTGTTTTCGGTCATATATCCACATCCACCTTTATGCTTGAGTCTATTTCTATTTACACTTGTATTTCTGCGTCCTCCTCTCCCTCCCCCTCTCTCTCTCTCTCTCTCTCTCTCTCCCGGGTCGTGTCTTCTCCTCCCTGCTTGGGGCCATCTCTAGCTCAGGCCGAGGTCGTCGTCACTAGTATGCGTGCGGTGCCGTACCCGCCGTCACTAGACTGCGGTGCCGTACCCGCCGTCACTAGACTGCGGTGCCGTACCCGCCGTCACTAGACTGCGGTGCCGTACCCGCCGTCACTAGTCTGCGGTGCCGTACCCGCCGTCACTAGACTGCGGTGCCGTACCCGCCGTCACTAGACTGCGGTGCCGTACCCGCCGTCACTAGTCTGCGGTGCCGTACCCGCCGTCACTAGACTGCGGTGCCGTACCCGCCGTCACTAGACTGCGGTGCCGTACCCGCCGTCACTAGACTGCGGTGCCGTACCCGCCGTACGTCACTAGTCTGCGGTGCCGTACCCGCCGTCACTAGTCTGCGGTGCCGTACCCGCCGTCACTAGACTGCGGTGGTCCGTACCCGCCGTCACTAGTCTGCGGTGCCGTACCCGCCGTCACTAGTCTGCGGTGCCGTACCCGCCGTCACTAGTCTGCGGTGCCGTACCCGCCGTCACTAGTCTGCGGTGCCGTACCCGCCGTCACTAGTCTGCGGTGCCGTACCCGCCGTCACTAGTCTGCGGTGCCGTACCCGCCGTCACTAGTCTGCGGTGCCGTACCCGCCGTCACTAGTCTGCGGTGCCGTACCCGCCGTCACTAGTCTGCGGTGCCGTACCCGGTGTTGGCGGTGGTGAGACACTCCTGGTCGTCGGTGAGCAGGGCAGAGTCCTTGGCGTGGGTCAGCTCGAACTCGGACCAGGCGGAGTAGGAGGTCACGGGCCGTGACTGCAGCAGGAATATTCGGCCCTGCGGACAGTCAGCAATCACACACCCACAGACGCTTCCTTTGAACATCACGTGGGACTTTCTAGCTGTATTATCGATTCCCTGCATGCAATGCCACAATCCTCAATAAGCTTGAACACTACCGTGGACACTGAAGATTCACCTCATGCTTTTCGTTTTTCGTTGCGTCCGATTTTCTTTCGCAACCGCTCGGCTGTGGAACTCTAATGCCGCCAGAAGCCAGGGAATGACACCTCTGTCAGGTCAGCTGAGGTCGATGAGCAGCACCCGGTAGTTCGGACAGCGCTGTGCCACACATCTGGCTGGGGCCAGCGGCTGTCAGCGACGAATTTTATCGACAAAGCTGAGCACACAGCTTTTACAGATATTCATTTGAAGTGCTTTAGCTACAAAGAAAAACGTGCCCTCATGATTTCCGGTGAAAACGTATCCATGCTATTCAAACGATGTACGCATAAAGCGTAACTTTGGAAGTTCCCTAGCATTGCAAAAAGAGCCACCTACGTATATTCTTCAAAATGCTACGACTAAACATAACCATCATCGACTCCTGAATACAAAGGTAAGGATACAACGACACTTCAGGGTACCAATGTTCGTCAGCAGCCATGGATTATTCTTATTATCTTGTTCCGGTCAGAAGGCATGTAATAATACGATATATATATAAGCTATGGTCGGCAATGCATGGTGTGTCCAAGGATAAGGAGATATTGGAGGAGCATGTCAATTATAATTCTTGTAAAGTCATCCGAAGCCAATGATGTAACCAGGATTTGATGCAGGTGGGGGAGGTGAATATCATAAGTGCCACCTACCTATTTAGGGCCCATCAACTTTTTTCTCAAAACTCCCCGGGTTTCGGGCCAGGTATGTCCAGCACACAGCATCCTGTATATTTTTATTTTTATTTTTGCTTCACCGGTGTCACCCTCGCCTGAGGCAAAGAAGCGACTGGCAAATTCTCAGCGGCCGTCATCACAGCTATCGCTGTGCTGCCTTCGCCATAGCAGGAGCGACCGTAGCTGCTGGAGCAGTTGTGGTCAGGTCACTGGGACAGCTGTGGCTGCTCAACCGGTCATCACCGCTAGGACGGCTGTGGCCGTTGGGGCAGCCGTGGCCACAGGGGTGGCTGCTGCTGCTGAGGTGGCAGTGGCCGACTTGCCCAGTCCTCGGCAGCATATATGGCTCTCACGGATATCTTTTATATGAGGCTGGCCTTCAGTATTCCTCGCACCCATCACCAATTCTCAAGGACTCGCTTAGTCCTCGGGGGATCCCGGGTCCTCAGATACCCTTCCAAAACCCCAAGGGACATCCCAGTTCAATCCTCTCTGGCCCTCAGGGGAAGACTTGTTTGTCCGTCGGGAGCCCTCCCCATCTCACATGGCCCATTCCCAGTCACCGATACTGTGTCTAGCTTTCAGGTGGATCCTGTAGCTCTCATACCGGCCTCACAATTTCTAACAAACGTCCCCAGCTTTTGGAACTCTCCTCAGCTATTAGATGGCTCACTTAATCCCTCAGTGTTTCCCCCAAGCCTAAGAGCACCACAATCCGGTCCGCTCTAGTTTTCAGGGACCCTTCCCAGTCCTCGAAAGCTTTTCGAGTATCAAGGCCAATCTAGCACTGAAACTGCTTCTAAGCGTTCCTCGCAATCATCGCTAGCCTGTAAGGACTCTCTTTAGGTCCTAGGGGCCTCTTCTGCTCGTGGCCCTGCTCGTCTTCCAGGGACCCCTTCCAAGCCTTTTGGGCTTGGAGGTGGTCAAGTAATATCTGGCGTTCAGTGACCGTTTTCAACCGTTAGTGACCCTCGCCAGCTGTTAGGAGCCCTTCTGTCAAGGAATGCCTTGACAGTTTGTCTAGCTTCAAGGTCTCTCTAACTCTGACGAGGGCTGTCAGTATTCATCAGGCTCAGGCTTCGTCAGCTCAGGGCTCTTTCATAGCCAAGGACACTCTCCGTCCGGATGGAGTCCTCTCTTTCAGAAGCTTGGGCCACCATGGCCCAGAAAAAACCGGACATCATGTGCTCCTGCAACTACTGCACGGCCCAACGGAATCCTCCCGAGGTGGGGGGTCAAGCGCTCGCCTGTCTTCGTTTCCCCCGTGTAGCAGGATGGTTGCAGCCGCAACACGCGCTCGCATTCAGCCCCGACTGAGAGAGGGTTAGCTGATGACTGTCCCCATAAAGCCGGAGGTACGGGAATGGGGTGACCTGATCGGTGTATTGGCTGCAAGTTTCACTCTCGGTCGTAATTATCGCGATAGGACTGTTCCATAGAAACAGTCCTCTTCTCAGCATAGGACTGCTCCATAAACCCCCGGCAAGCACAGTAGTCACCTGAATGTATCCGTGACGGAAAATACCTTGGCGAGCCCAACGAAGTTGCGCAAACGACCAGCATGCACAAATTCCAAACAATCCAACCGGGGCGCGAATGTGCCGTCCGTTCCAGCCACGCGCGCAACCGGCCACAGCCAAAACCCGCCGATCTCAACTCGACCGCGGCGCCCCGGGATCGGACCGCTCTAGCCAGCCGCACCGGCTGCACCCTGCAGGTGCCGTCCCCGTGCGGCCGTGTGCGCCGGCCCCTGTCCTTCTTCACTCACCTCGGCCAGGGCCCACTCCACATCGCGAGCACCCCCGAACGCCTTCTCCAGGTGTATGCCCACCCTGGCCAGCCGGAGGGCATCAGCGTCCGACAGGCAGTCGGCCGCCGACCGACTCGTGTCCAGAGGCCGCTCCTCGACGCCCCCGCGCTCTGAGGAACAACGGCAGCTGCATCGGCCAGGTGCGTATCACAGCGGCAGCTGCATCAGTCAGGTCGGTATCACACCAGCGGCTGCATCTGTCACGTCTGCATCACAACAGCAGCTGCATCTGTCACGTCTGCATCACAACAGCAGCTGCATCTGTCACGTCTGCATCACAACAGCAGCTGCATCTGTCACGTCTGCATCACAACAGCGGCTGTATATGTCAGGTCTGCATCACAACAGCAGCTGCATCTGTCACGTCTGCATCACAACAGCAGCTGCATCTGTCACGTCTGCATCACAACAGCAGCTGCATCTGTCAGGTCTGTGCCACAACAGCAGCTGCATCTGTCACGTCTGCATCACAACAGCAGCTGCATCTGTCACGTCTGCATCACAACAGCAGCTGCATCTGTCACGTCTGCATCACAACAGCAGCTGCATATGTCACGTCTGCATCACAACAGCAGCTGCATCTGTCACGTCTGCATCACAACAGCAGCTGCATCTGTCACGTCTGCATCACAACAGCAGCTGCATCTGTCAGGTCTGCATCACAACAGCAGCTGCATCAGTTAAGGTCTGCACCACACCGATACTTACTCAGGGTTCACATCGCATCAGCTGTATCAGTCAAGATTTGCATCACAGCAGACACCGCATCAGTCAGGGTCTGTATCACATCACCAGTTGTATCAATCGAACAGCTATATCAATCAGGGCCTGCATCACACTGATGTTGTATCGGTCAGCGAATCTGTATCAGTCAAGGACTGTGAGGAACAGCCATGTTCGTGGCACAACACACAGTTGGTGGCCATGAAGGTGTGTGGGCGTGTCACCTCCCCCCCGAGACCCTCCTTGGGGAAAAGTGGGGGGGGATCATGGCGGTGTGTGAACGTGTCACTCTTCCCGCGAGACTCTGCTCGTGGCACAACACACGGTTGTGGGGACGTTATTGTTGTGGCACAACACACGGTTGGTGGCCAGGGAGGTGTGTGAACGTGTCACTCTTCCCGCGAGACTCTGCTCGTGGCACAACACACGGTTGGTGGCCAGGGAGGTGTGTGGGTGTGTCACTCTTCTCGCGAGACTCTATTCGCACTACTCCACCATGAAGCGGTGCGCGCTGAATGGATGAGGCGTGGCGCGCTTCGTCTGGAGGATCAACACCGGCGGCTGTGAACGTTGCCATTTCAAGATGGCTGTCGACGCGTTATGGTTCTTTCAAGCCAATTAATTTCCGATGCGAACGACGATCACGGATCACTCAGCACAGAGCACGGATCACTTTACGATCACAAACAACGAGCACGGATAGTAAGAGTACAGCGCCACAGACAGCGCCAGCACAGATCCCTCAGCATAGCGCAATGGTCAGACTCAGTTCCGACTGATGGGGGTCCCGTGAGTCATTTTCTCTATGCTGTTCACTAGAACAAAGTAAGCATGTTAAATACAATACTAAACACGTACCAAGAGATAAGATAACAAGAGACGCCAAGATATCTGGTTTAAGCCCATGAAAGGAAGCTTCTAGAATAAGACATAAAGGGAAGTGAAGATGTCGATGCGTAAGTGGGATTTGTATCGCTATGATTCATGTAAGTGAAAATCAGCTGATAGAAGATAAATGGTTCATCAAGTTCGTAGCATCATGATATACTTAGTTTTGAGAAGCAGCACCAACGGCAAGCATTACCAGGCATGCTACATCTAGTTGTGAGTGGCTACGTTAGCACGGGATACCCGACACGCCACATCCGGTTGTGAGCGGCTACGGCAGCACGGCGTACCCGACACGCCACATCCGGTTGTGAGCGGCTACGGTAGCACGGCGTACCCGACATGACGGTCTCTGCCTGTTTTCCGCCCAGCTGGCGACGGAGGAAGTGCAGCTGATCCAGGTGGGAGCGGCCCAGGATGATGGTGTCTGGCTCCACTCTCCCCGAGACGACGCTCTGAAGTCGATCAGGTCAGGTCAGATCGCCGGCCGTGGCACATGCAAGACGATCAGGTCAGATCGCCTGCCGTGGCACATGCAAGACGATCAGGTCAGGTCAGATCGCCGGCCGTGGCACATGCAAGACCATCAGGTCAGATCGCCTGCCGTGGCACATGCAAGACGATCAGGTCAGGTCAGATCGCCGGCCGTGGCACATGCAAGACGATCAGGTCAGGTCAGATCGCCTGCCGTGGCACATACAAAACGATCAGGTCAGGTCAGATCGCCGGCCGTGGCACATGCAAGACGATCAGGTCAGGTCAGATCGCCGGCCGTGGCACATGCAAGACCATCAGGTCAGATCGCCTGCCGTGGCACATACAAGACATAGGTCAGATCGCCTGCCGTGGCACATACAAAGACGATCAGGTCAGGTCAGATCGCCTGCCGTGACACATACAAGACGATCAGGTCAGGCCAGATCGCCTGCCGTGGCACATACAAGACGATCAGGTCTGGTCAGATCGCCTGCCGTGGCACATGCAAGACGATCAGGTCAGGCCAGATCGCCTGCCGTGGCACATACAAGACGATCAGGTCAGGCCAGATCGCCTGCCGTGGCACATGCAAAACAATAAGGTAAAAACGCCTGCCGTGCACAAGACGATCAGGTCAGGTCAGATCGCCTGCCGTGGCACATACAAAACGATCAGGTCAGGCCAGATCGCCTGCCGTGGCACATACAAAACGATCAGGTCTGGTCAGATCGCCTGCCGTGGCACATGCAATACGGTCAGGTCAGGTCAGATCACCGACCGTCAAACGTACAAGCCGCAGCCATCACTCGTGAGGCGATCAGCTCGCGTTCAGCTTGCGGACCTCTGAATGAACCCGCATTCTGCTTCACACCATGACCATTGTTCCTTGCCCTGTCAATCCTTGGCATACCACTAACATGGTGCTCGGCGGCTCAACAGATAAGATATATTTCGTTTTGCCTATGTATTTGGGACCGCAGTAGCCGTACATGACTAATGCCATGCGAATGCTGACATCTTGCCTGTATGATCGCTTATTTCTCAACTCGGAAGATTTCAACTTTTCCCTTTGTTTTCGGTGTCAAGGTAATAGTTTCCTTCGTCGTCGAATTTGAGGGTAAATGAAGTCTTGTCCGCTTGGTCATGGATGGCAGTGCATCAGAAAAATCGTACACAGATCAGGTCGGATCATAATTGCGCTAGGATCTGATCAGGGTCGGATCACTCTTCGTAAGTTCTTCGCGGTCGACTTGCCATACCTTCGCCATGAATGGAAAAAAGTTTTATAGGTGATATTTAAATCATGCCCAGCCTACCTGGAAATCCGGATCGAATATGAAAAACACATTACAGCACCGCGTCTATATCACAACATTAATCCACACTTTTACGTTTTGTTACCGTCCTCAAAGCGACAATTACATCACCATCAGCGTCATGTACCAGGCTGCCCCTTGGTCAGTGTGCAGCACGCTCCCAGAAACTCACCTCGCCCAGACCGAAGTTTGCCGTTATGGTGACCTCGGACGGGTCGCCGGTCACCGGGTCGCGGGTGAACATGACCCCGCTGACCTCTGACGTCACCATGCGCTGGATGACCACGGCCATGCCGGGGTGCACGTGCTGACCGCGCTGTCGGCGGTACTCGACCGAGTGGTGGGAGAACAGTGAGGCCCAGCAGCGCGCCAGGGCGTCCCCGATCTGACCAAGACCACTGCAGCCGAGCAGTGTGTCGTTCTGGCCGGCCGCCGACATCTCCTCACTGTCTTCGCCTGACGGGTCACGGGTCAGAGGTCAGAGGTCGTCACGATATCGTTACCGTCCTCCCCTGGCCAGTCACAGGTCAGAGACCGCCAGCATCTCCTCACCGTCCTCCCCTGACGGGTCACGGGTCAGAGATCAGAGGTCGTCACGAATACCATCACTGTCCTCCCTTGGCTAGTCACAGGTCAGAGACCGCCAGCATTCCGCCCGCAGGTCAGACACAACCAGCATCTCCTCACCGTCCTCCCCTTGGTATGTCACAGGTCAGAGACAGCCAGAATCTCCTCACCGTCCTCCCCTTGATAGGCCGCATGTCAGATACTGCCAGCATCTCCTCATCGTCCTTCCCTTGATAGGCCGCATGTCAGAGACAGCCAGCATCTCCTCACCGTCCTCCCCTTGATAGGACGCAGGTCAGAGACAGCCAGCATCTCCTCACCGTCCTTCCACGGCACTATTGCAATATATGCCACGGCACTGTTACAGCTGGCAGTGGCTGTAGCGCCAGGGGTTACGGGAGTACTAAGCAATACTTCAGCGACGGATCCAGGGGGAAACTGGAGGCATGTGCCCACTCCGCCCCCCCCCCCCCGATGGAGGATGGCGCCTCTCCGGCAGGGAAGAAGTAGAAGTGCCCCTCGGAGAAGGCTCGAGTGTACCCGCCCTCGATTTTTTTTTCAGCCAGAGGCATCCCTCCGAGAGGAAGGGGCGACCCTTTGAAGGGAAGGCGCCCCTCCGGGAAGGCTCGAGTGTACTACTTCCTATCAAGTATTTTTCAGTCCCTCGGCACGAAAATGCACCCCTCCAGATACTTTCGCAGTGGCGCTCTCCAAAGAGATGTCTTCCCTCGAAACAAGTGCAACCCCCCCCGCCCTCCGATGACCTCTCGTGCATCTGCCCCTGCGATATTCCTGCAACCAATAAAGCGTGATTGGAAAACTCGGCGTATTGTCATCGTCTTTGCAGCATAAAATTGCAAGTTGGCCAACTATAGGTGGGTCCAATCAGGCTACTGAAGCCCACTGGACATTCTTAGCATGTCTGTTATCGCATCGATTCACTTCAACCAGTTCTACATCCATAACCGATGCTAAATGGCATTAGGCTGCCACTGGGCTAGATCACCATAAATGGCATTAGGATGGCACTGGGTGAAATCAGCATAAATGGCGTTAGGATGACACTGGGTGAGATCAGTGTAAATGGCATTGGGGTGGAACAGGGTGAGATCAGCACAACAAATAGATGCATATCAGAATGACGTAAAGTAACGCAGACACCACTTCTTCACATCAGGGTTACAGGGGAGAAGACGAACGCTAGTGTGGGGTTTGTTTAATGCAATCTTATTCACAATGAATTAAGGTTCACATATTGTAACCATTGCATCATTTGCATATTTCTTAGGAAAGCAAAGCTTTTCGACAGAAAAAAAAAAATGTTGAGAGTGTGTTACACCGGAGTGTGCCAGCTCGACTGTGACGACACAGAAATACCTCTAAATTTCATGCAGAAATATTGTTTAACACAACAAAAAATGGCTCTTACGTGCTCCTGGGTTTTAGACATTGCGTGAGACGAAATGCAGAAATATTAACATATCTCACCAATTGCAGACGACCGCACCGCGAAGCGAAGCTGAGAAAACTCTCCAAATTGATTCTTTAGTAGTGTCTCGATCTCTGTCATGATCTCTTTGCACACGGAAGTGTGTTCTATTTTCTCCATAGCACTGAAATGACAAAACGCATGATATCAAGATATGATTGTAGCGCGTAATACCGTTGATCTCTCCGATCAGAACAGGTCACATGAGATAAAAACAAACATGCTTCGGGCTTGCAGTGCAATGCTAGGCATATGCACACAGTTAACACATTTTAGTCGTCCATCGTGCTACAACACATACGAACTATTTATAACCACATCGACACTTTGTGATCGAAGGATTTTCACGTTAGATGGAGCACGATATCCATCTAATTCAGACACCATGCCGATCATATCACGGACGGCGAGTAGCCTGGTGGTTGTGCACAGAACAACACCACCCGCACCTTCCGCCGCATAAACAGTGCAAAGACAAGACAACACCGTGTACAGCATATTGTTGTGTACCGTGCACAGCATGTTGTTGTGTACCATGCACAGCATGTTTTTATGTATCATGCACAGCATATTGTTGTGTACCGTGCACAGCATGTTGTTGCGTACCATACACAGCAAGTTGTGTACCGTGCACAGCATGTTGTGCACCGTGCACAGCATGTTGTGTACCGTGCACAGCATGTTGTTGCGTACCGTGCACAGCATGTTGTTGTGTACCGTGCACAGCATGTTGTTGTGTACCATGCGCAGCATGTTGTGTACCGTGCACAGCATGTTGTGTACCGTGCACAGCATGTTGTGCACCGTGCACAGCATGTTGTGTACCGTGCACAGCATGCTGTCGCATACGGTGCAGCCCGTTCTGACGCAAGGGACACGTTTCAACGGCTGTCAGCCGTTCAGGGGGCCAGATGTGTGACCAGTCGTGGAGACGCTCCCGATTTCAGTTGAGCGCAGCGCTACGCTGAGCTGATGAGACTCGCGGCTCCTGTACGATGGTGACCGAGCCGACACGGGAAACGTCAAACCAACTGACGTGTGAACTGCAAGCAGCTGGAGAAGATGGAAAAATGCCAATGACCGGCAACATCTGGCAAGTGTGAGGAATTTGATCAAATCTACTCAAGGATAGTTTGTTCGTGAACATTTGCATTATCCCACCCCATAGAACGTGTAGCTATCGTATGTTGTTCAAGTGATGCAGTTTTGGCTCTCCTCTCAGAACCTAGAAATGCATGGGTAACCAAAAAGCACAACGGCGGGCGATCTGAAGCGTAAGACTGCCGGCCGGCATTATCAGACAGGCCGGCAGCGCTGGCAGCCGGCCGGCATTATCAGACAGGCCGGCAGCACTGGCAGCCGGCCGGCATTATCAGACAGGCCGGCAGCACTGGCAGCCGGCCGGCATTATCAGACAGGCCGGCAGCACTGGCAGCCGGCCGGCATTATCAGACAGGCCGGCAGCGCGGGCAGCCGGCCGGCATTATCAGACAGGCCGGCAGCACGGGCAGCCGGCCGGCATTATCAGACAGGCCGGCAGCGCTGGCAGCCGGCCGGCATTATCAGACAGGCCGGCAGCACGGGCAGCCGGCCGGCATTATCAGACAGGCCTGGCAGCACGGGCAGCCGGCCGGCATTATCAGACAGGCCGGCAGCACTGGCAGCCGGCCGGCATTATCAGAACAGCCGGCCGGCAGACGGCAGCCGGCCGGCATTATCAGACAGGCCGGCAGCACGGGCAGCCGGCCGGCATTATCAGACAGGCCGGCAGCACTGGCAGCCGGCCGGCATTATCAGACAGGCCGGCAGCACTGGCAGCCGGCCGGCATCATCAGACAGGTCGGCAGCACGGGCAGCCGGCCGGCCGGACGCCGTTCTCACCGCTGACACGCGACCTTCAGACAGCCGTCTCGTCGGCCGGCAGCCACCAGCACCACGTCGTCGATGGCCCGCAGCAGGGGCGGCTGGCTGCTCAGGTGGGCGCGGTACCCAGCCACCGTCACCACGACGCCCCGGGGCACCTCCGTGTCGGCCAGGTCCAGGTCACTCATGAGCGCCAGCGACGTCGCCTTGCCGCCCACCAGACGCTCGCAGCGACACGCCGGCTCGTCGAACGCGACGACGTGGGCCGCGTCGGCGACGGCGTCGGCGCCGACGAGGAGCGGGAGCGACACCTCGGACTTGAGAGGGCACGCGCCCGAGTATCTGGCCGTGACGGGTGCACGCTTAACGGGTCACTCGACTCGCAGACAGCACCGTGACACAGTTGTTTTACAAGTACGAATTTGGGGTTCCCCATTCGTCTGGAGATTCGTCGATCACCAAATTCCTATGTGATTTGTTTGGGCTCTTTTCAGAACTTCGTCGATACGCTTGAAAAGGTGATTTTCAACTAATTCTGCAACAATAAACATCAGTGCCAAAATGATTAAGAACCTTTGTGACTGAACATGCATGTTGTCCTTAGTCCACCACATTTTCACCAAATGATGTTAATAACCCACTAAAATTCACAGGTGATCCGAATGAAAGCAATGCATCACACTAAAACTCTTCACATGAGCAGCAGGAGGAAACATTTTACAAGAGCAACACACATACGACAAACACTTCCAGCATGTTGTTAACAAACAACACTGGTCGTTACCGTCCTGTGTGTACGTACGGATAGCTGAACTCCACGATGCCAGCGCCATCTACGCTGTCGAGACATGCCCGAGTCATTCGCAGTTTGTTCACCCACCGCCAGGGTCTGCCCGAGAACGACGGCCTGACCGGCCCGGAAGCGACGAACGTGACGGCGTGACTCTTACCGTCAGCTGCCGGCAGCGGAGAAGCTGTTCGTCTCGATACAGTCCAAATGACACCAGGAAGGTGGCTGCACGTGAAATTTTACCCATTTCGCGTGTAGCTGGTGAAGTTGTTCTAAATTATTCCTCTGAGGTTGATGCCAAAATATTCTTTAAGAAGTGCAATTTTCCAGTGTCATTTGAACTATTACGGTGTTCTTGGAGCTCGTCACAGCTTTTGAAAGGTGGGTGAAAATTTACCCTTCTTCGCCGTCTGACACAAAACATAAATAGTAGCAAAGGATATTTGTTAAAGTAGCGAAAATAAACCTGCATTATTTATTTGCTAGCCGACAATGAATATGCTATTCTTAAGTTATTCTTTCTGAGGCTGCCTGGCAAAGCTGTCATTCGGCGTCACAGGTCACGCATGCAAACACAGCTGACGAGCCAACACGGCTGAGCGGAGGGTTGTCGTCACTGCATATCCAGCCGGAGATTTCCTCACCAGAAAAGCTGACGCTGAAGATGTCGGGAATGTCCTGGTCGTCGGCGAGATCCGGCAGACTCAGGCTGCATGACGTCAGAGTCGACACCAGCAGGATCGGGCTCATGTACACACCGTACACCAAGCTGGGAAATATGGAGGCCGGGCCCATGTACACACCGTACACCAGGCTGGGAAATATGAGGCCGGGCCCATGTACAAACACCGTACACCAGGCTGGGAAATAGGAGACCGGGCCCATGTACACACACCGTACACCAGGCTGGGAAATAGGAGGCCGGGCCCATGTACACACCGTACACCAGGCTGGGAAATAGGAGACCGGGCCCATGTACACACACCGTACACCAGGCTGGGAAATAGGAGACCGGGCCCATATACACACACCGTACACCAGGCTGGGAAATAGGAGACCGGGCTCATGTACACACACCGTACACCAGGCTGGGAAATAGGAGACCGGGCCCATATACACACCGTACACCAGGCTGGGAAATAGGAGACCGGGCCCATATACACACACCGTACACCAGGCTGGGAAATAGGAGACCGGGCCCATGTACAAACACCGTACACCAGGCTGGGAAATAGGAGACCGGGCTCATGTACACACCAGGCTGGGAAATAGAAGACCGGGCTCATATAGACACACCGTACACCAGGCTTGGAAATAGGAGGCCGTGCTCATGTTCACACCGTACACCAGGCTGGGAAATAGGGGACCGGGCTCATATACACACACCGTACACCAGGCTGGGAAATAGGAGACCGGGCCCATATACACACACCGTACACCAGGCTGGGAAATAGGGGACCGGCCGTACAAACACCGTACACCAGGCTGGGAAATAGGGGACCGGGCCCATGTAACACACCGTTCACCAGGCTGGGAAATAGGAGACCGGGCTCATGTACACACCGTACACCAGGCTGGGAAATAGGGGACCGGGCTCATGTACACACACCGTACACCAGGCTGGGAAATAGGGGACCGGGGTCATATACACACAGTACCTCAGGCTGGGACACAAGTGAATGGCGCTGGTACCCACGGTCTAGGGATGGTACTGCTAACGCATTGACTAACATGTTTTAGTTGCTGATTGTGGTATCAACATACATTGATGGATACTAAACCGGATAATCTGTGTTGAATTCAGAATTAACTTTTTAACCCCGGTTGTTTGGTCCAACGAAACTTAGTGTTCATCAGCTAGCTATGGTTTTGCTATTGATTAACTCAGTCATGAGCAGAACACGAATATGCCATCACTTCGGCTTCGTGACTCTGGACATTTAGGTTAAGAATATACCTACATGTTAAGTTAAATGTACATTTGCGCTATTTAAATATACATTTAGTGAGATAAGTAGATACACGCATGCATGCAAATACACAGACACACTTCGGTTAAATGATAGGTACATAAGCTCAGTAAATAGCAAGGCTTCAGATGTTTGTTTTTCTCACGGCATACTTTATGATCGGTAAACTTCCATACAGCGTGGAAACAAAGAGTCGTTGAACTCGCGAAATTCGTACTATTTTAAAACCGCCTGAGCAGGTGCAGCAAATACATCTATAGCAAGCCGCTGTGCGGGTCAGGTTCAGGTGGATGGCGTGGCCACATCCCAGGTCAGCCGGCCGGCTTACTGCGTAATGCCGTGTCGCCAGCTGTCCGCCATGATGACCAGCATGCTGCCGTCGCTGAAGCGGGCCTGCAGGCGCACCGAGCGGTGCTTCGGGCCCATCTGGGGGCCGTCGGCGCACGACCAGTCGTGCTGACGCGGCCCGCGCAGTCTGACCTCCACCGGGTCACCATCGGCCACACTGAGGCGGCCGTGCAGACAGCCGAACTGCACGTAGCCGTCCAGCGAGAACGACCTGAGGTCAGCGGAGACGTCGGTGTCGCGGGGGAGGGGGGGTGCGGCTGCGGTGATGCGTGACCTGGGAGCAGGAGTCGAGGCTGCAGGAGTGGTCGCGGTGCAGGCGACATGGCGAGGGGTTACGGACGAGGTCACTCCTGGAGAGCGTAGCCTACGTGTATTAGAAATGTCGCTGCTGGGATTCAGAAAATGGCCTCCGGCCATCGGAAGAGCAGACCTTAACAAGCAAATAAAAAACGAATTATCATAGAAAAGATAGCAGTGGTAATTTGGAAAGATCAACCGGAAATTTTAAAGTTGATGGCCAAAGGAAAGCATTGGAATCATTAGGTACCATGTTAAACTCCTAACTTCATGGATGTCTCTGATGCAAATTTACGCCACTTGAGCACCTGAAAAATATAGGAAACTTGAGGTATGGAGGACAGGGTCAAGGTATATTGAGGACAGTCTGACGGACAAGACAGCAATAAAAAATAGTGATGGCATCAAATGACTACAACAGACAAGGCGCTTATGGTGAGGTGACTACAACAGACCAGGCACTTATGGTGAGGTGACGACAACAGACAAGGCGCTTATGGTGAGGTGACGACAACAGACAAGGCACTTATGGTGAGGTGACGACAACAGACAAGGCACTTATGGTGAGGTGACTACAACAGACAAGGGGGGGCGGGGATGGCCGAGTGGTTAAGGTGTCGGGCTATGGGTACCAAGGTCCCGGGTTCGACTCTAGCGCAGCCGTGTCGACATTTCCACTCAGGACATTTCCAAGCGGCCACCGGCGAAACAGTGTGGGCGGCGCCATTAGCCGTGAAAGTGCATAAAGTGTGTCGTGAACCAACCAATAAACAAACAGACAACAGACAAGGCACTTATGGTGAGGTGACTACAACAGACCAGGCACTTATGGTGAGGTGACAACAGACAAGGCACTTATGGTGAGGTGACGACAACAGACCAGGCACTTATGGTGAGGTGACGACAACAGACAAGGCACTTATGGTGAGGTGACGACAACAGACGAGGCACTTATGGTGAGGTGACTACAACAGACCAGGCACTTATGGTGAGGTGACGACAACAGACAAGGCACTTATGGTGAGGTGACGACAACAGACGAGGCACTTATGGTGAGGTGACAACAGACAAGGCACTTATGGTGAGGTGACAACAGACAAGGCACTTATGGTGAGGTGACTACAACAGACCAGGCACTTGTGATGAGGTGACTACAACAGACCAGGCACTTGTGATGAGGTGACTACAACAGACCAGGCACTTGTGATGAGGTGACGACAACAGACAAGGCACTTATGGTGAGGTGACAACAGACAAGGCACTTATGGTGAGGTGACGACAACAGACAAGGCACTTATGGTGAGGTGACTACAACAGACCAGGCACTCATGGTGAGGTGACGACAGCAGACCAGGCACTTATGGGTGAGGTGACGACAGCAGACGAGGCACTCATGGTGAGGTGACTACAACAGACCAGGCACTCATGGTGAGGTGACGACAGCAGACCAGGCACTTATGGGTGAGGTGACGACAGCAGACGAGGCACTCATGGTGAGGTGACTACAACAGACCAGGCACTCATGGTGAGGTGACGACAGCAGACGAGGCGCTTGTGGTGAGGTGACGACAACAGACAAGGCACTTATGGTGAAGTGACTACAACAGACCAGCACTTATGGTGAGGTGACGACAGACCAGGCATTTATGGTGAGGTGACGACAGACCAGGCACTTATGGTGAGGTGACTACAACAGACCAGGCACTCATGGTGAGGTGACTACAACAGATGAGGCACTCATGGTGAGGTGACGACAAAAGACCAGCCATTTATGGTGAGGTGACGACAGACCAGCACTTATGGTGAGGTGACTACAACAGACGAGGAATTTATGGTGAGGTGAGTACAACAGACGAAGCATTTATGGTGAGGTGACTACAGTAGACCGGGCACTTATGGTGAGGTGACGCAGGAGTACAGGTCCTGCATTGACAATCCTGAGCTGAATTTCGACCGCAGGATACCGGTCTGGGGCATGAGGCCCGACCCAGCACGAGGACTCACAGCCTGACCAGGCTATATGACCGAAGCAGTCGAAGCGCCCCTAACGGGCTGACCGGGTGCCAGGCGCCACCCACCCCGTGGGCAGACGCTCACCCCATCAGCGAGAGGAACTCGGACGTCCAGAGTTCGCGGGCCACGGCGTGCACCAGCAGGCGCGAGTCGCACTGGCGCAGGTCGGTCGGCGCCGACAGCGGCCGCCACAGGAAGCGCAGCCGCGCCTTCACCAGGTCCCCCGCGGCGCAGGTGGCGCCACCGGACGTCGTCACCCTCAGCCGCCGTCTTCGGGCACCGTCTGCGTGCAAAGGTCGGGTCATCATGCTGACGGCAGCAGCCTGACATCGGGTCGGTGTTGGCATGGCGACAGCCATGTGGTCTCCCGCTGGCTGTCGGGCTGTGAGCGCCCATGTGGAGCCATGTGGGTTCCTGCTGGTTGTGGGGCCGTTAGCGCCCATGTCCAGCCATGAGGTCTCTTTCTGGTTGTGGGGCCGCTAGCGCCCATTTCCAGCCATGTGGTCTCTTGCTGGTTGTGGCGCCGTCAGTGCCCATGTCCAGCCATGTGGACTCCTGCTGGTTGTGGCGCCGTTAGCGCCCATGTCCAGCCATGTGGACTCGCTGCTGGTTGTCGGACCGTGTCCATGTGGAGCCATGTGGTCTCCTGCCGGTTGTAGAGCCGTGGACACCCACAACATTGCTTGGACGTCCGGAATAATGTTCTGAAGTCCTGCAAGTAAGTCGGCATGCGTGCGTTGGTCATACAATGATCGAGGCGTAGAACTAGAGCTGGTTAACACTCTGTTAGGCCACGGCAATAAGGTTAGAGAAACACCACCGTTTGGATTTCCACAATAGGAGTCAAGGCCAATAGAGGGAAGGCTAGGATATTCGGCCATGTCCCGGCTGGTGGGAAACGTTAATACGACAGGGAACAATGCTTCTTTATACACTCTACAATTCAGCAAAACAATCTTCGCTCACAGCGACTTTTGACATAACCTTCGTTCACACCGACGTTTGATATAATCTTCGTTCACACTGACTTTTGACCCTCTTGGCAACTCAGATCTCAACCGACGGATTTCACCCGATTCAACAGACTAGACAGACCTGATGTGATGAGGGTCCACTGACCTGAGTTGACCCATGTAGATGATCCGCCAGAGCCTCATCGGCTCGATGCACTCCATTGTCAGTCCCCCGGCTGTCCAGCCTCTGGCAGTGTTGTACACCACAGTGTCCGGACTCCCTGTGCATGAGTTCGCCGTCAGTACGGTCTCGGACAGTGACGAGAATCACTTTAAAGTGAAGAAGAGATGCATTGCAGGTCAGTCATGCCCGTGTGTCCAAAGTTTATTGGGTAATATGCGATTTGTTTGTTTATTTCTTTGTGCACGCTAAACCAATTGACAACATAGGATTTCGGCCCAACCAGTTATCTCATTACATCGGTGTCGCTCACGTGCAGCGCATTGACCCGATCGCACCGAATTTGTGCTCAATGAGCCAACACTGTGGGCTTTCACGTCGCGTGCGATGTGGGATATGGGTCGAGCTGGGAGCTAATATGGATCGGTCGCATTTTTCGTCATAAAGAGCCCCAGCCCCATGTTAAACAGGAGTGGAGGTGTCGCTCGAGTCTGAGCACATTATTCGCGCTATACTTCACCCATCACTACAAATTGTACATTTCCGGATATGCCAGGCGGCGGGCTACCCGATCACCGAACTTGATGGCTCTAGCACGCGCCGCTCTCAGCTCGGAGGTGTCCCACTGAAGACAAATGCACGCGTCTGAAGGTCACACGGTACAACGCACTCGGTAGTCGACCGCAAAAGCACGCAGTTCCATATCGGACGCGTGTTTGCACAATGTTTCATATTCGTGCGACTTGTATATGCTGTGGCTTGCCCACGTGACTTGCGCAGTCGGTAACCGGACAAATGTATGTAAAGCAAATGTACGTGTGGCAGATGTACGTACGCAAATGTACGGAAGAAAATGTACGTCAGATGTACGTAAGATCAATTATGCGAAAGCACAAAAGTACGTATGGCAAGTATACTGATGACAAATATACGTAAGAACAAATGTGCGTGGGACTAAAGTACATAAGCGAATGTAAATACGCGCAAATGTACGCATAGCATATGTACGTAGCAAATGTACGTGAACGCAGAGGTACACATGCGTAAGTGTACGTACATTTGCGCATACGTACGTGCACGTACGTACATTACAAATGCAACAAACGCAAATGACATACGTACATTACATATTGCGTATACGTACGCAAATGCGCATACGTACATTACAAATGCAACAAACGCAAATGACGTACGTACATTACATATTGCGTATATGTACCGAAATGCACATACGTACATTTGCGCATACGTACCTTTGCGTTTACGCACATTTGTGCCTAGGTACATTTGCCCTTACGTACATTCTGGCATACGAACTTTTGTGCTTACGTGCTTCTGCGCGTACGTACCTTTGCGGATACGTACATTAGCGCATACGTACATTTGCGCTTACGCATATTTGCGCATACGTACATTTGTGCTTACGCACTATTGCACATACGTACATTCGCGCATACGGACGTTTTCTCTTACGTACATTTGCGCTTACGTACATTTGCGCTTACGTACATTTGCGCTTACGTACATTTGCGCATACGTACATTTGCCATACGTACATTTGCGCTTACGTACATTAGCCATACGTACATCTGCGCTTGCATGCATTTGCTTACGCACATTTGCTTACGTGCATCTGCCATACGTACATTTGTCCGTACGTACATTTGTCCTAGAATCGCGAAGTCAGCCCAAAACCGGCAAGTATCAATTCCATGGAATTCTGGTTTAGTGAGCAGTTTGGTGTGTTCTATTACGTCGAAGCATTTGTTGAGGTCCAGTATGCGAAGGAGGGCTACTTTCAGAACGGTCCATTGCTGCTAGTATTTTATCCGTGATTGGGATGAGAGCGGTTTCCGTAGAGTGGCGTGGTCTGAAGCCGTGCTGGGTTTGGACCACTAGGTGGGAGTTCAGGTAGTGATAAAGTTGTTTCTGCATTACGCTCTGTCATTTTTGCGATACTCGGAACCAATGAGATGTGCCTAAAATTCAAGGGATCAGAAGGAGCTCCCGATTTGTGAATGGGAATTAACGCTGACTGTTTCCAAGTGAAGGAGATATCAGCTGTGAACAGGCATACGTTTGTAATGCCAAACAGCACTGCTCTGATAAAAAGGGACATAAATTGGATACCCTTAATACCGGATCCCGTCGGGCCCTCAAGCACCCGCGCTTCTCAAATGTCCGTGACAACCTCGGCTGGCTGTTCGAGGGATATGGGAGATACTCTATGGTAACTGGTAGAGACGCGTGGCGACCGACAGCTGGAAGGTGTGTGTTCAGAGATGTTTGCCTGGCGTCTGACCTCTGCTGATATTTTGGGTCTGACACCTACAATGTGCTGATTTTGCTGCTCATGTAGGACCTGGGGTTGAACTATGCGAGAGCCTTTTTTGGGGGGTCGACAATGGGCTTAATAGCATGCCACTCAGCCGATGGGCCTTTCTGAGCTATCTTTCCGCTGATCTCGTCCCTACAGTCAGCTCTAATAGCTGATCGAACCTGTCCGTTAAGTACTTTGTTCTACGTTTCTGTTTTGCAAGTGTAAAGCCGAAACATTTCGCCGATGCATGAGGTGTTTGGTAGCTTCGCTAATATGTGGTGCTGCCGGATTCCAAATATTGACGTTTCTGAATGACAGGCAGTCGTCGAGAATAGATGTCAGGGATATCTGCAGGGTGTCCCATTTGTCAGTTGCTGAGATGAAACCAGTGACATGGGCCCAGTCGATCTCACCGAGGCGACGAGTCTGTTTTGAGGGAGCAACTCGTCCGAAAGAACGTGACTTTATCACGGTGTTAACTGAGGCAGGCCTGTTTACTTTAATCGAACGTATGACAAATTTGTTGGGGACTGTAGTGGCTGTGGGAACGTTCATCGTCTACCAAGGCCATACGCACGTCAATTGTCAGGCCAGGGTAATATCAGGCACCGTTCTACACCTTACCCTTGTAGGTTGTTAATACAAGTGGGAACATCCAAAACTTCTTCTGATCTGCAATCTTCATACCAAAATTATTAATAATACAATTTGATTTGGTGGTAAGGCTTGATGAGGGCATCATATATATTTGTATTCATAATGTTTCTGCAAACGACCGTTTCCTCCTGTAACCATTCTTTTATCTGTAAATGGCTTTAACATTATTTCGGTCATTCACTGACGCAACTTCAGAGTAACTGAAGGCAAGTCGCCGGCCGGAATTGTCGGCAGTGTGCACTTGCGAAACCCAGCTGTGACAACATCACGAGCAGCTGGCCGACTGTCTCGGCGTCCGCGGCCGGTGCGACGGCACACCGCTCACCGGGCAGCTGGTAGACGTCTCCGTCGGTCTGGAGCAGCAGCAGCGCCTCCGCCCGCCGGCCGGCCAGCCGCACCAGCCGCACCAGCAGCGCGTGCCCGGCCGAGTCGCAGCCGAACCACGTGACGGCATCGCTCGCCTGCCGACACGGCCGCGCGCGCACTGTGACGTCACCGACAGCGCTGGCGTCTGCGCCACCTCAGCTGCCACGCTCTAAAGAAGTCGTCGATGTCATTTCGCATGCTGATGATGTCATACAGAAAACAGCGTCGCCGTCATGGCCGGGGGTGTTACTCAAGTTGTACTGCGGGTTTGTGCTCGTTCGAATCAATTACCACAAAGGCTTCTGCTTGCACTGTACACGCTGATAGCAACTACTTAGGTTTCACATTGCCATTTTAACGGTCAAGGTCCAATGCAAACCGGTTTCTTCGGTTGTCTCCCTGTCTTGCCGTTTTTACCCAAACCTGCCAAAATCCGGTATCAAGCAATAGCCTGTGGTGAACCATTGTGCAACATTTAAAACCGGTACATGTCAAGGTCAGCCTTCTTAGTCAAAGGATAGCCTGATTTATTAGAGGACAATATATAGCGATATGAACCGAACGCGAGATTCGGTTCTTATCGCTTCAATTTCCACCAATTAGGCGTCATTCGAGGTGGCTAGTTATGCGGTATCAGAAAGTTAAGCAATTTAATTATTTTCACGGGCGAAGGCCAAGCTGATCATCCGGTCCGCTCAATTTTGTTTCCTTTTTCACTCAAGCCCATCCAAATCTGATATCAAGCAATAGCCAGTGGTCAACACTCGAGTAACATTTCAAACCGGGACATGTCAGGGTCAAAGGCTTAATTGAGTTCTTCGACTACCTCGCGTTTCGTCGCTATGGCTTCACTTTGCAGAAAATAGATGGTATTCGACGTGGCTTGCTATGCGGTATCAAAAAGTTGTTAATTCAAAACTATCTCGACGAGACAAAATTCAAACTGATTTCTTCCGTCGCCTCACATTTTTTTCGATTTCCTCCCAGCCTATCCAGATCCACTGTCAAGCGATAGCCCATGGTGAACCCTCGAGCAACATTTTTAAACCAGGATAAATCACGGCCAGCCTTGAGGTTAGTTTGAATTATTCGAAGTGCTCGCGATTCGTCGCTATCAGTTCAATTTGCATGACGTGGGTGTCATTCGACGTGGCTTGTGCCGTTTTATAGTGCTATCAAATCGAACCAATTTCAAAGGCCGAAAATCAGACAGATTTCTTTGGTCGCCTCGTAGTTTGTATTCGCCCTAACCTATCCACATCTGATATCTAGCAATAGCTCGTGGTGCATTTCGAGTAACATTTCAAACCGGAACATGTCAATGTCAAACCACAAGATCGAAGTCTGGCTTAATTTCTCGAAGTACTCGCGCCTTGTCGCTATGTCTTCAATTTTCATCAAGTGGGAGTCATTCGACGTGCCGTGAGTTACTCTAAGCAAACTCTTCAGAGATCACATTAACTTTCAAAGTTAATGGTCGAGCTTATATCCTCCGTCGCCCAACGTTTCATCGTTTTCTCCCAAAGATACCCATGTCTGGTATTAAGAGATAGCCCGTGGGCAACCCTCGAGCAAAAGTTCAATTCGGGACAGGTCAGGTCAAGCCTCAGGTCACGGTTAGTTTTAATTATTCAAGGTCCACGCGTCGTTTCGTCGCAATGGCTTCCAATTTGTATTATGTGGGTGTCATTCGACATGGCTTGCCGTATGGTATCAGAATGTTGATATATCCAAATAGTTCCAAGGGTGTCGAAGGCCCGCTGTGTGTACAATGATTGCGTGCAATATGAACAGGATTATTTTTTGTTTGTTGTTGTTGTTGCAACCTTTGTGATAGCAGGCACTCACATTCTTTACGACAGGGAGCGCCCCCAAGAAATCCCGTCATAACCTGCTCGGTCGGCGCTATCGTAGATCCTGCTCGGTCGCCATGAAAAGGCGCTGCTCGTAGATCTGCTTCAAATTGTCCGCTTTCTTCTCAATGGTTCAACGGAAGTTGTCAAATTTTGAAGAGGAGCCACACGGCAATGCGCACAATTGCATAACCAGCCGCAGTTCATAACCACGAGAGAGCAATGCTGTAATCAGGGATGGATCAAGGAATTTTCATGGGGGCACTTTTCTGGAGGGGCGCTATTTCTTTGGAGCGGTGCCACTGCTAAAGCACCTGGAGTGACGCCTCTGGCTGCAAAATTCAAGGGGCGGGAGGCACTCGGCCTTTCCTTCCAAGGGTGCCTTTTTCTTTCACAGGGCTTTTTTGGCTGAAAATTCGAGCGGGTACACTGGAACCTCTTCAGAGGGGCGTCTTTTTCCGGCCTGAGGGACGCCACCTTTCACGAGGGGCACATGCCCTCAGTGCCACACCCTTTATCCGCCCTGGTTGTCATTGCATCGTTTGCCCCTTTAAAACAAGAAAGCATGGGAAAGGTAAGCAAGGAAAGCAGCAGGTCCATATTTGCTACAATAAAACCATTGTCCAATATTTTACGTTTTTCCTGCTACAAGAGGGCAACGTTTAGCATGGCTCTATGGTGATGTGAAATCGTGCTCAGCAAATACATCAATCTAAATGATTGTAAGCAGTGATAAGGAGTGAAAGTTGCTAATTTGGGCAGACATTTTGTCCACAAAAAATCATTTTAACAATGACAAATCTGAAAACCAGACATTGAAAGGAAGGGGCTGAATTACTGGGACTTTTTTTTGGGGGGGGGGGAGGGAGACTGTCCAAGCTGTCCAAGCTGTCCAAAGTTACCGCGTCCCTCCCCCCCCCCACACACACACAAATGAAACCGTGGTTGTGTAAGGAGGCTTACATTTTTTAATCATGAACTTTCACATTTTTCCCACTCGAACAGGCCGCCAGAAGCCCAGCAAAATCCCGGCCACCTTCTATCCTTCCCTCCCATTATTTGCCCTGACGATTAAGCAAACGCGAGTGGCGCCGGCGAAGACCAAAGGGCGGCTCCGGCAACAACATCCGAGCGAACCCGAGTAGTGGCCCGGCGTCCCGTCAGCTGGCAAACAGGGGTGCGAACACCAGCTGAACCACGTCCAGCAGAAGGGTCACCGGCCCGTGAGGTCGGTGGCCCGGATCTGGAACAGTCATCACCCAAGCCAGAAAAAAACGCCATGGAGGCCCCAGGCGGCAAAGGCAACACCAATCAAGAGCGCGAGCTCACTCCGAAGCCCTGGCAGTGGCTGGAAAAAGAAGAGGCGGGGCTACGGAAGGGATGAAAAAATTTGGCAGTCACGCAGAAGCTCTGGCATTCGAACTCTCTCTTGGAGGCGACTCGGAAAGACTATCTCAAAAGGACCCACTCAGGGTAGAACAGTCGCAGTCAGATAAAGATAGTTCAAATGGAGGCAGATGCGACATGAAGTGCCGGGCGGCGAAGATTGGCGGACGGCCGCAGGTCTCACCATCGGGCATGTGAGTGACATACGTCTGACATGTCTTCCTCTTTCCCAAACCTTGCCGAACCATTCTGAATTATCTTACCCAGCTTCTGCCTTATCACCAAATTAATTGCGGAAGGGAGCGACCTGTCTCATGGGGGGGGGACCAAGTAGGATAAATTCAGGATGTGGAGGAAGTGGACGGAGATGCGTTCAAGACGGAGATCATTTTTGATGTTTCCAAGGACGGAGACGTGAGAGATGTCCAGTAGTGTATGAGCAGTGCATGTGCGTAATGTGATGCGGTGTACATAAATGTAAATATATTAGATTAAGCAGAGTACTTCTGTGGTGGCATCAGCAGAGACTGGTGGGAACAGTTCGGCAGTGATGGACAGGAGGAGCGGCAGAGCAGGGCCGGATAAAGTAAGACATAGAGTGCAGCACAATTATGTTTGCATATGTGCCTGATATTAATTTGTACGATGAAGTAAATTTATAAGCGAGGCAGCCGACCTGCGAGCCGTCCTCCTACGGACTGAACGTTTCCGGGTGGTGGTAGTGACCGTTGAAGCTAGTTCAATTTTGTAGAATATTGATGTTGTTATATATACATACATATATACATATATATATATATATATATATATATATATATATATATATATATATATATATATATATATTTTTGTGTGTGTGTGTGTGTGTGTGTGTGTGTGTGTGTGTGTGTGTGTGTGTGTGTGTGTGATATGCGTTTGGATAATGTCCAATGCGAGAGGGTGCGATGAACGAACACTTCGGGGGAATTAATTCACCTGCTCTGGATCTTTGACCGCAAAATCCCGCTTGCCTCTGCTCCCCAGGAGTGCAGATAAGGGGGCAAACCAGGTATGCATGTGGGAGGGGCCGATAAAGGGGCCACCACATTGCGTTCGCCGGAAGTCTGGCGCCGGACTGTAGGGTATAGGCAAAACACTTCCCGATAATTTGTCCACCCCCGAACTCTGTACGTCGGCACGGTTGGTGCAGAGATTCGAGGGACACGTGGACGGGTTTGGCATGCCATAAGCCCCGAGGCTAAAGTTGTAGGGCCGGCTAGGGTATAACGACGACCAGGGACGTACCCAACGTGGTGAGGATCCGTGCCCGCCCGTGGGATACGTCAGACCTGGTCGCAAGTGTACGACGAATAAGGCCCGGCGCGGCATCGATGGAACTTAAGGCTAGGTATGTCGGTCAAAGAGTCCAGAGCACTTGTATCAGCCCTCGGAGCCAGTACGATGAGCCCCTCGTTGCAGTTAAGACTTTGTCCAGGCGAGGGACGCTGCCAATAATGGCTGGGCCAGCCATGATTGGCAGTGAAAGGTTTACTTGTTCGGCCAACGTACCATCAAAAATAGAGCAATGGTCTGTCGATATATGTGTTTGTGTACCGTTTGAGGGGCGGTGGTGGTCGGGAGCTAAATTTGGGGACCAAACAATTCATTAATTAATAAGGAGAGCATGAATGGGCCGAACGAATGTGAAGTGAATGAGGAGAGTGAATGTGAATAGGTAGCTTTAACGATCAGCGGAAGCCGCTTGGGGCTCAACACAGGCACCTATTTCGTGCGGTACATTGCACAAAATTATACTATTACTAGCGTTCAAAAAGTCCCAACACGGGACATGTCATTTAACACGCGCCCTGAAAGGGGGAGGGGGGAATTCTGCCCACCTTTTAAAAAATTTGTTTTGCTTATAAATGACCGGCACGTTACTTAAAGTAAGAAAAATGAAAATTGTCGGAAAATTCTTAGAGTTAGGGGTTCCAAAATCAAAATATTTTATCAGCGCCAGATTACAAGTATCGGCGCTGATGCGCTTCCCGTATATTCGCAAAAATTAAGTGTTCCTCGCAAAACTAGCGACTTGTTTGATGTACATTGTTATGTTATATTGTTTAAGTCATGTCAGGCCATCGGGGCATGTCGGGTCAGTTCATGACAGGTTAACACACGCCCTGGAGGAGGCGAAATCCGCAACCCTCCGATTCTTCGCAAATATTGTATGGGCCGATATATGCCATTTTTTGCATACCTGCTTCGAAATGATCGGCGCGTTGTTTAAAGCAAGAAAAAGAAAATCGGGAGAAAGTGTTTAGTTTGGGCCGTTAAAGTAAAAACAATTTGCATCGCCAAACCACAAAAACCGGCGCCGATGCTCTTCCCGTATATTGGCAAAAGGAAAGCGTTCTTGACAACACTGGGAATTGTTTCATGCATACTGTTATGCTATATAATTAAAAGTCATATTAGGTGGTCGAGTCAGTCGGTAGTTCATGACGGGCTAATGGAACCAAACTTGGTCAACTGGAATGTTGTCATAAATGCAAATGACTGTCATGGATTGATGTCACTTTGCATGTTACTCCTATACATCACGAAATCTATTTTGTCATTGTGTGCCTAGCTTCCTACTTTATTGATGTATTTCTTTTTTGGGTGGGCCCGGTTCTTGTAACTGGAACAGGTAATGACCTGATAAAGTGCTCCTATATAGGTGATCTGAGGTCAAATGCGGATCTGGCATATGTATTGCATCATTATTAATGTCCAAAACATCATTAACGCCAATTTTGGAGCATTTGAACACAATCACAGCAATCCATAACAACGACAAGCCAAGCCACGCAAAACCAGACAATTTCGCTATTTTGACCTCATTTGACCCTGAAGATATTGAACTAAGTGCATAAAATTTACATACAAGAGAGTTCACCATCGTGCCCATCCACCCTGTGAATTCCGTTGCTCTAGCCTTAATAGGAGCCGATACCTTAAGGGGGCGGAATCCCCCCCCCCTCCACTGCGCGTAATTTTCAGAGGTCCTTCAGGGCGCGTGTTAAACCAATGGCAAATATAAGTCTCATCAATTCTCTAAAGCAACGCATTAATTATAATCTGTCTAAAGACTCACTAACCTATATGGTGTTCCCAAAACTTTTAACTCGCACATATATAAATTCGTGTTAGGGACGGCAACTCAAACCAACATCACGTCGGCTGTGGTTTGGGGAATGTGTGGTGGAGGTGGCGGCGAAAACAACACAATACACCACTGGCATAGGCACAATCAACAAAGGAGTGATTTAGGTCAAGCCCTCAATAAGTTCAGTTAGTTCAGGTAGTTCAATCAATTTCAGTCGAGTTTAGGCTTCATTTAGAATACCACTCACACACCCATACCACTCACCCCGAGTTTAAACACCATTTGGAACACCTATCACCCACACCCCACTCACCCCACACACATCCACCCCAGTCACACCCCGTACACACCCACACCCTCCACAACACCTCGCACCCACATCCGCCACCACCCCCGACACCCCACCGACGGCAGAGCCGCCACCCCTACAGTTGCACCCATGGTTTCAGGCCACTATTAGGCCACTGTTCGGTAGCATACTGATCCTGGTTGGATGCGATAGAAGCCAGTGAACTGCAGTAGATGCCACCTGCTGTGGTTGGCGACGCACCCAGGACAATATTCCAATCATACTTGTAACCCTCATCCTCACGTCGGTCACGGAGAGTCAGGGGCTTGCACCCTTCGTGATCGCAGCTGCACAAGACCACCGGAAGAGCTCAGTTGAGTCCAGTTGGTTGGTTATTGGGGTTTAAGGGCGCATTGACTGCAGAGGTCATGCAGCGCCCATAACATGTCATGTCTACAACATGTCTACAACCTGATAGTCACTCATATCAGGTTGTAGAACGGAAGTTGGTACTCAATGTGGCATTGTAAAATCCACTGTCGTGATATACAGCATAACCATACCAGTTCTACCACATACCTGTCGTATTAATGGGGCGTATACCTGCTCGTGGCAAGGGAGGGGTTCGTGTTGCAGGGTTGGATGAAAGACATACAAAGGGACGTTGACACGGGGTGGATACTGGGAAGGGAGAGAGGGATGGGCGGTGGGGACTACGCGAGTCCCCGGAAACGCCTCCGCGTTTCCACACCCCTTATCGGGGCGGCTGTGTTACCCCGAGGGAGCGCCAATTCTCTGGCCAGCCGAGTAACGAGGCTGACCCCACTGCGGGGGAGTTGAGTCCAGTGACCAGCGGAAGAGGCGTCAAACATCTGACCTCAGTGGTGACCTCTCACCTCAGTGGTGACCTCTCACCTCTGCGGAGTCGAGAGGCAGCGTCTGCTCTGCCGCCTCGTCCTCGGGGCACGGCACCAAGCCGCTGGTGACGTAGTCGGCTGTCTTCGAGGTGTCGTAGTTGTGCACCCTGGGCGCCCGTCGTAGCCGCACGAACTTGAAATGTGCCCACGCAAGCAGGCATTTCAGACCGTAGCAAACGCCTGAAAACAGCATACACCTTAGCCAGAAGGCAAGTTTTAAAAGCGCCTGTGATGTGCTTATAAAACTATAATTATCCAAAGTGCACCGCTTTCAAGGTGCTTACTAGGAGCCTGCAGAACCCGGCCTTGCCTTGGCCCTGGAACCGGCTGGAGAGCTCCTCTAACCACTGAGTCCGACCTTACCCTGGCCCTGGAGACGACTGGAGAGCAACTCTAACTCCTGAGCCCGGCCCTGCCCTGGTCCTGGAACAAGCTGGAGAGCTCCTCTTGCCCCAATCCGGCCCTGCTCTGGCCCTGGAACCGGCTCCAGAGCTCCTCTAGCGCCTGAGCCCGGCCCTGCCCTGGCCCTGGAGCCGGCTGGAGAGTTCCCCTTACCCTAACCCGGTCCTGCCCTGGCCCTGAACGAAAGGGCGCAAGGACGAAACTCTCCTGATTCTTACTCCTTGGCAGTGTGCCTCAGTGGTAACTGTCAACTGGCCATCTGGGGAACTCAGGTGTCTCTGACCTGCAAATTCCCGCCGGCCTCAGGGTCTAGGGTGTGGATGGGCCTCCGCACGGAAAGACGAAGTAGGTTATGTGGTATGGCGGCAACGATGTGCACCGTGGTACGGCGGTGCTCCGAAGGACGTCTGGCGCCAGACTTAGGTAGAGGCCAAGCACGGTCCGGGAGGAAGCACCATTCCTCCTCCGTTGATCTCACGAGCCAGGGCCGTGTGATTATGGCGCTGGCTCGGAGGAGACTGGCGTTCCACGATCCTGACCGAATAGGGCAGGAGGGGGAAGCTCATGAGCCTCACCCGGGCAGGATAGGGTAGCAAGACGGCCGGGAGAGGGCATTGGACGAGCTGCGGCCCTGGATCACCCACCTATACCGTTCCCGGTCGCAAGTTTCTAACTGTAAGGCGTCGATTGAGTAAGGTTTGGTAAGTTGGCCATTGATGCCTGAATCTAGTTATAAGACTGCACAGAAGACGACGGAAATTTTCATCGCCAAGTTCTGCCAAGCCTTGAGGGCAGTCACTTAAATAGACACAATTCCTGCAATCAGGTGAGTCGTATCAGTCGCTTACCAGTAGGACCTCGGAGCGGGTAACTAATATGCATTGGGGACTAGCTAAGTCCACAGCGAAGGGGAGCACGACTCGCTAAATCCTTCTGTAACACTGGAGAGGGAAATCGTGGGCGAACTAGTGTTTGTATTATTAGGGATCGAATGATTGTGTGGGATGAAAGGAGAGAGTGACCGTTGCATGAATACTTAAAGAGGTAGATTTAAGAACCGTCGAATTGGTTGAATTCAGCGCAATCATTCAGCTGTCAGAAACATCACTGTTTCATTAGGGTATTACTCGGGCTCCGCTTGCATCTGGCTGCCTCGAGAACGTTGATTTTGTGCATGGGGGTGAGTGGATGGTGGATGTGTCGTGCTATGTGATGGTATCCGAGTGGATCCAGCGAATAGATGAGGGCCGGCAGCGGTGGCAGTACCAATGTCGTGTACCTCCATCGTAGCCATCCATCAGTGCCACATCACGCCCCAAGCCTACAAAAGCAAAAATCAGGCCACATCCCCTCCTCGCTACAATACCAGCCGGGCGCACTTACGGGCGTATGTAATGTGGAAAGAAGCCTGACCTCACCAATATAAATTCGCTTGGTGGTAACGGCGGGCCGCAGCAGAGTTGGAGGGTTGAAGAGGTGGGCCAGAGGGCAACAGCAGCCATCCAGCCGGCCCACCGCCAAGGCAGCCGCAGCCGCCCATAGCCAGCGGAACCCCCACCACCCAGCTTGTGCTGCCATTTAAGGCCCGCCCCGACACCGGTCTGCCCAGGGTGGCCCCCCCCCCCCACTATAGTGACAGTGGCGCGGGGTTCGCGCCGGCAGACAGGCGGAGGTGGAACAGGCCCCGCACTATCACGATGAAAGCCACAGCCGAGGTACTAGACGCAAGTCACGTATGCGCCCGAAAGGCAGCAAAAGTCTTAACAGCCTATCTTAATCCTGAAGACGCTAGAATACTTGGGAGCGACGGCATCGGCGTGCTCACCAAGCGGAAGGTTTAGGCAGCGCCGGGCAACACGAACGGAAAAGCTCACTGCCATCGCCGGACAGGCCAAGGCCTGTGCGGAGGAGCTCTGTGATGGCTGAGCAGACAGGACCCGGGTCAAAGTTCAAGGCTGCAAACGATACGAGCAGATAGTGCAGGCCCACTTCAGTGTAAATATGCACTGCGGTGACGTGCATGCTGGTCATTTTTCCTGTACACATCGAGGAAAAAAACACACAGGGAAGTTGTGTGCCGACAAACTCGTCGAGTCCTTGTCAGACGGGCGCGCAAATATGGATCCTGTGCTAGTGATCTGGGATGATTGTACGAACCCGACGACCGGCTAGGAGGCGGGACTCTTCCTCGTGGCTCGCACTCGAGCATCTCCATCGCCTGACGCTATTGGTTGTGCAGTGCTGTTCTCGTGGCCTCAAGGCCGCAGACTCGCTGTGCGATGCAACAACTTGGAGGTGCCCGATTGTACACCGACGTTCTCACTGCATAACGCCGACGTTCATAAGATGTGAACCGGCCAGACATGAACAGATGGTATAAAAGCAGAATGTAATTTTTTAGAAGATGAAGTATTCTTTGAACAGTTGGAATACTACGATTTGAAGCGATTTTTAAACATCATTATTGATTGTGGCAGGGGTGTTGATTTCCTTTAAAAAATGGGGATGGATACATGAAGCCAATGAGCAGTCTCAAATTGATTGTGGCACAATCCATAGCATCCCATGGAAAAGTTAAAATTATTGAAGGGGAAGCCCATCATTGAGGGGGCAATTTCCCCATGAAAATGTATAAATCAACACGCCTGCATCGAGTGATGATCTTTTATTTACTAAAACTAGTGAGTTCTAAAAGTGAGTGCTTTAATATTCGTGTTATGCATATATATAAAGGGTCGGGAAGTATACTGTGTCACGCGCTTGACGATTTTCCTACTATGTAATATTTGCATATCTATCTACTCATCGAAGAAAATAGCGAGGACTCGCTAGGAACAGATCCACCGAAGGCAAACACCAGAGTGTAAAAAATGACGACCTACCTGGCTGCGTGTAGACTGCGTTGCGCTTGTGCTTCTTCTCGATGTATCCGAGACCCACCAGCACGACCAGGCCCGCCGCCGCCGTCCACGGCAGCCACACAGCCAGCCCAGCCGCCGCTGTCCACAGCGGCCACATGGTTGCGAGGCTGACCGGCCGCCACCGCCCGCCGTCGGTTGAGGCCAGCGCTGTGTGCGTCCGCGCCGACGGCGAGCCGAGCCGTGCGGGGTGACGTCACCAGCACGGGCGTCACCACCGCCGGCCGTGATCCGCCACCGCCGGCCGTGATCTACCACTGGCGGCCGTGATCCGTCACTGGCGGCCGTGATCCACCATTGGTGGCCGTGATCCACCGCCGCCGGCCGTGATCCGCCACCACCAGCCGTGATCTACCACTGGCGGTCGTGATCTACCACTGGCGGTCGTGATCCGTCACTAGTGGCCGTGATCCACCACCGCCGGCCGTGATCCGCCACCACCAGCCGTGATCTACCACTGGCGGTCGTGATCCGTCACTGGCGGCCGTGATCCGTCACTGGCGGCCGTAATCCGCCACCTCCGGCCGTGATCTACCACTGGCGGTCGTGATCCGTCACTGGGGGCCGTGATCCACCACTGGTGGACGTGATCCGCCAATGGCGGCAGTGATCCACCACCACTGGGCGTGGTCCACCAATGCCGGCCGTGATCTATCACTGGTGGTCGTAATCCATCACTGCCGGCCGTGATCCTCCACTGGCGGCCATGATCCGCCACCGCCGGCCGTGATCCACCGCCGCCGGCCGCGATCCGCCACCACCGGCCGTGATCCACCACTGGTGGACGTGATCCGTCACTGGTGGACGTGATCCGCCACTGGCGGCAGTGATCCGCCACCTCCGGCCGTGATCTGCCACCACCGGCCGTGATCTACCACTAGCGGCCGTGATCCGTCACTGGCGGCCGTGATCCACCACTGGTGGCCGTGATCCACCACCGCCGGCAGTGATCCGCCACCACCAGCCGTGGTCTACCACTGGCGGTCGTGATCCGTCACTGGTGGACGTGATCCGCCACTGGCGGCAGTGATCCACCACCGCCGGGCGTGATCCACCAATGCCGGCCGTGATCTATCACTGGTGGTCGTGGTCCGCCACTGGCGGCCGTGATCCTCCACTGGCGGCCGTGATCCACTACTGGCGGCAATGATCCACCACTGGCGGCCGTGATCCACCACTGGTGGCCCCAAAAGTCTGATGTCCAGGGACTTGATAAATTCAAGCTTGATGAACAATTAATTTGTGGGACAAAGATGGCTATTTGTGAATGATTCTGGTGTCAAGCTACAGCAACTTCGTAATCTCGACCACTCAGAAGTTATTAATATAAATAGTGTGGTAACTAAAGCGCCCCTCCAAGAAAATGTGCCCCCTCCCGGATTCAAATAACTGGATCTGCCCTTGAATTGTGATAGATGCCTATATCCTGCATGTCCCCCAATCACTACAAAAAGGTACACCTCTGGTGTCTACCGTGCTAGGCAGATCACGGCCAGGCAGATCACGGCCAAGCAGATCACGGCCAGGCAGATCACGACCAGGCAATGACACGGCTCGTGCTGTATTGGGCAGATCACGGCCAGGCAGATCACGGCCAGGCAGATCACGGCCAGGCAGATCACGGCCAGGCAGATCACGACCAGGCAATGACACAGCTCGTGCGGCCAGGCAGATCACGGCCAGGCAGTGGCACGACTAGTGCTGTGCTTGGCCGCGCAGTCTTCTTGAAAATCGTTCGACACCTACATTGCGGTGTCCTGGACCATGCGTGGTTCTTTTTTGCTCGCTTAGCTTGCTGCTGCATTCCCGGTTGCCAGCTGGCCAATGACCATTAATCATAACCGCTACTTCCCTGTGCCGCCGTTTGGCTGTGACGGGCTGACACAGCCGCTACTTCCCTGTGTCGCCGTTTGGCTGTGACGGGCTGACACAGCCGCTACTTCCCTGTGCCGCCGTTTGGCTGTGACGGGCTGACACAGCCGCCACTTCCCTGTGCCACCGTTTGGCTGTGACGGGCTGGCACAGCCGCCACTTCCCTGTGTCGCCGTTTGGCTGTGACGGGCTGGACACTAGCCGCTACTTCCCTGTGCCACCGTTTGGCTGTGACGGGCTGGCACAGCCGCCCCTTCCTGTGTCGCCGTTTGGCTGTCACGGGCGGGTTCTCGTCGGGCACACAGCCGCCTCGGGTGTCCCGTGTCGGGTGTCCGTTGTGTGTCCCGTGTCGGGTGTCCCGGGTTTGTGGTGTCCCGTGTCGGGTGTCCCGTGTCGGGTGTCCCGTGTCGGGTGTCCCGTGTCGGGTGTCCCGTGTCGGGTGTCCCGTGTCGGGTGTCCCGTGTCGGGTGTCCCGTGTCGGGTGTCCCGTGTCGGGTGTCCCGTGTCGGGTGTCCCGTGTCGGGTGTCCCGTGTCGGGTGTCCCGTGTCGGGTGTCCCGTGTCGGGTGTCCCGTGTCCGGTGTCCCGTGTCGGGTGTCGGTGTCCCGTGTCGGGTGTCCCGTGTCGGGTGTCCCGTGTCGGGTGTCCCGTGTCGGGTGTCCCGTGTCGGGTGTCCCGTGTCGGGTGTCGGTGTCTGTGTGTCCCGTGTCGGGTGTCCCGTGTCGGGTGTCCCGTGTCGGGTGGGTCGGTGTCCCGTGTCGGGTGTCCTGTGTCGTGTGTCGGGTGTCCCGTGTCGGGTGTCCCGTGTCGGGTGTCCGTGGGTGTCCCGTGTCGGGTGTCCCGTGTCGGGTGTCCCGTGTCGGGTGTCCCGTGTCGGGTGTCCCGTGTCGGGTGTCCCGTGTCGGGTGTCCCGTGTCGGGTGTCCCGTGTCGGGTGTCCCGTGTCGGGTGTCCCGTGTCGGGTGTCCCGTGTCGGGTGTCCCGTGTCGGGTGTCCCGTGTCGGGTGTCCCGGTGTCCCGGTGTCCCGTGTCGGGTGTCCCGTGTCGGGTGTCCCGTGTCGGGTGTCCCGTGTCGGGTGTCCCGTGTCGGGTGTCCCGTGTCGGGTGTCCCGTGTCGGTGTGTCGGGTGTCCCGGGTGGGTGTCCGTGTCGGGTGTCCCGTGTCGGGTGTCCCGTGTCGGGTGTCCCGTGTCGGGTGTCCCGTGTCGGGTGTCCCGTGTCGGGTGTCCCGTGTCGGGTGTCCCGTGTCGGGTGTCCCGTGTCGGGTGTCCCGTGTCGGGTGTCCCGTGTGTCCGGTGTCCCGTGTCGGGTGTCCCGTGTCGGGTGTCCCGTGTCGGGTGTCCCGTGTCGGGTGTCCCGTGTCGGGTGTCCGTCGGGTGTCCCGTGTCGGGTGTCCCGTGTCGGGTGTCCCGTGTCGGGTGTCCCGTGTCGGGTGTCCCGTGTCGGGTGTCCCGTGTCGGGTGTCCCGTGTCGGGTGTCCCGTGTCGGGTGTCCCGTGTCGGGTGTCCCGGTGTCCGTGTCGGGTGTCCCGTGTCGGGTGTCCCGTGTCGGGTGTCCCGTGTCGGGTGTCCCGTGTCGGGTGTCCCGTGTCGGGTGTCCCGTGTCGGGTGTCCCGTGTCGGGTGTCCCGTGTCGGGTGTCCCGGGTCGAGTGTCCCGTGTCGGGTGTCCCGTGTCGGGTGTCCCGTGTCGGGTGTCCCGTGTCGGGTGTCCCGTGTCGGGTGTCCCGTGTCGGGTGTCCCGTGTCGGGTGTCCCGTGTCGGGTGTCCCGTGTCGGGTGTCCCGTGTCGGGTGTCCCGTGTCGGGTGTCCCGTGTCGGGTGTCCCGTGTCGGGTGTCCCGTGTCGGGTGTCCCGTGTCGGGTGTCCCGGGTCGAGTGTCCCGGGTCCGGTGCGCTCAGTTGCTCCGTCGTGATGGTCTGTAATCACGCGCCACTTGTGACAATCGTCTCCAACAGTATCTTATCTCGCCGCTACTCGGCTCGAGCTGTCGCACGGCAGCACCACGAGGCTGTGCCTATCGGTTCTGCTGACACACCGACTGTGACGACAGCTTGGCAACACGCACCTTCCGCTTTGTCCCTTTCCCTTCCGGAGAGTCTCCCCTCCGCTTTGTCTATTTTCCCCCTGAAAGTCTCCCTTTCGATTTGGCTGCTTACCCCCAGGAGAGTCTCCCTTCCGCTTTTTCCCTTTCCCTTCCGGAGAGTCTCCCCTCCGCTTTGTCTCTTTCCCTCCTGGAGTCTCCCTTCCGCTTTGTCCCTTTCCCTCCCGGCGAGTCTCCCTTTCGCCGAGTCTCTTGAATGCAGTGCCCGTGCTAATGGAGCTGAGGTTCATGCCGTATCCGCTGAAAGCTGTCACCAAGCATTTGCTATGAGTGGAGCAGCAGGGTGTTAGTGAGCAAGTGGAAGGGAGCTCATCGCCATGGCTGTCTCCTATCGTGGCTATTCGAAGGAAGTCGGCAAGTGGGTTCAGAGTTTGTTTGGACATGCCTGAAGTCAACAAAGCAGTCATCTCTGACGACCATCATATCTTTGGCATGCAGAACAGTTGACAGGACGACAGGGTCAATAGGTCAATTGTATCGACGCAACACCATAGGCGTAACGTTAAAATGTCACGGCGTTCTTGGAGCGCGTCTCCTCGCTCAGTCGTGGCGATGCCCATGCTGTATCCCACTGTGTAGTAGCCAACGAAGCGGGCGACGGCCCATGGTTATGACGAAAGCGCAAGTGTCTGATTAAGGCTGCTAATCTCTGAAGACCTCTGAAGACCTCTGAAGATCTGAAGACCTCTGGAGACCTCTGGATACGTCTGGAGACCTCTGAAGATATCTGAAGATTTATGAAGATTTCTGAAGACCTTTACACACATTTGGAGACCGCTGAGGACTTCTGAAGACTGTCGTGACAGACCGACGGATACGCAGAAGGAAGTCTGGGCACCGGATTGGAGATGTTCCAGCCGTCGCCTGGGCTCGACGCCAGCGCCATCGACAAGAGTCTACCGTCCAGCTCCACAGGTGGCGCCCCCATCGCGGACGCCGACTACCGCGCCGCCAAATACTGAGTACGTTACAAATAGACCGAGCAGAACACATTGGTCAATTTCGTTCAGCCAGGGCGCAAGGACACGCGCACTCAGCAGGACTCAGCATTACTGCCCAACTACATCGTGGGAACGACTAGGTATTCTCCAGGAGATGGCTGAAGTGTGAACTTATCACGGTTGGGAAGTTTGCCATCAATAGTCGTAAGTCGGTGTTCCATGTGGTGCCGGAGGCCATCCGGCAAGTTCCCGACTTACATCAATGACAAATGTACAGGTATCCAGTGATGTCTAGCTGGAATACATTCACCAGTGTTCTGGGACCTCATTTTAGGGCCCTCCGGGCGTCTTTCGACGATCCCTTGAATCACCCAGTGAGGTCCAAAGGGACCTTGGAAGTATGCATGGATAACTGGAAAATTTGGGATGCTGAGGCATACTTAATGGCCGCAACGTACAAGACGTTCGCGTTCATGCCAGGGCAGATCCAGAGTTTGGTCAGAGGAAAGACCAACAGGTTAAGTGGGTCATATGTTCCCTCGGGGCGTCCACTAGGTGTGGCCTCACCCACCCAGCAGTGTCCCTCAGCGAAATGTATCTCATGTCTAGTGTTTGTACATCGTTGTCTTAGTCTTAATTCGAAAGTAGTGTTGCATTTTCTTAAAAGGAAGCCAGGACACTCCAAGTTTGCTCTGAGGTTTGTGCTAGCGACCCGCGTATATCAGGCCGCCGAGGGGAGATGCTATGACGTCTGTTTCTGGATTGGCCTTTGCTTTGCTGTACAGCCACTATTCAGCTTTGACCGTGAGCTCAACAGGCAACGACGCTTGCAGCTCCGTACATGAGGAGTTACTATTCTTGGTAGCTTCCCTGCACGAATACATATAGTTGCATGACAAGCATGGAGGCAATACCTAGACAGAGATATACATATGCTAGACAGAGTGCACGTGGCGCTACTGGATCTATTAGCCGACTAGGAGGCTTAAAATATGATTGAGAAATGCTGATGGCATTCACCAACAGGTACTCGTTCAAGCATATGAAATTATGGGGTGATATGAACGAAATGCTTAAAATCGTGAAATGGTTAAATTGAAATGGAATTGAAAGCTTGCCAAATTAAATTGGAAAAATGAAAGAATATCAATCTGAATGATGCTCTTCTTTTTCAGGCTATGACATCTTAGGGGCTTCAATACAGGTTCGACAAGTGAAGGTGCAGGGCAGCCAAACGCCAGCGAGTTTTAAGTCAAATGGTGGATGATCAATGGAATGGGGTGCCCGGTGATGAAATGGAGGGTCCCTGACTGGATGTATTTAAAGTAGGCTGGATGAATTATTTAGGTCCAATAACTTTATATTTGCATAATGAGATATGGAGTGGGAATATTGGAAATTGGGTACACGAAATTGGATTGATATACGTGAGTCACTCGTGTGTAGAGATCACACGTGTGCTACTCGATACACGCGTGTGTAACGACCACGTGTGTTTTGTTCCACCAACGCATGCATTACTGCACCCACGTGTGTTTCTCCACCCACGTGCGTTACTCCACCCACGTATGTTACTCCACCCACGTGCGTTACTCCACCCACGTGTGTTACTCCACCCACGTGTGTTACTCCACCCACGTGTGTTACTCCACCCACGTGTGTTACTCCACCCACGTGTGTTACTCCACCCACGTGTGTTACTCCACCCACGTGTGTTACTCCACCCACGTGTGTTACTCCACCCACATATGTTACTCCACCCACATATGTTACTCCACCCACCCACGTGTGTTACTCCACCCACGTGTGTTACTCCACCCACGTGTGTTACTCCACCCACATCCAGTGTGTTACTCCCACTGTGTTACTCCACCCACGTGTGTTACTCCACCCACGTGTGTACTCCACCCACGTGTGTTACTCCACCCACGTGTGTTACTCCACCACGTGTGTTACTCCACCCATTCCAGTGTTACTCCACATTTACCACGTGTGTTACTCCACCCACGTGCGTTACTCCACCCACGTGCGTTACTCAACCCACGTGTGTTACTCCACCCACGTGTGTTACTCCACCCACGTGTGTTACTCCACCCACGTGTGTTACTCAATCCACGCGTTTGTTAAGCGAGATCGAGTGAACAGGGCTGCTTTAGCTTGGGCAGACAGTTTCTTCAGTTTTGGATACAGCATTGATTAAGGACATAGTGCTTAAGCGTTTTTTCGCTATATACGCTTACCCCGGCAACCACTGGGGTATTTGTACTCACACCAGTCACTTGGGGAGGAGGACTTTTCCCATGTATCGTCGCAACCAATGAACCGATTGCGCCGATTCGAATGACATTCGATAGACCAATGACTTTCGTCGAGATGCTTACCTGGAAGTCACTGGTGAAGTCACCGGCCATGTCAAGTCAGACTGTTGGATTGTTTTGAGAGCTCATACTTTTAACGCAAACTAGAGCATCAGGGGACAATGCAAGATCAGCCGTGGTTGAACACATGCCGTGTGCATTTAAAAGTACGCATGTATGAAATTTTTTTGGGCCTCGTGTCAAGTGAGGTCGTTTGTGGGAATAGGTCAAATTGTCATTTTGATTCATGTCATACAATTAATTTTCCAGGAGACATTTTGAGAGGAATCTTAGAAAACTGGCATTTCGGATATGGCATATTCGTATGCCATATGGTGTGGAAATTTGTATATCAGTATAATCTCACATAGCGCCTATAGTCACAGGTCATGTCAAGTGGAAATATTTTACTAACTCCAAAGGTGCATATCTGTATTCATACATAGACATTACAGTAATATATAACTTAGGTGTTGGTTGATGCATGCGTTAGATGCCAATAATTATGCAATCTGAACTTTTCCTCGGGTCGAGTAAGGTCATCTGGGGAGGAGATACGAAATTCTTGTTTTGGTCTAGTATGCAACGTGCTACATGTTTTTTAGGCTGCATCTATACAAGGAGCTCAAAAAAGAGGCCTGCACTTCCGTATGTACCGTTCACGTGTTCGTATACACTTCGTATATACTACGTGCTCTTTGTGTCTGCAGATTTCGTTAGGCATGGTGTTTTCAGCGCGATGACGAGAAACGCAAAAAGGAGCTCGATCCCATCTCACCACCTGACCCTGAATCTAAATTTCCATTATTGATCATATCTGATGATTATCGCGCGACTTTGGCCTTTGCCCCTGATGCTCCATTTCTCGATACAACCGTTGATGGCCTGCGCTGGCCTTTTCCATTGGATGACGCCATGAAAAGCTCTTTGTGCCTTGCCGACTCCTGATCGTCCTAAGACCACGACCCGGACCAGACCATCGCGCTCTATGGTGCTGACCCACTCTCGAACCAGGTCATGCCCTCCCAACCTGATCCAATCCGTTCCACCGAACCCTACCTCGAGAGTGTTGGCTCGTGCGTAGTCGTCAAGCCTGTTGAGAAAACCGGTTCCTTTCGTCGTGTCAACGTCTTCTGGCCAACTAAACAACTTCTCGCCATTTACTCCTTAGTCAATTACGACATCGGAGCCCCTGCCAACGGAAACCTAATGATCAAAGCCTAAGCCCAGGCCCGGACCAACGCCTTCGTCCACACCACCATATCTTGTGCTAAATTTGGCCTAAGCACTCTCCAATCCAACTGCAACGACCCAGGTGAATCATCTTCGCTTCGCAGTTCCGCTTCATGACTGGAGCAGATATCTAAGCAGAGATCAGTCCGAAGGGGAGACCCACGCCCGTCGCACCATCTCCTTCAAAGATGGCCAGAAACGTAGCACGAGTCTCCTGGTCCTTAACTTGAACTATCACTCTTCCTAAGACCCTCCCCGCCGGCCGCCTTCGTTACCAAGTCCGAGTCTTGATCCCGAATCCACCCCCATGTTTTAATTTCCAGCGCCTCGGCTATGACAACAAAACACGACGCCAGCCAGCACGATTCCCCAAGTCCGGAGAGCCACCCACACATCCGGACTCAAACTGCTCTAAACCAGCGCACTGTCTTAACTGCCATACTTTCGGCCATCTCAGCACATCCAATAATTGTCCGGTTTGGCGACGGGATAGTTGTGCCGTCAAGGACACCAGCGGCATTTCGTATCCCAAGGTCTGGCGGACCGTTGCGGCCGCCTCCCCCTCCGCCAAAGCGTGCGCCCCGGTGGCCAGCGTCGCTCCCCCACCCCGCACGTAAACACAACTTCGTCTTCGATACAAACTAACATTACGCCAGGCCTAGCGCCACTCAAGAAACTCACACCAGTGACGACCTCGACACAGACCACTCCGGCTCCTGCCACGCAGACCAGTCCCGTGTGGAGTGCGAGACAGCACAGTCATTCGGCCGCTGAATAGCCGGCCGGCGCCGGCCGACACCACGTGACACGACCGGCGTGGCCTCCTCAAGGTCACCGACCGACCGGCCGGCACAGGCAGATCCACGGAGCCGCCTGTGCTCAGTCCACACGTCTGACCGACCTCCACGCGGTGCGCGCGCACGGACCTCCCCGCATGCACTGAAAGGTGCACACGAACATTAAGCTTTTCTACATTATGAGTTTTTCTCTAGTGGAGTTGTCCAAATTGAATGTCCACAGGGGCAGAAATGAAGGCATTCTTTAGTATCATCGCTCTAATTCTCATAGCACTTCAAGAGACTTGGTTTTTTTGCTTACTGAACAGGCTAATTTCAATATTTTCCATTATTCCCTAGGACGAGGCCCAATGACCACATCTCTGTAGCGGTACAACACTATTGGTTCACACGACCATGCACACACACACACACACACACACACACACACACACACACACACACACACACACACACACACACACACACACACACACACACACACACACACACACACCCCACCCACACACACACACACACGCACACACACACACACACACACATACACACGCACACACACAAGTTACACTAAATTCTCCGTTGCAGGCGCCAGCCTGCACGCTGCGACACCAAGGTATAAATATAAACGTTTGCTCCATCTGTATTCCACCACACACTGATAACGCAAACATCTTGGTCCGCAAAGAAAACATCACAGCACATTTCAAAAACCTTATCATTCTGCTTGGCGATTTCAACGCGCACAGCCCAGCGTGTGATGAACACGGTCACACCCACACTCGTGGACGGATAGTTGAAGACATTTAAAACTGAAACAACTACTGGTACGGCTGAACACTGGAGAGCTTTGTCTTGAGAAACTGCCATTTATTTATCAATCTCTGGCCAACGATTTTGACTCGACAGTGAACGCCAACATTCGTGATCGTGATAGTGATCATTATCCCATCAAATTAACACCCACGCCTTTGGCGACGGTCGGTATCACACCAACGTGTATCCATCACTGGAAGCTTTCGAGGTCCGAATTGCACCAAATCTAAGGAATTTTCATATTTTGGGTTATACAATTATCACATCTCAGGTTATACGACAAAAACCTTACAATTCGTCCGCGAAATTGTCACGATGAAAATCATATCTGATCGCAGTGTGTCCAAGAAGTAGTTTCTTTTTCCCCAGGATCGAGTTAAAAATATTAGGAAAAATCACCTGGTGACATGCTTTCTCGTGATAGGCAAAGGCAAAACTTTGCGCTGCCAAAATTATTTGTCATATCTGAATGATTTACGACCACAGGAGCAATCGTGCTTCTAACCATAGCAATGTCGTGGAAGAGACAAAGCTTGGAGAGCCAAATGTGTAAAGCCTTGGAAGCATCGTGGGGCCAATTTTAATTCAACTATGCCAAAACCAAGTTGACATAGCAAAGGAGAACTTTGTCCGTCAAAAATGGCCAGTGTTTCTATTTGCTTCGCCCTGTATTTAGGCTTTGTCTCCGGCTACTGGTGAAATGCAGCGACATCCGGTCAGGCAGAGTACAGTACATGGGTAGCGATGCTCACGATGAGACTAGCTTCAACAAATGCCGTAAATATCCAACACATGACTGGTATTCTCAAAACAGTATGGGTGTAGCAAATAAGGTTATCGTAGATGTCCGTAGAACTCATCCGGCACCAGTAGTCTGCATCATGAGTGTAACCACAAGGGGTGGGGATATTCCCCACACACAATTTCTGAAAAGTGGCGATTTGTCCCCATCATTTTTTCCGTGCCCCCCCCAGCCTCAACTACCTGAGTATCATCGCCGAAAAATTATACTTCATTTATAAAGTGAAGACAAAAATATGCACAAGAGAATTACCAAACATACTAACCCGTCCCGTCTGGGGGGGGGGGTCTTCAACCGCCCCGCCCCCCTCAGGTTTTTCGCGGATAGCGGACGAACGGCGCGCGACAGCGCGCCCAAATTTGGCATACCTCTTCCCATATCAATTTGACATGCTGATTCAAAATGTTTGGGTCAGGTCATCTAGGGTCAACGAGTTAGTCGAGGTCAAGTGAGGTCACCTCCAGAAAAGTTCAACCAGTCGTCACGCTTTAACGGATACAGATATTTTAATGAAACTTTCGGCGTTTGTTTATCTTTACGGATGGAACAAAACGTACGAGTGGAATGTTTGATTTTGTTCGTTTTTAACTACATGTAACTTTTTACATAGCATTTTTTATTAGGGCAAGTTGACTTCCAACAACGTTTCTTGGTGTGCTCTACCCAGTGGAAAAGGAAAATTAAAGAAATATTGAAAACTCAAAATTTTGAAATTAAAAAAAATGGGGTGAGGGCAAAATAAATGATAGCCCTGGTCGATTTCGCTGTCCTTTTCTCATTCCAAATAAATTTTGTTTTTTCATACATCCCCAAAATGAACTCCCCAGAGTCAAAAATATAATGTAAGCCGTGAAAAGTCGTGAAAATCTATCCCCCTGGTTACGTCACTTTTGGGGAAAATTGTTTTGGGAAAAATTGTCATATAGTTATCTGAATATTATCATGTAATGAAGAATTCATGCTCATTAAATAAACTAAGCTCGTCATGATTCATCAATCAATTAGCAAGGTATTACAATATTGGGGTATAGCTTACAGTGCACCATTACCTACCATGGAATGCCAGGTATCCCACTGTGGAGTAAAAATATAAAATAAATTTGAATGTATGAACAGCTTCTCTGGCACTGGAGGGGAAGACACGGTGTCTAGCTAAAGCATATATAATCTACGCCGTGGCCCTTCAAATTATTTCGCACATTTTACTCAGAAACATTGTACACGTGTTTGTTGTTTGTTCACACGACACCAAAATGCCTTGGACTTGAAGGAAAATGGTTAGTTGTTGCATTATCACCATAATATATTATTTACCCTTTCCAGCTTCATATTTTCTTGAAAATCGTTCAGCTTAGTGCCACAACCACTCATCTTGTTCTCCGTGACGTGACTCGGTTGAAAAACTTCGCAAAGAAGTACCGGATCCAGACTTCAATGCGCGTCTCTGGCTTGGCCGCTTCGAGGAACCCCATATCTGACGTCATCATCATGAGGAGTTTTTTTTTAACGATGACAACACCTAACTGAAATAATTTAATTGGTAGGAAAGATACGTCTTAGGAGGAAAATACTTCAGTTTTGTATACGAAATATTGCATACGTCTTTTGCAACGAAATACCCATTACGTGAAACTTGTCCATTTCCATCAAATTGCCGTCATTCGACGTGGCTTGCTATGTAGTATCAGAAAGCTAGGGAGTATAATTTTTCCAAGCACGAAGGCCAAGCTGACCTTTCAGTCGCCTATTTCCTTTTCGTTTTCTCTCAAACCTATCCACATATGGCATCAAGCAATAACCAGTGGTGAACACTCTAGTAACATTTCAAACTGGGACATGTGAAGATCAAGGTTTGATTTAATTATTCGATGCCATCGCCTTTCGTCACTATGGCTTCATTTTGCAGAAAATGGACGTAATTCGTGATGTGTCATTCGTGGTGTCCAGTTGTACAGTATCGCAAATTTAATATTTCGAAATAATGTCGACGGGTCAAAATTCAAGCTGATTTCTTGATCGCCTCACATTGTATTATGGTATTCCTCCATGCCTATCCAGATCCAATCTCAAGCGACAATCCACGGTGAACCCTCGAGTAACATTTGAAAACCGAGATATTCCAAGGTCAAACTTCAAGGTCAAAGGCTAGTTTGATTTTTTTAAAGTCCTCGTGATTCGTCGCTATGGGTTCAATTTGCACCAAGTGGGTGGCATTGGACGGGCTTGCGCTGTATTATAATGTTACCAAATATAACTAATTTCTATGGTCAAATGTCGAACCGATTTCTTTGGTCGCCTCGCACTTTTTTATTCGCCCTAACCTATCCACATCGGGTACCAAGCAATAGCCGTGGTGAACCTCAAGTAACATTTCAAACCGGGACATGTCAAGGTCAAGCCACAAGACCGAATGTTAGCCTAGATTGTTTGAAGTCCTCGTGCCTCATCGATATGTCTTTAATTGGCATCAAGTGGAGTCATTCAGCGTGCAGTGTTGTACTCTAGCAAACTGTTCAGAACTACATTAATTTTCAAGGTCAAAGGCCGAACTCATTTCTTCGGTCGCCCGCGTTTCTTCCTTTTCTCCCAAAGCTACCCATACTTGGTGTCAAGAGATAGCCCGTGGACATCCCTCGAGTAACATGTTAACCCTGGACATGTCAGATCAAGCTCGAAGTCAAATGTTTAATTTTCAGAGTCCTCGCGTTTCGTGGCTTTAGTTTCAATTTGCATTATGTGGGTGTCATTCGACGTGGCTTGCCGTACGGTATCAGAAT